>JXTB01000050.1:534981-609172 GCA_002914805.1 Parasponia andersonii
AAATTACCGTATTACCCCTCTAGTACATATTTACTTTTGAGTTGCCATTTTTCATCTAAAGGATAATAGTTGACTATGGTGTTTGTATCTGCTTATACCAACACAGTCAAATTCATATAGTGAATATCGGAGCCCTGGTTTATATTATCCAAGTACTTGAAAATACTCAAAGTGACATCATATGCATGGGGTCTATCATGAAAAATATTCTACATATTTCATATACCTTATCTTCCAAGATATCGGAGTTTGAACCATAAATTGGAACTAGTCATTTAGTAACTCAAAAAGACAAAACACATAAAAGTAAGTTTGTTAATCACTAGGATTAAGGTATTCTATAGTAGTGCTAGATTAGTAAAATTAGAAATTTGAGTTACGGCACTTAACTTCAAATTCTAATTCACTAGGTCCCTATTATAACTTTCTTATAACACACTAGTGTTTCTATCCGAAGACTCACTTCAATAATTAGAGACTTCATTAATTAAATAGACAACACTATATTCTATGGCATAGTAAAGTATTCCATCTTCAATATACAGAATGCGAACAATTTAATTTAGACATAATGAAATAAAGAATATAATGTCTCCAACATATGAACTCATCATACGAATAATTCTTTATTACTCATTCCATATCTTAGAATCTTTTAGATGTTTGCAAAAGATAAACATACACATCACATGTATATCAATGGGATATAAATGAAATAGAAATTCATAACAAGGAATTTATTAATAACAAATAGATACTAAATAATCCAATAAATATTGTTTATAATGTCTAAATAATAAACTGATTTATAGGACATTATTCCAATAGAGGATTGTGTGAAGATGGGTTTAGTTTATTTGATTAGTAATTTCATTTTCACAAAACACAAGGATAAGTTGGTTAAGGATGTGCATTTTCAAATGGTTGGCAATAAAGATTTTAATAATTATCCTTAGGGGAAGGTGCCATGGAATATTACTGTTAAATACTTAAGCTCTGCATTAAGAGGCAAAGAGAAAAATCATGTGGTGATTGGTTGCAAGAAAGGCACATAATCTTGCAAATTATATTGGGTTTCCTTAGTTTTGCAATTATGGTTTTATGAGTGTATGCCATCTTTGTATGGATTTGTTTATGAATCAGTGGGTTATGATTACCCTCGTATACTTAATTAGAAGTCTTTTTGTTTGCCATATTATGAAGATCTTGAGACAAATATTTTTGAATCTAAGAAGGTATTTTTCAAGTATTTTTTGTTTTTAGCTTACTACTAGTATGTAGGTTATTTACTATATGTTTCAAT
Source organism: Parasponia andersonii (assembly GCA_002914805.1). Lineage (NCBI taxonomy): Eukaryota > Viridiplantae > Streptophyta > Magnoliopsida > Rosales > Cannabaceae > Trema > Trema andersonii. The sequence goes on from JXTB01000050.1 coordinate 536,285, forward strand.
CTTAATATCTATATTTTTAATTATTATAGATAAAGGTTGAATGATTTTCTCTCTTTGATGTAGAGAAGAAAAGGCTGAGTGTTGGGTGGAGTCTTAATAATTCAGAGAAAATTGTTCAAGACGATGATGATTTTGGGGATCCTTCTGTTCGAGTTACCCAAGTGACAGAAATTTCGACTTCCAAACCACAACCAACGAGTCAAACAGTAAGTCAATTTTTGATTTTTTTTAGTTGTATATTCTCATTTAGTTTTTATCTTTTATAATATTTATCATGATCCTTTTTCAGGAGTTTTTTAATCCTCCACCAATGAGCTTAAGCAAAAGATTAAAAAGATTGAGGAGACTCAGAATGTAATTCTTAAAGAAATGTCTTCATTGTCAAAAGATATTAAAGATCATATCACTTTAAAATTTGGTGGTCTAATACCTCTTTTAGTTGTAATTCGAGTAAAAATGGGATAACCTGTAGTTCTTTTTCTGTCTAGTCTTGGTAACATTCTTTTTGACTTGCTTGAGGATCAGATGGAAGGTGTGGTAGTTGGTGAAGCCACTAATGATAAAGAAAAGGAAACAATGGTATATATGAGTAGTTTAGATACTTAAATTATTTTGTTATTGTACTGTTATAAAGATTGCTTGTTGTTTCTTGATTTTTTTAGGCTGATTCAATAGGTGCTAATAATGAAGAGGTTAAAAAGCCATAGAATGAACATGATGATGAGAAGTAGGTAATTTCCTATGATTTTTAATCTTTTTTGGTTTTGTGTGTTGGAAACTGTCAGTTACCATTAGTAATCAGATAGTTACTAACTAGATAGGTTACTTTGTGATACTTTGGCTATGCATAAACAATATTATTAGTCTTTATTATTGTTTTGTAAGCGTCTGTCTCTTTTAGTTATTCGAAGTTACTTTTTGTGGATATTGATAGTAGTTTCTTGGATTTTTTAGGCTGATCGGCTTGCTTGTGTTAGTAATGAAGAGTTTAAACAACCACATGATAGGTATGCAGTTGAGCAACATGTAATTTGCTAGTATTTTGAAACTTTTTACCCTTTTTTTCCTTTATTATCATGACCTTTAGTAATAGTTATCATAAGTAACTAGATAGGTTATTTTATGATATTTTGGCTATGCACAAGCGATATCATTAATCTTTGTTATTGTTTCTTAAGTGTATCTTTTTTACTTATTTAAAGTTACTTTTTATGGATATTGATAGTTGCTTCTTGAAGTTTTTAAGCTGATCGTTTGTGTTAGTAATGAAGAGTTTTAACAACCACAGGAGCATCATGTAGTTAAGCAGCATGTAATTTGCTAGTATGCTTTTTGTTCTTTTTTCACTTATGGACAATGCTGGTTACCAAAGGTAACTAGATAAGTTACTTGATATATTGTGATACTTTAAGTAACGTATGAGGTTATCTTTACAAAATTTTTTTTTTGTTTTATTGTGTTCACTATGCTTTTCTTTTTCTAGAATGATGCTAGCAAACATTGTATACAGTCTGAAAACCGAGTTCATGTTGATAAAGAGGATGAAAATGTTAAGGTTAGAAAGGATGAAGAACATCAGGATATTGAGATGGAGTCATGTGCTAATTTTGTTAATAGTCTGGACTCAGACACCATTGATGATGTTATTAGAAGTGCTTTTGTGACTAAGAATATGGTAAATGTTTCATGACACTTAGTTTATAGTCAAGTTACTTTGTGTATCTTTAAAGGTTAATTGTTATTTAATAACTTGCACTTATTATTATTATTATTACTATTTTGCAGGATGAGTCCAAGGCAATTGCTCTTTATATTGGATCTGGTTCAAAATGTAAGCTTGTTGAATTTACCCCAGTAATTTCAAAACGTGAACCAAAACTCGGAGCTCAATTAGAATCACTATACATTAATATTTTTGGGTCTTCTGAACCTGTTCAAGAGCCAAAGAAAAAATGTGCTACCAATAGGAAAGTAAAATGTTTATTTCCTTTTAAGACAGATTTATTAGCTGAAGTTGATTCTAATATGGATACTAAGTTCAATGATTGGTTTGAAAAGGGCTTTAAACAAGACAAAAAATAATAACTTATTTTAATACTTCCCTCCCCCCCTAATTTTATCATATTTCTTACACTGGTTACTTTTAGTAATTATACTATTTATTTTTCTTATTGTTATTTTTTGTCTAAGAGGAAGATGTTTACAGATAATGCTAATTTACTCGAGAAACTATTTGATTTTGCCATTGATACGATTAGCTATAAGATGTGGTGGTTTCAGTTGTTGTATAGTGGTGAATGTCTTAGATCTAATGTATGTAGTTTTTATATTTTGTATTGTTTTCTTGTTATATCGGAGTTTGTTTGTTCTTATTCATGTTTTCCAACTTGTGTATATTTTCTGGTAGTATATTGATATTTGCTTTTACTACACGAGGAAAGAAATCAAATACAATAGTAAAATTCAGCTAAAGATGATGAGTACTGATTCTTTTTTTGATCAGAACTTATGAGGCTTGTGTGATAGATTTCCAAAATATGGTAGTGACACTTCAATGATCAATATGGATGAACTTATTGTTGAATATGTTCTAGGTTTTTATATACACTGTAGCATACCTTGCGCAGATGTGGACTATGTTTTGATGCCTATTTTTATGAAGGTTGAAAAACACAGGATTTTAGGCCATTTTGATATAAAATCTAGGACAATATTTGTGTATAATTCTCTTACATCCAAGGTCCATGATAAGAAATCTTATGAAGTAATGAAACCCTATTCAATACTGTTGCCATATTTCTTGACATTAGTTGAATTTTCTGAGGGTTGGAAGGACTTTGACTTTTGTTCTAGGGATTATAAAGATAAGCAGCCTACTGATCTTTTTGAAGTTGTTCTGGTTTCTGACCTTCCAAAGCAAATATATTAGTAATTATCTATCTTTGATTTCTTTCCTTTTCTTAAGTTTTTGTTCTATTGCTACTAATTTCATTATACTTATTGTCATGACCAAAAATCTAAGGCTGTAACTTTGAGTACTTTTAAGTGAAAATAGTGATAAATAGTAGTTTTTAAAATTTTAGAAAAATTTAAGTACTTGAAATTTAGGTTTAGTCCTCCAAAGTAAGTAAATTACGAGATTATAAAAATAAAAAAAAAATTGATATTATTTACCAGTTTTAAATTTCCAAGTAAATTTTTCATTTTAAGATGAGAGAAAATCCTAATTAACTAGTTTAAAAAAAACTTCTATTAATTCATGAAGTTTAATAAAACAGTTCAAATTAAAATCCTAAGTCCAATGTTCAAATAATATACATAAAATCATTTTATTTTCTAAGTACTCAATTTAATAATAAAAATTATCCTTATACATCTACTCAGTAAATATATTACTATTGGCTAAATAAATTTAATTTAGGAAGGAGAAATTGATACCGAGTACAAACCAACCAATAAAGAGGATTTGAACTGCAAGCATATGCCAAACATGCTTGCCAAGCCCCTAGATTAATTTCCACAAAATAGGTCAACACCTGAAATGGGAGGAAGCAGGGGTGAGCATAAGAATGCTCAGTAGAAACTCAATTACCTGTTTGAGTGGATGCAATTTTATCAAACCTGCATAGTTAATGCCTTTTCCAAAATCCATTTATAAACCAAATTTATAAACAAGTGGTATCTAGAATAATCACATATTCAAAATCAAAGTCAAAAATTGCAAGATTGTACATATCATAAATCAACTCATCCCATGAGCTCACACCCTCATATCACGAACTAGAGCAACTCGTACTACGTGTACTAAGTACTCTCTGCCTGAGGGACACACATGTGTCTAAGTTTACCGAACCGGAGGGGCAACTGAATGCATACACCTACCGAATGGTGATAATCAGAAAAACCCCGCGTGGGTTTATAGGCTCTCACCGAAGGCGGGTGTATTAGTCCACCTACTACAACAATGCGATGCCTAAGATGTATCTCATATGTGATCCTATGGTATGTACAATATGTAATAACATATGCATAATAACCATACAATACATAACCAAACAATGCTTTAAAATTCAACTTGACATTATTCTGGGATTTACTATACATGGGTAGCATACCGCTGTTTTACCCCATAATCATAATATAAAAATATGTATAAAATTCATATAGTCCGATCCCAGCATAATCTAATAATTTTCAGCAATTTTATCAGAATATCATTTATTCACGATTTTTCAGAAAAATAGTAATAATGAAAATTTTCAAATTAAAACATGTATAAAATCTGGTAATTGAATCCCTACCTCGAGATTGTAGTTATGCTGGGCTAACGACACTAGAAATATCCTCAATTGATCACCGGGATGTTCGGACAGTGGTTTTCGAATCTCGTCACGTTCACTTGAAAAGTTGACTTTTCAAACGGAGTCTTGGATTCAGAAAAAGAGGTCACCACTGAATTCAGAACACCCAAAAATGTTGGTTTAGATATAAAGTTCGTCAAAAACGGGTCACAGTATGGAATCGGCCCGTGGCACGCAAAACGGTGCAATTCACGAGCTGTTTTCTCGATTTTCGTGCCACTTCAGAAAATAGTGGTATTTTATATCAAACTTCATGTCCCGACCTCACTGAGTCCAAATTCGAAGTCAATACTCAGTTTCGAGGTCCCGAACATTAAATGGGCTCAAAAATCTTAAAATTATAAAAATACCATATTTTGAAAATAATTAGAAAAATACCAAATTTTCATTCCGATAATTAACGATCTTCTGCTTATTGTTTTAACACTTCAAAATCATGAAATTTCATGTTTGAAACTCCTCTTTCACGTGGTAAAATTTTCTCAGGATAAATAATTCAATTTTGAAATAATTACGAAAATACCACAAAAATTAAATATAATAAAATATTGCTACAGTAGTCAACTTCTCACCGGAGTCGAGTGGAGGCCGAGAGTAGTTGGAAATGAAAGCTGGAGTCGAGACGAATCTAACGGTGGTGGTGGTGCGGTGATCGGACGTCGGACAGTGGAACGGCGGGCAATAACCCGTCACGGCGGCGCAAACTTCGGGCGGCCTTTTCTCCAGTGAGGGGCGGCAGTTCACGGCGGCAATACCCAGCGCTGGTTTGTCGGTGTCATCCGGTCACGGTGGCAGTACCTGGCGCTGGTTTGTCGGCGTCATCTGGTCACGGCGGGTGGGTGCGTCGGGCACGGCGGTGGCTGGTGGCTCGGCGAATGAACAGTAACTGTGGGTTGGTTTTGGGGGCTTCCGTGGAGAAGAAAGGAGAAATAGGGGGGCTTTTATGCAATTTTTGGAAACTATAGCAGTGGACACATGGTGCGATCTGATTCGACCGAAAAAAACTTTCTGAAATTCCACTTTAGCCACAAATTTTAAAATGATTCTTTCACTTTAGTCCCTCCTTAATTACACTTTGGTCCTAGTTTGAAATTTCTTTTTTACTTTTGCCCCAAATGCACCTAGACTTTATCTTGTCTAGATTCAACACCAAATTTATTTCAGATTTTTATTTAATTAATCCAAAAATATAAAATTACCAAATTGCCCTTGAAGTAAAATTACTTAATTCCCCTTACAAAAATTTGGATTTTACACTTATTCTAGTCTTTCGTTTTTTTAGTGTCTGTGGCATTTTTGTTATTATTTTTGCAATATTTTTTTTATCCGTGGGATGATTCATAAAATTTCTTGTGATTTGGATGTTGATTGGTACTGGAACAAGATTTGTGTTGAACTTTATCAAAATACTTCGAAAAAGAAATTGAAAGATTATGTGTCAAAATCTGAAGGATTGGGCAGGAGGCTAAAGCAAAAGAAGATGAATTGATGAATAGACACTACTTTTTCTTTTTCAATTTTGGATACAATTGAACATGTCAGTTTCTTCTAATAGTTATCAAACTTTATGTTTGTATTTCATTTCCTTTTGTTAACATGGATATTGTATTTGAACATACTGGGCTGTTTTAATATCGCAATGGTATTTCTAATTGCTCACCAAATTTTGTTCTGATGAGTATTTTTATTTAATACTATGTTTATGCATTAGATATTCTAGCAAGTAAATTATAATGGAATTTTATATAGATGGTTACTTGAGGTAACTTGTCTGGTTACCTCTCTTAAAAGTTACAAAAATAATTCTATAAGATTTTTTTTCCTTTTTTTTTTAGCTTATAATAACTTGTAAGACTACCTTTTCTTTGTAATTTATATTTTTTAGTTAATAATATAATAGATATATTGAATATCAAAAATTGAATATATGAAGAATACCTCAAGTATCATAACTGGTTATTTGTTTAAAAACAAAAAAAATATGTGGAGAAAAAAAATAATTCTCCTTTATCAATTTTTATGTTTCTTATTCAAATAATATCTAACTTCCTTAAAGGATACAAATTTTTACAAAAAAAATGAATTTAAAAAATATATGAGATTCAATTATTGTTGCTTGGTGTTTTGGGATTGGTTACCACAAGTAACCACTTTATTTACTTTTTCTTTGGTACTTTTTCCTGCAAAACTTGAGGATTTTTGCATATTTTTCTATTATGGTCATATTGCTTTCACCTCCCACACTTGTTCTGAACATTTTTTCCCCTCTTCGAGTTTATTCTTTTCTATTTAGGTTTTCCTAATTTGCATTTTCCTTACGGTGCTTTCACTATTCTTATCTCAACTTCCTCTGGTATTTCCCATATAGTTGGACTGCCAAGCGGATAGATTACCCCATTGTATTTAGCAAGCATCATGTTCTTGAAGTAGTATTTTGAGCAATAATTATAGCAATTTAGATAAAGGTGCCTAATTGTAACCATTGCATGTGAACAAGACATTTCATCCATGTCAAAATGCTTACAACTACATTTCTTGTCTTGCATATTCACTATGAATAATTCGGTCTCATCAAGAACATTGAATATTATTTAGTTTATTGGATGCACCTGAAATTTGTATGAAGAAAATATTTTAGAATATTTTTCAAATAAAATTATACTCATGGTACTGTATTAGGTTTCTAGTGTCTAAACATACTTAAAATCTCAAAGTATCTCATTTAGTTACTTTCTATCATTCTATTTGATAGATGAATTGGCAACTAGGCTTGCGGAGTACTACGCTGTCATTTTATTTAAATATTGAAAAAACTATTTATGCTTAGATGACTAGTAGTAACCAGAATGGTTACCCTGAGTATCTATCTATAGATTCATAGACACATATAATTTAGCGATCCACAAAGATACTAGAGAGCATGAGTTTAATTCAACAAGGATTTGAATATTCAAATACTGATTCAAAATTAAGTTTATATTTTAATAGTTATTCAGTAACTCTAAGCATCATATTAGGTTACTAGCATTTCAACATTCTTTGAAACACATAGCAGCTTATCTCGATACTTCTGGATTAGTAACTTTAAAACATAAAAATGAGATTTCATTGTCTGTAAATATTTATTGGGTACTTATTATCCTATTTTTGAAAAAAAATAATAAAAGACATTTTATATGTTTAAGGTACCAGTAGTAACCACAAAGGTTACCTAGAGATAACATTCTTTATTCATCACTATTTAGATTTTCAAAAAGTACTTAAGTTACTAGTTTATAGATATACCTTTATTTTTGAAGATGCAACGTAATTTGTCCTCAATACTTGATCTGGTTTTGTAGCCAGTTTTGTAATTGTTGCTTGAGCTTCATTTTTTGTGTTCTCAAAAAAAAATCTTTGTATTAAACTTCTTAGACTCTCTACCAAAGTGGCTACTAGCAATCCTTTAGCTGTATTATTTGCAGAATTCTTAGACTTAGCTATGTTAGAAGTCATTATAGAATACCTGTTATTGTAACAAAATACTCTAGCCCATCTTTCAAATCCTACTTCAATCAGATAAGGTCTGATTCGATTATCAACTCTATCTAATTCGTCCATGTAGTATTCAAAATTTTGAATAGTGTAGGTAGTTGCAGCTTTATTGAAAGGATCTTTGATTAGTCTTATTTTTCTCTTGAATTTTAGCTTTAGGTTGTTCAACAAGTGAAATACATATAATCCATGAGTAGAATCTGGATACATAGTTTTGATTGCCTTTGCTATACTATCATGCTGATCGAATATGATAGCCAAATTTTCACGAGTCCATAAGCCTCTCTTAACTTCATAAAAAACCATTTTCACGACACATTATTTTTAGAATCAACAACTCTAAAAGCAAGTGGGAAAATATTTTCATTTGCATCTTTAGTACAAGGAGTTAGTAGTGTTCTGTAGAATGAGTTCCTCAAAAAAGTGCCATCCATAATAATAACTAGTTTACAATGTTCCCATCCTTTTATTAATGCTTCTAGAGCAATAAACAGATACCTAAAGTAACCTTCATTGGTTGTCTGCAGCTCAGTCAAGGATCCTAGATTCATGGTCTTTAACCAAAATAGGTATCTGGATAGTTCTGCGTAAGATATTTCTAGATTCCCCCTTATCATTTCAAGTGCCTTTTCACGTCATTTCCAAGTCTTTTCATGGCTCATAGATACACCATAATCATCCATCATGTCCCTCATTATGTCATTTGGTGTATAAATCATTTTCGTACTCAAGTATTTCTTCTTTATACAATCCCTAACTACACTACTACTAGCTTGTCAATGGTTTCCTATCATTATATTCAATGAACATGTATGAATATTGTAGAACTTTCTCATGATAAATAGATTATCTGTCACATTCTTTGAAGATCAAAAATACCATTTGCAATTTGGATCTAAGCAACTAAGCACAAACTCTTTGGGGCATGAGCGAAGCACTTTATATTGAAAATGGTCTCTAAATTAATATAAGCTTATCATAGATTTTAGCAATTTCTTGTTCTTGTAGTTTTGTTTTTCTTCAACAACTACTGTATTTTTATCTGTGATCACTTTGGTTTCTATTTCTTCAAAGGTTTTTCCTTTTTAACTTTTGAATGCTCAAAAATAAAAGTTGAAAAGTGATTAGCAGCTTCAATATAGTTTGGCAACTCATCATCTTCACCAAAGTTAGTTGACTCACATTCTAAAACACTACTTGTAGTACCTACAACCATTTCACTACAAGGTTTTGTAGTCATTGGAGAGCTTGGAATTGTAAGATTATCACAATTATTACTTGCAGTAGCCAATACCATTTTTCCCATATATTTTGCAGCCATTGAAGATACTAGAATGGTAAGGTAACCACTCCTACTACTTGTGGTATCCATAACATTTCTCCTCTATATTTTGTAGCCATTGAAGATCCTAGAATAATATGATAACCATAGCCACTACTTACAGTAGCCACTACCATGTCCTATAGATGTTTTGCAGTCATTGAAGAGCCTAGAATGGTAAGGTAACTACTCCCATTACTAGTAGTATCCGCTTTCATTTCTCTTCTTTTTGTAGGATTGAATAGGTAATCACTCCTACTACTTCAAATGCCCACTCCTATTTCTTTTCCTCTTTATGCAGCCATTAAAGAGCCTGGTTTAGAAAGGTAACTACTCCTACTACTTGCAGTATCCACTTCCATTTCTCTTCTTTTTTTTTTCAGCCACTGAAGATCCCAAATTTATAAGGCACAATGGATAGCTAGTGAGTGGTTTGTCCTTTTTTTTTTCTATTAAAAATTCTAAAAAATGATTTTGAAAAATGATTTTATTGAAAATGATTTCTGTAGTTTTGTAAACAATTCAAGAACGCAGTGGAATTGGTATTTTAAAATTTTTCTTGAAACTTTACAAAACAAAACATAGGATCATTGATCTAACATAAATTAATTCATGGATCTTAGTTTAGATAAAACCTAGAAGTGCTTCATAACAATTAAACCTTCCCATTTATTCTTTGGAGCCTATTGAATGATCCGGTGTGTGGGTACTTTCTTCATTCCCAAAGAGAGATGAGCGGATGATCCGAAAGATGCTCTCCCCTCTCCTTGATTGCACGTCTATGGCCAAGGATATCTCTCTCTCGACAGTCATAAACGAGCACGAGATTTCTCCTGCTGTAGCTCGGTTCTCTCACTCTCTCTCTTTTCTCTGTGTCTCATGTTTTCTACAGTCACTATGACTGAGAGTGGCGTGTGGAACTATACATAATTTTAGGAGAACTTTTTTCTTAAGTATTAGAGTAATGTAAACCCTAATGGACTTATTGGGCTCAACTGACCATTTAATTAGTATTGGGCTATGTGTGAGCTAGACAAAGGATCTTATGGATCTAAATAGTCTAAGCTCCAATGGGCTAACTAATTATGACTAGGCCTTATCCATTAATATTGAAGCACTCCACTATAAGCTCAATATCATACTCTTAGACTAAATTTCATATATTTTCTATGAAGCTAATTAATACTTTAATTAACTTGATCTATTTAGCATATATTATACCTGTAGATATACCCCTAATAAAATGCCGTACCAGTGAGGTGAAATTACCATATTATCCCTCTAGTACATATTTACTTTTGAGTTACCATTTTTCATCTAATAGATAATAATTTACTATGGTGTTTGTAACTACCCATACAAACACAGTAAAATTCAGAAAGTAAATACCTGGTACCTGGTTTTTTATTATCCAAGTCCTTGAAAAAACTCGAAGTGATATTATATACATGGTGTCTAAATCATAAAGGACATTCTCGTTAATTCACAAATCTTATCTTCCAAGATACCGGAGTTCAAACTATATAATTGAAACTAGTCCTTTAGTAAGTCAAAAAGATAAAACTCATAAAAGTAGGTCTGACAATCAATAAGATTAAGGTAATCTTGCAATAGTACTAGATTAGTAAAATATAGAATATTGAGTTACAACACTTAACCTCAAAATCTATTTTCACTTGGTTCCGTTTAATGCACTTATAACTTTCTTATAATGCACTATTGTTTCTATCCGAAGTCAGATTCTTCGATGATTAGAGACTTTAACAATCCCGTTGAAATAGACAACACTACATTCTATGGCAAAATAAAGTATTCCATCTTTATTTACAGAATGTGAATTCTTTATTTTAATATAATAAAATAAAGAATTTAGTCTTCCACATGTGAACACTTCACATAAACAATTCTTTATTACTCATTACTAGTCATAAAAACTTTTAGACATTTGCATAATAGAAAACATAAACATCATATTTATATAATTAGGACATAATATAGAATTTATTAACAATAAATAGATAACATTTAAATCTAATAAACATTGTTTAAAATACCAAACAATGAAGCTGCTTTCTAAGGCATATTTCCAACAATCTCCCACTTATCTTTTAAAGCAGATATAATATATGACATAGTATCATTCCTTCTAGATTATCCTCAAATACTTTAATTGCTAACGATTTGGTAAATGGGTCAATAAGGTACTTCTGCTAAGGCTATCTTACTCACTATAACGTCTCCCTACTAGGGTTAACACAAAAAATAAGGTTGATCTTCTAGAGTACATTTCATATCGAGCATCAGAATTAATATATCTTATATAAGTCAGATCTTTTTTTAGAATAGACAAGTATATAGTTCCCATTTCTCTAAAGATACTTAAGGATACACTTGACTATAACTCTATGTTCAGGTTCTAGATTGGATTAGTAACAACTTACTATTCCAACAATATGATAAATATCATGCTATTGTACTAACCAAATTCTTATTGATAATTGTCATCATATGTCATTCCTAATGATTAGTATATCATTAATATATATGAAACAGAAAAATCATTTTGCTGTCTTAAATCTTTTATAGATATAAGATTCATCTATATATCGATCAAATCGATAAATTCTAGATAAATACTTAAGTCTATAAATTAGATTTCTAAAGTTTCACAAACTTTGCTTTCTTAGCCTTTTTCAATGAATCCTTCTGGTTGTAACCTTTAAATACAACCATCAAGATTGCCATTCAGGAAAGCTATCGTAACACCCATTTACTATATCTCATAATCATGAGATACGACTATGGAAAAGAGTATATTAATAGATCTGATCATAACAACAGAATAAATATTCTTTCTGTATATAATTCTTTTACAACTAATTTGCCTTGAAAGTCTTTACTTTCCTATCTATTTCTCTTTTTCTCTTATAGACTAATTTACACCTAAAATTTTTTACCTTTCTAGGTGGATCTATAAGATCCCAGATTTTGTTAGAGTACAAAGAATCTAATATGGATTTTATTGCTTTTTGCCAGAGATCTATACCAACATCATCTATTGTCTCTTTGTAGATAAAGTAATCAGATTCTAGGTTATAAGACTCTCTTATTCCTAAATATCTATCAGATTATCTCACAATCCTCCCACAACAATGAGAGTTTGATATATATTGATTTTCTAGTGATTTATCCTTCCTGAGTGTTTATTCTATTCTACCTTTCATAGATAGACTAATTATATCATCAACTATTTCCTTAAGAAATAACTTGCTTTGGGGTTAAATACTTTATATAGTTTTCTTCCAAGTAAGAGACATTTGTTTTAAAAATACTTTATTACTTCAGTACTATAGAAGTAATACTCTTCTATTTCTTTTGGGTTTTCTATAAACAGATACAATTCAAATTATTATTCTAATTTAATTATTCTCCCTTTCAGCACGTATGCTAGATAACAAAAAATATGGATATGACATAAATTAGCTTTATGTACTTTCTATATTTCAAAATGGTGTCTTAGGTATTGACTTAGATGAAACTCTATCGGTAGGCATATCACTGTCTCTAAGATGTATCCCAAAAATTTTTGTAATAATGAACAATTAAACAACAATTTAATCATAAAAATTTTCATTGTTTGTGAGATATTCCTAAGAGTTCTCTATAGAGGTATTCAACACTTCGATCCAATTGATAAGTCTTTATACTTTTCCTAATTACTTTTTGGTTTTCCCTTTCAATTTTTTGAATATTTCGAAATAATTCAATTAGCAGTAACATTAGGAAAACATAATAAATTTTGAATAATCATTCATAATGATATATTCAAAATCTCATTGGGCTTGATTGCTTAACGGCCTACAGATAATCATATGAACTATTTTTAAATATTCTTATAATCTTAGGTCTTTTCTAACAAAGGACCTTTTAGTTATTTTACCTTCTAGATAGGATTCACAGATTGGTGAATGTATGGCTTCTAAAAAGTTTAGATGTCTATCCTTAACCAATCTTTGGATCATATTTATGTTAATATAATCGAAGTACAAATGTGTTTTATTCCTAGTACTTATTCACTTTCTTATGATTAAATTTATTATGTTCAATCTCATCATTATTAGTATCATACAATGAGAATAATATAGGCTAAAAAAATGTTATTTTGTGCAATTAAGAATATTATTATTTCACATAGAAACTTTGCCGTTAAGACAAATAGAATAATATTGTTTCATCAAATATAAAATAAAAATTAAATTTCTCTTAAATGCTTGACAATTTTTAATGTCCCAATTCATAAATTCATCAAATATGAATTTAAATATTTCTTATATGTATTGACACTATAGCCATTATAGTCCTTACTCTTAGTGAACTTGCCTTCACTGAACCCTTTGGTTTCTATAAAACTCTTTGCAACAGACATACAAATATAGTTAATGATCCTTGAATCCTATCCAAGATTCATTAAGTCGTCCACTAAAATAAGTTAATGAACAATAAATTTTTATTACCTTTCAATCAAGTATTGTGTAGGTAATTCTAACAATTTTCTTTCAATATCTTTTAATGCTATATAAGAAATATTTTTCTTTTAGCTAGAGATTAGAAAATTCACCTTTAGCTACTTTAGCTTGGTGAAGAAGTTCATTAGGTATCTCATTGAGATTTAGCATAATATTATAGTGGTTTGAATTCCTTGAATTTCATGTAGTAACATATTCAACATTATATGTCAATATATATCAATGAATTATTTAAGAATTCTCCCACTATATACATGCTTTAATTTTTCTTCACTAGTCTCACTAGTGAATGTAGATGAATATATAAGAGTAAAAACTCAATAATATATCAGCCATAAGTATTAACTCTAGGTTACATTAATACAGATAACATAGTCTAACCATACAAGTTATATGTGTGTGAGTACAGTAGGTAAAGGAATTAAGGACATATCTACTTGAACGAAAATAAATAATCCATATAATAGCAAACATCATGAGACAAATATTTCAAATAATTAACATAATGTAAAGTAAAATCTACAATATGCAAGTGAAGTATCCCTAGGACTATCACTAGTATTCATAGTAATTCAACTTTTCATTAATTACAAGCTTCTTACGGGAAGTCATGCAATTAACAAGTCAAATTGAAATAATTTCATTTAGAAAATAAGACAAATATCTCATATCCCATATTTCTAACTACCATTTAATTTTGTCCTCTACTCTACTAACAAGAACTCCTACGGGAGGATATCAATATTTTGAATTGAGTGTGTAACCATTCTTTCAGTAATTAAACTTTCTATATAAGATCGTCTCCTATAGGTGATCGGCATCACATAGTCCACCTAATACCTTATCCTAAGAAATTCATTTCTAGTACTATCTAGACAAAAACCCTCTAACAATAGCTCAACAAGATTTTGAGGCGGTACTTATCCTAGTACGTAATGAACTAACAATGGAGACTGTAGCTATCTCATACTTTTTTCTACTCAATATTTTATAATTAGGAATTTAGTGATTTTACCAGTTATCTAACTTACTTAGTAACCTAACATCAGCTATGTAAGCATGTTTATATTTTGCATACGAGTAGCACTACTATCCCATATGACACGTTATTAAGATCATGTAATTAAATACTCTATATAGAATATGCATGCAATATTATTCATATAATAATCGAGTATTGACATAATTTAATAAAATAGAAAAGTTAATGATTATCAATCATTCTAGCATTTAATCTTATTTAATAATTGAACAATCTTTTTATAAAAAATATTATTAAATAATAGTTGCGAGAGATAATATTTAAGTTTAAATAATTAAAATTTTCACAAAATCTAATTTATTTAATTAAAAGATTTAATCCAAATTAATTCTCTTTGAATATTTCAAAAATTTGAATTCAACATTTGAATTTAAATTTTAAATTATAAATTTAACTATCTCATAATTAAAATATCTCCCACTGATTGGATTTTCAAAAGTCGAAATTATCTCATAATTTTCAAATCATTATTTAATCTCAATAAAATAAAATGTAAACTTTCTATATAAATTTACATTGGATAATGTAGATATTTACTAATTAAAATCTTCACAAGATTTAAATTAGATATGTATATAATTTAATCAAATTAAATCTCTATAAATATCTATTGATTTGAATTTAACTTTTAAATTTCAAATCTCAAATTAATTATTACATAATTAATATTGATTATCTAAAAGATTTAATCACATTAATATGTTAGATTATTTCTAGATTTAAATTTAACATTTGCATTTCAAATCTTTAAATTAATTATTAGATAACTAATATAGATAATCTTTTGAAAATTTAATTTTATTAAATCTTCTAGATTATTTCTTGATTTAAATTCAACATTTGAATTTCAAATCATGAATTAATTATCAAATAATTAATATAGTAATATTATCTAATCACTTAAATTTAAATTTAGAACTATCTCATAATATCTAATCATCATTTTAATCACATTAAAAATAAATAGAAAGTTCAAAATTTAGCCAAATCCAAAATTATCTCATAAATTCTAATTATCTATTTTAATCTCATTAAAGAAACTACTAACTTTAAATTCAAATTCAAATAGATTTGGGTAGATAAAATATTCTATCTAATTTTAATTTGAAATCTTCATAAGTTTCAAATTTAAATTGTAGAAGATTTAATTCTCTAAATTTCTTAGAATATCTCTAAATTTGAATTCAAATCAAATTCAAATTTAAATTAACAACTAATTATCACATAAATAGTTTTGGAAATATCTAACCAAAATTTGAATTTGAAAAGTTTAAATATTATCACATAATATCTCATTAATAATCTCCTATTTATTTAAATTAATTATCTCATATTTAATTTAAATAATCATTATCTGATAATGATAGCTGACATGATTTGATTTCCTTAAATTATGGGATCTTATCCGTATTTAAATTTGAAATTAAATTTATTTAAATATGTAATCCTGATCACATTTAAATAGTCATTTAAATTTCCTTAAATCAAGTGATCTTATTCTTGATTTGAATGTATTTAAATTGAGAATCTTATCCTTAATTTAAATTTATTTCAATTGAGGATCTTATCCTTAATTTAAATCATTCCATAAACTAAGAATCTCATCCTTAATTTAAATTTTAAAATTAGAGAAAATAAGATTTTCTGATAGAATTTTATCCTATCAGATTAGTTACCAAATTTGAATATCAAAAATAAGATAAGGTAACTAATTCAAATTTTCTAAATTACCTCTAATTTGAAATTCAAATAAGGAAATTTTAAAATAGGAAATTATCTAAAATAGATAATCTGACGTCAACGGCATCGGGATACCGATTGGAACCACGGAACGAGACAGGATCTGCTTGGAAGACGATGGCCTTAGGGCACTACATAGCCACGCATGAGACAAATCTCATGCATCCACGTGCTTGCGAAGTGCCCATGCGGCCACTATGTAAGACGACACTGCATGGCCACGCATGGGACAAATCCTATGTGTCCACGTGCTCGTGAAACGCCCATGCGGCTACCATGCAAGACGAAACCTACATGGCCATGCATGAGATAAATCCCATGCATCCATGTGCTCACAAAATGCCCATGCAACTACGATGAAAGATGGCACCTATGCAGCTCACCGAAGTCGGGCGAAGCCTGCACGGCTGTTGAAGCGGCTACGAGAGTGAGGCAACACCCATGTGGCTAGCGCATGGGGTGCCATCCGCACGGCCACAGGAGTGGGGCAACATCCATTTGACCACTTCCATGCGGTCATAAAAGTGAGGCAACACTCGTGCGTGCTCCTAAAATATCACATTTTATGAAGTTCAGGGACAATCGCGCCAGAAGCCCAGAACTCAATTTATTTACAACAGTAAACTTACCGAAAAGATTGTAATTCGTATCATAATTTGCTTTTTCGCACCAGATATGGTTAGATAGGAAGTGTGATACTAAATGAGAATTAGTAGGTGATTATCGAAATCTAATAAAATCCTTAATTTTTGTCTTAAAATCTACTAATTACAACTATTTAAAATTGTTGGGTGCGTGAATAAAGTTTGCGGAAATTTAGAAGGGATTTGATGTTCCACTTAACAGCTCTGACGTACTGAGATGGAACAATAACGCTTCTGATGAAACCCATGTCTTAGTAATGATCTAGATTTGAGATCTCGACATATTTGTGCACTATATGCTTACGGGAGAATAAACATGAGGCGAGACTCTCAGAGAAAGATTACCTTTTATTATACACTGAACTTCTAAGTTCTCTAAGTTATATTTATTTCCAAACTTCAAAGTCAAATGTCCGATGGGACGTGACAATGCATTTTTTTCTTGTTGATATTATTGATATACATTATACAATCATATGTAGCACATTCAACAAGATATGGCAACACAAGTGCAATTTTTGCATCTACGGGAGTAATTACTATTTTTCGCTAATGACATGTGGAGGAGCTTCATCCTGTTCATATATAGGACGTAGAGTGCGACTAAAACAAAACAATCGATGAAACCTATTAAAATTGCTTTGCCTTGATTTGCAAAAGTCACATATGCCCCAGATATGAAAACTGGAGTTTTTGTGTTTTAAACGTAAAAAAAAGCTCTAAATAACACAAACATTGATGGTCATGTTCATGACAAGTTTTAATCGTGATCATATTTTGTCATGTGTCATGATGTGATTCTAGATATAACAAATGTTGATCATATGTACTAGTTTTTGACCAATCAAATCTCGTCATGTAACAAAGGAATTAAAACCAGATGGCATTAAAGATTTCAATAAGGTTACAAATATAAATTCTATTATTTAATTCACATAATATTATACATATAGTATTACTCGTTGGAGAGTGCACAATTTTATGATTAGTAACATGAGAGAGTTAAGTGATAAGTCACTTATGAAAAATGCCATCTGGTTTTATTTTTTTCCCATCTGGTAATAAATCTTGTTTATCATCTTAGGCTAGCTAATGACTAGGAGGAGAAAAAAAAAGTGCATTGTTTGGCCTCAATAGCATAGTATTCTTTGCCTTTGGTTAAAAAATGTGGGCCACAAATTTTTTGTAGTTTTCTACTAAGGCTAAGCGTGTGGCCTATTAGGCTTGGAGTTCCAACTTAAAAGTCAACCTGTTAAGAGGAATGACCCAAGTCTTAAAAAACCCAATAGCTTTACCATGTTTAGCTAATGTTGTTAGGAAATTCTATTTCTTATGTTGGGCCACATATTTTAAACAATTGTATTGGGTCATATTATTTTTAAGCAGACCTAATAAGTGATCTGGATCAGGATATCCAATTAAGTATGAACACCAATGTAGATACTCTATTAGTTACCCAGTTAGGTGTGATGGATACCCAACAAGGAACTATATAAAGAAAATATTAGGGTTATGGTCCCCACCACTTTTTTATGTATGCTCATTCTCTTTGTGACTTGTCATCAGTTACAAAGAGTTCTGTCTGAGTATTTTAGGGATTAAGTTATGTGGAAGACCAAACTCTTAGGTAATCAAAGTCAGTTTCTATCGCTTCCACCTTTGGTTCAGATAAATATTAAGAAGTTAGGTGCCAATAGAAGTTCTAGCGTCTTAAAATTGATACATATAGATATCTGTGATCTATACTTAATGGCTACTTAGAATGGACAACAATACTTTACCACGTTTATAGACGATTATTCTCGTTGTGGGTATATATACTTGTTTTATGAGAAGTCACAATCACTGGATGTATTTAAGGCTTATAAAACTGAAGTTAAAAATAAGCTTAATAAGAAAATTAAGGCTGTCAAATCTGATCGTGGTGGTGAGTATTACGGTCTGTATGACAAATCAGGTAAGCAATGCCTAGAGTCCTTTGCTAAGTATTTGGAAGAGTGCGGCATCGTCCCATAATACATTATGCATGAGACGCCTAGCCTGAATGGTGTTACTGAACTACATAATAGGACACTAAAAGATATGGTGAAGAGTATGATCAATCATTCCACTTTACTAGAATTACTATGGGGAGATGCACTTAAAACTGCAGCATATATTCTTAATAGAGTACTGAGCAAAGCAGTAGTAAAAACCCTTTATGAACTCTGGACTAGGCAGATGGCAATATAAGTCATTTACACATATGGGTTTGTCCAGCTTAGGTAAGGTCTTATAGGACGAATGAAAAGAAACTGGAATCAAGAACTGTAAGCTGCTACTTTATAGGGTATTCTAAAAGATTCAGAGACCATAAGTTTTATGATCCTATATTAAAATCTTTCTTTGAAGCAGAAAATACCAAATTTCTTGAGGATATTGAGTTTGGGAGGGAAGATAAGGTTAGGGACATTGTTTTTGAAAAAGAGATCATTCCTCTTCCTATGATTACTATTGATAATGGTCAGGACACTCGACTCTATTCTTGACAATATTATGATTCATGATGCAATCGCTCTAGTTCATAATAATATTTAGGAGGTTCCTGTCCTAGTTGAGATAAATGCTCCTGTGGGGCAAACTCAACAACCTCAAGAACTAGTACCTTTAAGGAGGTCCACTAGAGAAAGGAGAAGTGCGACTACAGATGATTATGTCGTATATCTTCAGAAACATGAGTTTGATATCAGGATAGTGAAAGATGATCCAATCAACTTCACACAAGTCAAACAAAGTTCCAATTCTCAAAAATGATGCTATAAATGAGGAAATGAAGTCTATGAGAGACAATAGCATTTGGGATCTCATCAAATTACTTGAGAATACAAAGCCCATTGGTTATAAATGGATATTTAAGATCAAACAGGATTTGAAGGCAATATTGAGAGATATAAAGTACATCTTGTCGCTAAAGGCTTCACGTAAAAAGAAGGCATTGACTTTAAAGAGACCTTCTTTCTGGTTGCTTCGAGGGACTCCTTTAGAGTTATTATGGCACTTGTGGCTTATTATGACCTTGAGCTTCATTAGATGGATGTTAAAGCAGCATTTCTCAATGGAGACATTGATGAAACAATATATATGGTGCAACCAAAAAATTTTGTATCGGGAGATCCAAAGTCTATGATCTACAAACTCAAAAAATCCATCTATGATCTCAAGCAGGCTTCCTGTCAATGGTATCACAAATTTCATGAGTCTCTCGTTTGGTTTTAGGGTGAATCCTATTGATGATTGTGTATACCATAAGTTTAGTGGGAATAAGTTTATCTTTCTGGTGCCTTATGTTGATGACATACTACTAGCAAGTAGTGAGATAGGCTTATTGTGTGACACCAAGAGATTTCTTATGAAAAATTTTGAAATGAAAGATATTGGAATCTCCTCTTTTGTATTAGGTATACAAATACATCAAGATCACTCTCGGGATATACTTGGGTTATTACAAAAGAGCTATATCGAGAGAGTGCTCAGTAGATTTAATATGGATAAGTGTGCACCAACAGACACTTCAGTATCTAAGAGAGATAAATTTAGCCTCAGTCAAATACCTAAGAATGACATTGATAAAGAATCCATGTAATAGTTTCCTTATGCTTTGGCTGTAGGGAGTCTGATATATGCTCAAGTATGTATGTGTCTAAATTTAGCATTTATAATTAGTATGTTCGCCAGATATTTGAGTAACCCTAGAGTTGATCATTAGAAGGCAGCAAAGAGGGTTATGAGGTATTTACAGAGAATAAAGGAATACATGCTCACTTATCAGAGATCAGATATTTTGGAGATCATCGGATACTTTGACTTTGATGTTGCGGGATGCCAAGACAATAAAAGATTCACATAGAGCTATGTCTTTCTTTTAGTTGGAGGAGTTATTTCCTAGAAGAGTGTCAAGCAGACACTCATAGCTACTTCAACTATAGAGGCAAAATTCATAGCTTATTATAAGGCATCCAATCAGGGATAGCTACGAAACTTTTTCACCAGGTTGCATGTAGTAAATGGCATTAAGAGGCTATTGAAACTTTATTGTGATAATAACTCTGCAGTTTTATATTCCAATAACAACAAAGCTCATCAAAGTCAAAGTATATTGATATTAATTTTCTAACTATTAGAGAGAGAGTTCAAATTCGTTTAGTGTCTATTGAGCATATCGGTATAAACTCTATGATAGTGGATTCGCTCACCAAAAGTTTACCATCTAAAGTCTTTCACGAGCACACTACTCGTATGGATGTTATATTTTTTGATGGTGTGCAGCTTTAGTGGGAGTTTATAATTTTGTTTAGATGCTTATTGTGTGACACTTATTTATGTTTGTATACTGTAGTATTTTTGTTGATGATGGTTTTCATTGTAAACTATGTTCATTATATCTTATATGATACATTTTCTATTTTTTTGCTTTCCCATTGTGATTAACAATAAGGTTTGCAGTATTATACTAAAGGGGAAAGACAAAGGTTGATCTCAGTAAAGTTTCAAGTAGACCAGTTGGAAATTGGCACGGTAAGTCAATTGCACATAATTCCCATGCCACATTCCATACTCAATTTGTGTCATTCGGGTATTAGTATAATGATCATTGAGGATTCTAGTTGTCATCCAAATAAGTGTAACAACAAGTACTTTGGTTTCATGTTGATATATCTAATGGACGAGATTACAACTTTGAGGATATACAGGAATAATATAGTATATTCATGGCCTTATTCAGTTTTGCAATACAATTATATTTGGTTCATATGTGACCTAAGTGGGAGATTGTTACGAAATTCTATTTCATATGTTGGGCCTTATATTTTAAACAATTGTATTGGTCTATATTATTCTTAAGCAGACCTAATAAGTGATTTAATAAGACTGGATCAAGATATCTAACTGGGTATGGATACCAATGTAGATACTTTATTAGTCATTTAGTTAGGTGTGATGGATACCCAACAAAGGACTATATAAAGAAAATATTAGGATTATAGTCCCCACCAACTTTTCATGTATGCTTATTCAAAATATTAGGATTATGATTCCCACCACCTTTTCACGTATGCTCATTCTCTCTGTGGCTTACCATAAGTTATAGAGAGTTCCATTTAAGTATTTTAGGGATTAGGTTATATAGAAGACCAAACCCTCAGGTAATCATAGTCTATTTATATCGCTTCTACTTTCAGTTCATTGTCCAGATTATAGTATCTATCATAGACTCATGTATACTTAATGAATCTTTGCCTATCAGTTTTGCATGAATGATTTAGAGTTCTTATTTGGTTATTTGTAATCCTATATTCATTCCTAACAAATATGGGACTTTAGTTCGTACACCCAACAATCTCCCTCTTAAATAAAGTACCACGGCCCAATCCAAAGCTCAACTACCTATCCTTAAATGACAACATCTTTCGTCTCTATCACATCAAGAACTTAAACTCCACCACATCTTTACTTATGCATTACCAAATAGAGGCCAAGCTGTAAACACCTTGATACGGAATGTCACAACATCGTTTACACTATCATGATACACCATGAAGACCTCAGTACATAATATTGTGATTTGAATATAGGACTAATAAATTTGTTCGACGGAATTAAGTGGAATCAACTTATATGTCAAAATGGCTATATTTCAGGCCCAGCTTTGATACTACTTGTTAGACATAAATAAGAACTGAATAAACCTAAGACAACCCTATGGATTATCTATACTACAACAATTAGGTTATAGGATTGTTAAGTTTACATTTGTCCATAGCAATAATTTGCCGAGGACTTGATCATGATGGCGAAAGCAAAATACACTAGAGAGCCTTGAGGGCTAGAATCTTCTACTACCAAAAGTTATAGGTGCACTCAATAGATATCTCTGTTAGTAATGGTGGCTAACAGAAAATAGCGCATATCAAAATTTTGGCACGGGGATTGAACCTAATTAAGTGACTTTATATATTTGATACAGTTAGAGTATCCATCAAACTTAACTGGATTGAATATTATGAAATTCATGTTATAATCCATTCTTAATTGGATATTCTGACCTAACTTAATTAGATCACTAAGTGTAGTTCACAGAAAATAATATGGCAATCAATATAATTACAATAAAATACGTCGGTCAATAGGAAATAATAAAATTTCCTAACATGGCCAACTTGCTTAGTCTTGTATTTTTTTTTTTCGTTAGCGAAGAAATTGTAACAAATCTTAGAAGATGCAGAAGAAAACCAGATTAATGAAAACAACTCTTTTGAACAACATTTGTCCATTTGTTTTGTGCTTGGCTATTTGATAGGACACAATGTCATTTTGTCACTATTATTTTCTTCTACTTTTATTATATATTCTCTTCTCATCTTCTTCGTTCATTCAAAAACAAAAAGAAATGTTGTACGTAGATGCTAATTTTATGGTTTACAGTGTAAAATTTTCTTGAAAAATATTCCTTGTTTGGAGATTGAGTCAAGAAAAAGGAACGAAAGATCGTCATCCTATCTATAGACCAACATTTAACAATTGCACTTTGTCTCATAAGTTTCAACAAATAAGCACCTTATTTATTAGATTGAACTGGGCACACAGAGAGAGAGAGAACTGCCATTATAGAATAGATCAAGACCGGAAATAAATTACAAAAATAAACAAATTAATGAATGTATGGAAAATGATTTTTTTTAAAAAAAAAAAAGACCTAAAGAGAATGGAAGTGAATATATGTAGAGGATAAGGTTTCATTGTTGCTTTAATACTAACAATTAGTTGTGCAGCTCATTACTCTTTTTCCAGTCATTCTCTCTTAAATTTGATCAGTCCTCCTCACATGACTTTCCTTTTCTCCCCAATCCCTTTGGTCCCTTACTTGATTCTCCACCTGTTGGTACTTATATAGTTTCTTTAAAATATAGGCTATTGATTTTAATTTTTAAAGTGTAATTTTTATTATTACATATAATTTAGTTTGAATTAGTGGCTATTAGACATATCTGTTGATAAGAGTAATGACAAGGACACACTAAACATTTACATACAAAATCTGCACCACATTGATGTACTTTAAATACCACAAGTTAAATGAAGAGAGGTGGTCTATTGTCTTTGGATTATTGAATCATACCTTGTATTTGTGTTGAGAGATGTTGGACCCTCGAAATATCAACAATCACCTTTTGGAGGTCTAGGTTCCCCCGAATCAATATATTTCTTCGGGTTCTTTTTGAACAGTTATTTTGCCTTTTGTCTTTTACACCCTAGTATAAATGTGCCCCTTGATTTTAACATTATATTCAAGTATTTTTAAGGAGTCGTTCGGTACGGGGTTTTTAAGTTTTTAGATTAATGGGAAAGCTAAGGATGGATGATGATGTGGTTGTCTAAAAAATTGATTAATTGTGTTTGATTGTGTATTGGAATTTTTTTCATGTTTCCTGAAAATGTTAGAAAATTTTATTTGGTTGAGCATTGGATGTGAATCTATTAATTTGTGGGTCTTTATCATAAATAAATTAAACTCTTTAGTTTTAAGCTGCTTTTTAATCATAAACTAAAAATTATTTTCTTTTTAAATTGAAATTTAATCCCTTACAAAATAATAAAACAATAATTAAAAAAATTAATTTTAAAGTTCATAAAAGAATTTACACAATTGGGTTATATACAAAACAATTTTGGTTTTTTATTTTTAAGTAATATTTCTAAAAATATTCGTTTTAGTTTGACTTGACTCCAAACAAGCAAGTTTTATTCTCAATTTATTATTATAGATTCAATACTGGAGAAAAATATAGTGAAAATTCTTGTCAAGGCTTATAAACACTTTTGTTAACAAATTCTAATTGTACATTTTTGGTTTTATTTAGTCTTCCACTTTTATGTTAACAAATTTGCAATTACTCTTTCTCTCCAATGAGATCCAAGAACCAACGAAGCGAATTTTCCTTGGTGATAAACCATTTATTAAACAAATAGCAACAAACTATCAAATAAAAATAGCTACAAATCATAACATATCGATAACCAAAAAAAAAAAAAAATCAAACATCCTTTACAAAATCAAAGCCTTCCTAGGTCTCTTGAAAAATTGTATGTCTTCATGAAATGATAATAAATGGGGTTAATGACTTATATACATGAACTAATATGAGTTTTGATTTTCCAAAATTTATATGAATTTTGTCATAATACAAGGAAAGTAATATATCAACCTTTTAACTTTCACACTGATATTCAAACTATGTATTCAAATAAGTACAAACTTAACTAATAATAAAAAATAGAGCTTTGTTTGGTATTATTTTTGTTCTCAAAGTTATGTTTGCAAAGATGAGAACAAATATTATTTTTTATTGTTCTCAAAAAACACTAGTTATTTGGCAAATATTTTCTAAAGATTAGTTTTTAGGGAAAAAGATTAAATGAATATTAAAAAAATTCGTATTAGGAAAAATAAAATATTTAGAGAGAGAAAGTCAAGAAAGAATGAAGAGAGAAAAATTCAAGTGAGGAAATGAGGAGAAGGAAAGTCATGAGAGAAAGGGTAATGAAAGATAATAATAAGAAAATAAAAAGTAATGAGAAAGATATAAGAGATGGTAACTAATGAAAACATTCAAGAGAAAAAAAGTGATAAGAATGCATAAAGAGAGAGAATAAAGATAGAAAAAATCATAAAAAAATAAAATTACAATAGAAAATGAGGAGAGAGAATATAATTTTTTTAAAAAAGGAATGAATAGAAACTGATGAGAAAAAATAAGAAGGGAGAAAGTGATGAGATCAAATGAGAGGAGAGAATGAGAAGAGAGAAAGTGATGAGAGAGAATAAGAAAAGAGAAAATCACGAAAGAAAATAAGGAAAGAGAAAATTATAAAAAAAAATAATGAGAGAGAAAATTACGAAAAAATGTGTACCTGAAAGTTATGTGAAAGAATGAATTCTAAACAAAATTAAAAAAATACTTTAAAAACAATATTTTGTTATTCTCTGAATTTTTATCTTTAACTCTGTTTTTAAAAATGTTCTTAGAGAATAATGCTAAACACCTTTATTTTTTCTCATAAAATAATTTTTTCTTTTTAAAAGTAAAAAAATAACTTTTTAGTTATAATGCCAAACATCCCCATAATTTCTTCTTTCAAGTCACAAATTCAAGAGAAATCAAACTCAATTAAAAAAGGGAAGTATCTAATAAAAAAATAGGAAAAATATTATAGAACTGAACTGCAAGTCGAAGGTGGTGAGAAGCCCAAGCTAGAGTTAGAGCCAGAGACAATGATAGGAAGATGAACAATCCTCAACAGCAGCCAAACTAAATAGAGGTTTATCTGATCTGCATTTGAAAATGAGAAAATAAAGTTAAGAATTTGTCATTTATTGTGGGATCCACAGGTTTCACGTGAGGGTTAATATAAAAACTACCTATTTGAGTGGGTTTTCTATTACCCAAAAGAAGGCTAAGTTAATTCCTAGGATTTCACATTTCCGTAAGTTAAAAATTGCAAAACTCATACCAAATATGAGAATTTTTCAAATTCCCATTCTCGTGCCAATAACCCATTTCCATACCAAACAACCCTAATAAGTGGCAAAATGTTGCATGTTTTGACCCCTAACATTAACACTATTAGAAGGCAATTAGTGGGCCATGACCAAATAGTCATTTCACTTTTTAAGAAGTTTTTTAGATGTGAAATTATATATTTTTTAGACCGATTTATATATATATATATATAAATTCATTAAACTAATGATATATATTATGAAACTAATAACTGAATGTAAAAGGCTACGTTATGCCTCTTTTTTGTTATTTTTTAAAATATATATTTAACCATGTAAAAAATATTCTTCTTTTTTTTTTTTACATCTTTTTCATTTATTAATCATAAAAATCTAGCTATTTAGACATGTCCAACAAATAGTATTAGTGATGATATTTATTTAACTCTTTAAGAGAAGAAAAACCATTTGGGCCTTTATCTATTGATGGACTTCTAACAGTTTAGTGTTAGCTTATTAGGAGAATGAGAAAAAAAAAAAAAAGAATAATTTTGCTATTTAGGGCACTTTAATAAAGAAGCAAAAGTAGCAAAAGTAATGAGGCAAATTCATAAAAGTCTGGGAACAAAATGATTAATCAATCTTCTTTTTATTAATTTTATTTTTTTTACTATTTAAAAATTGTGTTTGTAACACTTTTCTATTGATTTCATAAAATTCTAACCATCAATGCACTTGTCAAAGTTTTTAAAGATTTAATTTTGAAACTCATGGTACTTGAAGGGAGGTTTTTAAAGATTTAATTTTGAAACTCATGGTACTTGAAGGGAGCTGATAACCTGAGTAATTACAAGCTCATAGGCTAGTAATGTCAGCTTGATGTCACGACCCTAGCTTTAAGCTAGATAATCATGCGGTACTTAGTACAGTCTGTCGTACTAAGTCAACCTATCAATACTCAAGAAAGGGACTTAGAGTAAGCTTTTGAGACAAAGTGGTAAGAATAAGAGAGTTTAGGTGAATGAAAACTTTGTATTACTCTTAGAATACTTAGAACTCTTACAAATGGGACTTGTGTACAAATGAACCCAAGCCGTCCTTTATATAGGTAAAGCCTAAACCAACCAAGGGTTAGAATCGTGCCAAGTGGCATAATCTTACAAAGGGTCTAGATTATTCTCAACTAAAGTTATAATATCTACAAAGATATTTACATAAAGAATTCTAGAACAAAACATGGTCTAGATCCTTTTAAGAGCTTCATCCACCATCTTGGTTCTTTTAAGTCATTCTAGGAGCTTATAGGACCGTCCAACCTTGTCTAGAGCCTTCTAGAATTTAATAGCACCAACTAGAGTTTTCTAGTATGGCCAAAACCTCTCTTAATCACTCTAGAAGTGTCGACCACATTCTAGGGTCTTCCTCAACCTTTTTGGGTGAGTAGTATATATAGAGAATCTCAAAGCCATGAACAATAACATTTGAATTTTTGGGAGCTAAATGAGCGGCGCGTAACATTGAGCTAATAACAAAGCCTAGTGTTTGGTAACAACAGTGAAAGTTAATTAGTGGGAGACTCATAAACATGTAAACAGGAGTGAAAAATTAGAGGCTCATAGACATGATGTTTATTGAAAAAAAATATATGATCGTAAATGGATGATGTTGTTTCCGTTGTTGTCTTCCCAAGAGAAATTGTGGTAGGTGTCTCCATTTTTTATAGCTTGATTTTGAAAAATGTCTATTTTTCTTTCGATCTTTTAAAAAAGAGCTGAATAAAAGATATCCACAATATAAAAAATTGATAGGTTTGGAGATTTAGTTAAAGTAAAAAAAAAAAAAAAAGAAAAAGAAAACTTGGTCGCGAAATTGATAAAGGAATGCAGGGTTTAAATTGAAGTTCATATAGGAGGGATTAATGGATGAAAATTAATAAGTTCATATAGAAGAGATAAATGGATGAAAAATAATAAATGACAATCGGTTACTTACTGTTGCTAGCATTCTTTTTCATTGATACGATGATTGACTATTCAATGGCCAATACAATTGATCTAAATACAGTTAATATACGCTTTATTTATAAGTGCATCATACACTCAAATGATCTATTTAAATCAATGCGGGACAAAAACAATGCTAAAGACAAAAAAAAAAAAACTTCATTTTTAGAATCGTAATAATAAAAGAGAAGAAAAGAATAATTAAGGATTAGCTAAGGTGGTGGGGGAATGATACTCTCCATTTTCTTGATTTTGTGTGATATTATCTCTTATCTTACCTTTTTAATAGCACTTATGTGCTATTAAATTGTCACTATTTAATTAGTGAATAATATAAAATCTATTTGTGATAGGTTTTAATTCACCAATTAAATGAAATAATTCACACGCTAACATTTACATATTATTAGGAAAATGGGATAAGAGGTGAGATCCTTAGTATTATCTCTACCAAAAATTCAGTCTGTTCAACTCTAATAGTAAATTTTTAATGAAAGAATATGGAAAGAAGAACCCCTTTAAACTAAAATTTGCAAAAAAGCTTAATTATAAAACTAATGAAGTTCGTGGTCCATCTTAAGTGTCAGACATGGTAAAATTACTTAAAAGACCTTTATGTAAAATTTGAATAAAAATAATAAAAATGAAAAAGTAAGAAATAGACCTGACCCTCCTCCTATTACTTTTAGTCCTTCTATATAGTCCAAGCTAGGCTGGTGTGGCGTGTTGCCACACCAAGGCTCATGATGCCCACACCTAATGTGTACATGGTGCTTACGTTGTGCCCACGGTGATGCCAACGGATGGAGAATTTTGTAATTATATAAGGGTATTTTTGTCTAGGATCATTATTCAAGTCTGTAGCCAAATACCCCATATTTGAGGGCTAAGAATTAGGGAAAAATTGTTGTAAATTTGAATTTCTATTATTTTGCCTCAATTTTGCCATATGTTTTTTTGGGCAAAAATCATGTTTCCTCTTGCCAGAAGGCTAAAAGCTCAAAAGACTCTTTAGGGGGGGTGACCTGGGTACCCATAGGGGGCCTTGGCCACTAGCATGATAGGGGCTTAGTTGTATACCTCATTGCCCTATCAATAAAGGAAATGATGTTTATTCATATCCACATATTGCATATGTGTTGCTTTTATTGTTGCTTGTTTGTTGCTCATGTGTTGCCTACTTGTTGCCTTGATATGCTTGCTTTGTGCTCGCTTATTATGTGATTGTCATTATCAAATCTACTTGCTTTGTGCTTGCTCAATGATATGTTATTGCCTTATCATGGTGTTGCTTGTGGTATGGCTAACCAATGGGTTTGTTTGCCTACAGGTTTATATTCTAGGCTGACTTGCTAGCTCCGAGCAATAGCAAGTGCCGCACGTTCTGCCTATTTTGAAATGCCAAAGAGGCGGGTCGTGACAGTTGCTATCAGAACTTCGGCTAGAAAGCTTGGGAAAGCTTGTTGGGATGGCAAACAACACCTAAAGGATCATTGCGATTGAGAAGCACCTGGGAGAACTCGATGGGATCGAGTTCAAGGTCAGAGACCTCACCAGCGCAAGAGATGGATTTGACTCTGCGGGATTACAACAAAAGATCGAGGCACTAGGGAGAGATATGGAACATATGCTCAATAGAATAAACAACCTCGAGTGGAGGGAAGGCTCCCCAAGCCTCTCCAGCCCACCATTGGGCGACGAATGTGTCGAGAACTTAGAGACATCAGTGAACAATCTCTAAGGCACGGTCAATGACATGGTGGAGAATTGTTAGGAGGCAATAGGTGCACTGAGATATGAGATTGAGGAGATAAATACTAAGCTCAACCTCACCATCCGAGCTGTGGGGAGTCAGCCTGTGGCTGCTCCAACAGGATTGGCTTATACGAGAGCTAAGGTACCAGAACCACGACACTATGGGGGCACGAGGGATACCAAGGAAGTTGAGAATTTCTCTTCGACATGGAGCAATACTTTTGGGTGGTACAACCCAACTCAGAGGATGCCAAGGTCAGGATGGCTACTATGTACTTGTCCGGGGATGCCAAATTATGGTGAAGGACAAAGTGTGATGATATTAAGCACGGGAGATGCACTATAGCCACGTGAGATGACCTTCGAAGGGAATTAAGAACTCAGTTCTTCCCTGAAAATGTGTCATATCTGGCTCGATGCCAATTATGAGAATTGAAGTAAACATACAATGTCCGCAAATATGTCAAGAAGTTCTCAGGACTAATGTTTGACATCAAGGATAAGTCTGAAGTAGATAAGCTTTTTCACTTCTATGAAGGCCTCAAGCCGGGCTAGAATAGAGCTGCAAAGGCAAAGGATCTAGGACCTTGCCACAGCTCAAATAGCCGCTGAGCATTTGACGGACTATACATCGGAGAATACCCAGCAAAAGAAGAATCAACCCACTTAGAGTTCAAGCAACCCGAGTGGCAAGAAACAAGAGAAACCAGGGCAGAACAAAAGTGAGAGAGCAGAGAAGAAGAACAATGAGTCTAACTCCTCCTCGAGTAGTAATGCCCCATCCTATGGGAAGAAACCGATATCTTGCTTCCTTTGCAAAGGACCACACAAAGCCTCCGAATGCCTACATAAGCATAAGTTGAGTGCTATTCAGGCCTCGATTGGTCAAGAGAAACAAGGTGAGGGTGAAGAGGATGACGAGTGTTAGATGGGGGCCCTAATCCTGTTGAATGCCTTCAAGAAGTATGGAGCAGAGGTGAAGAAGGCTCCTGAGAAAGGGCTTATATACGTAGATGCCACATTGAATGGGAAGCCTGCAGCTAGTGTAATGATTGACATTGGCGCCACCCATAACTTTGTATTAGATGCTGAGGCACGGAGCCTTGGACTCAAGATCAGAAAAGACAGCAACCGCATGAAATCGGTCAACTCAAAGGCCTTGGTTACGACAGGAATAGCCAAGCAGATACGTGTCAAGATTGTCACCTGGGAGGGACTGACCGACCTGGTCGTGGTATAAATGGATGACTTCCATGTCATATTAGGGATGGAATTATTGGTGGAGAAAGGTGCCATCCCTATCCCATCAATGGGAAGCTTGCTAGTCATGAGGGAGAAACCCGTCGTACTGCTCGCAAAGGTGAAACAAGCAAATGACATGAAGCTCTTGTCTGCTCTACAATTTAAGAAAGGCATGAAGCGGCAAGAACCAACCTATGTGGCCATCCCTTCCATATATGAAAAGGAAGGTGAAGAAATCACTCCTCCCGAAATCGATGGCGTGCTAAAGAAATATAGGGATGTGATATTGGATCAACTCCCTAAGGCCTTGCCACCAAGACGAGGCATTAACCACCAGATCGAGCTAGTGCCAGGTGCCAAGCCACCCGCTAAAGCACCCTATCAGATGGCACCACCTGATTTAGAGGAACTCAAGAGGCAATTGAATGAATTGCTGGAGGCGGACTTCATTAGACCATCAAAAGCACTATTCAAAGTACTGGTACTATTCCAGAAGAAACATGATAGGAAGAAACATGATAGGAAGAAACATGATAGGAGCTTGAGACTATGCATTGATTATAAAGCTCTCAACAAGGTGATAGTGTGAAAGACCTACCCCATTCTGCTGATTGCGAACCTGTTCAACTAGTTGAGCAAGGCCAAGTACTTTACCAAGCTTGATTTGAGATCAGGCTACTACCAAGTGCGTATTGCTAATGGAAATGAGCAAAAGATCACATGTGTCACCCGGTATAGGGCCTTCAAGTTCCTCGTCATGCTATTTGAGTTGACCAATGCACCAGCCACTTTCTATACACTTATGAACCAAGTTTTCCACGAGTATCTAGACAAGTTCGTGGTTGTC
This sequence comes from Parasponia andersonii, assembly GCA_002914805.1. Classification (NCBI taxonomy): domain Eukaryota; kingdom Viridiplantae; phylum Streptophyta; class Magnoliopsida; order Rosales; family Cannabaceae; genus Trema; species Trema andersonii. The sequence goes on from JXTB01000050.1 coordinate 568,838, forward strand.
TACTTGGACGATATCGTGGTATATAGTGTATCAATAGAGGAGCACAAAGAGCACTTAGCCATAGTGTTTCAGAAATTGAGGGATAATCGACTCTATGTGAAGTAAGAGAAATGCTCGTTTGCACAGGAGACCATCTAGTTTCTAGGTCATGTGGTTGAACGTGGCCATATTCGGATGGATCTAGAGAAGGTAAGGGCCATCCAAGAGTGGAAGGCCCTACCAACATGAAAGAATTACGCTTGTTCCTTGGCTTTGCCAACTACTATCAGCGTTTTGTAGAAGGCTATTCAAGATGAGCAGCACCCTTGACAGAGTTGTTAAAGAAGGGTGTTACTTGGGCATGGACCGTAAAGTGTAAAGAGGCCTTTGAGAATCTGAAAGAAGTCATGATGAGAGATCTTGTCCTTATCTTACCAGACATTGGGAAGTCCTTTGAAGTATAGACAGATGCGTTAGATTATGCTTTGGGAGGGGTGCTATTGCAAGGGGACTACCCCATGGCATATGAAAGTCGTAAGCTTACCAAAGCTGAAAGAAGATACACAGCTTAAGAGAAGGAGCTTCTCGCCATAATTCATTGCCAACGGGTGTGGAGGCATTACCTGTTGGAGTCAAAGTTTGTAGTGAAGATGGATAACTCGGCTGTTAGTCACTTCCTCACACAGCCAAAACTCACCCTGAAACAAGCCCGATGGCACGAATTCGTAGCCGAATTCGATTTTCAATTTGAACACAAGGCCTGGCTGCTCGAATCAGGTAGCAGATGCCTTAAGCTGCAAAGTGGAGCTACGGCTTTAAAACTTTTGGCCAACATGTCAGCTCATGCAGTGAACCTCCCATCAAAGAGCACATCAAGGAGAACCTGGAGAAGGACCCTATTGTCAGGACCATCCTAAAGCTCGTAGAAGAAGGCAAGGCTCACCAGTTCTAGGTAGAGGGTGATCTTCTATGGGCCAAGGGTGGCCGTTTGTATTTCCCAAAGGTGGGAGACTTGCAGAGGGCGCTCATTAGCGGGTGCTATGACACTTTATGGGCAGGCCATCCAGGGTGGCAGAGAATGCATGCCCTTTTGAAGCAAGGGTACTACTGGCTGCAGATGCGAGATAATGTGGTAAAGTACACCAAGACCTGTCTCACCTGCCAACAAGACAATGCAGAGATAGAAGGCGCCTGGATTACTGGAGTTGCTACTTGTCCCAAGTAGACTATGGGAGAGTGTCTCGCTTGACTTCATTGCAAACCTGTTGAAGACAGGGAAGCATGAGAATATCTTGGTGATAGTGGATAGATTTTCAAAGTATGTGACTTTCATTCTAGTGCCAAAGCACTGCACGGTAAAAGAGATAGCAAGACTATTTTTTAGACTTGTGGTGAAATATTGGGGTGTACCCCAGAATATTGTTAGTGACTGAGATACCAGATTCACGGGATCATTTTGGTCCAAACTTTTCCATCTCTTAGGGTCACAGCTCTACATCTCCTTGAGCTACCATCCGCAGACTGATGAATAGACAAAGAGATTCAATGCGATATTGGAGGAGAACTTATGGCATTTTGTTAGTGCGAATCAGAAAAATTGGCTGCAACTACTTGATGTAGCTCAATTTTGCTTCAATGCTCAGAAGAGTTCTTCAACCAATAAAAGTGCTTTTGAGATTGTTAATGGCCAATAGCCATTGTTACCCCACACAGTGAACGAGTATCGTGGAAAGAATCCTCGAGCCTTCAACTTCACAAAGGAATAGAGAGAAAATACCGACATTGCCTGAGCCTATCTAGAGAAAGCCTCAAAAAAATGAAGAAATGGGTAGATCAAGGTAGACAACTCAAGGTAGACAACCGCTAGAGTTCCAACCTGGAGACATGGTGTTGATCAAGCTTTCGCCTGAACAACTGAGATTCAGAAGGGCCAAAGACAAGAGACTTGTATGTAGGTACAAGGGTCCCATGCCTGTTCTTTCAAAAGTGGGCAAAGCATCTTACAAACTCGACACACTTGCATGGCTCAAGATACAGCCAGTGATTCATGTCAGCAACCTCAAGCTATATCACGAAGTTCCAATAGATCCAGCATGCAACCAGTCGACCAGAGGACTTATTGATCTCACGCTATAGAGCAGCAAAGAACCTGAAGAAGTCCTTGTAGAGAGAACGGTGACTATAGGAACCAATCTACCAAAGAAGGAGTACCTCGTCAAGTGGAAGGGCCTCGGAGAAGAAGAAACTAGCTGGGAGAGGGCGGACAACTTGAAGAAGCTCCTGAAGAAGATTGAAGATCATAAAGCCGTCAAGTCATTGAGGATGCCGACAAGCTGAGTGGAGGAGAATGTGGCATGTTGCAATACCAAGGCCCATGATGCCCACACCTAGTGTGCACATGTTGCCTATTTTGTGCCCACGGTGGTGGCAACAGGTGGGGAATTTTGTAATTATGCAAGGGTATTTTTGTCAAGGATCATTAGTCAAGTCTGTGGCCAAATACCCAATATCTGAAGGCTAAGAATTAGGGAAAATTGTTGTAAATTTGAATCTCCATTATTTTGTCTCAATTTTTCCATATACTTTCTGGGCAAAAATCATGTTTCCTCTTGCCAAAAGGCTCAAAGCTCAAAAGGCTCTTTAGGGGGGGTGACCCGAGTGCCCATGGGGGGCCTTGGCCATTAGCATGATAGGGGTTTTGCTTTGTACCTCCTTGTCCTATCAATAAAAGAAATGATGTTTATTCATGTCCACATGTTGCCTATGTGTTACTTTCGTTGTTGCTTGTTTGTTGCTCATGTGTTGCCTACGTGTTGCTTCGATATGCTTGCTTTGTGCTCGCTTATTGTGTGATTGCCGCTATCAAATCTGCTTGCTTTGTGCTTACTTAATGCTATGTTATTGCCTTATCATAATGTTGCTTGTGGCATGGCTAACCAATGGGTTTATTGGCCTACAGGCTTACGTTCTAGGCTGACTTGCTAGCTCTGAACGAGAATAAGTACCGCACGTTCTGCCTATTTTGAAGTGCCAAAGAGGCAGCCTGTGACAGCTAGCAGGATGCTCTTCCTTACTGAAAAAAGTGAAATTAGAATAAAAAAGAGAATAAAAATGAAAAAGAAAGAAGCAAACCTAAAAAGTGTATTGACCTACTTCCTATTTTTGTTAGTCTTCCTATGTAGTCCCAGCTAGGCTACTGTTCTTCCGTAACCTAGCACCGAAATGAACCCAAACCTATTACCCATCATTCTTTAGCTGTGAAACAAAACCCACTACCCTTATTATGCAGCAAACTGAAACCCCCATTATCTTTCTTAATTTTGTCGTCCATAGTAGTAACCCCAATTTCGTCGTTCACAGAAATCCCACCCTCTATCTTTCCCAATTCTTAATTGTCTATCTCATTTGATCATGCACAATGACCAGAAAACTTGTTAAAACACTGAAGAAAAGTAAAAATGCCGGTTAAAGAAGAAATCCCTCCTGTCGGGCAGTCGAACCACTAAAAATAAAGCCAAGCCACTCTCTATCTATGTCAAAAGAGCCGACTGATAAGGGTGCCAGTTCAGAAATAGCGCAAGCATAATCTTGATCAAAGATGTCTGGTAAGGAATTGGAGGAGAACTCATCAATATCGATACAGCAGGAAGCATGTCCAACCAAGGAGACAAATTCGAGACCAACAATAGAGGAATCATCACTAATAAAGGAGACAACCTCAGTGCCAATGTGAGAGCAATCATCTCCAACAATGGCAACTAATATGGTAGGAAAGGAGACAACTTCAATACTGGTATCAAATAAGACAAGACAAGCATCCTCTCTGGCAAAGGCTACGGCTCTCGGGCCACCAGTAAGTCTAATTTTTGAGTAAAAATTGATTGATTCTTTCTTTATTGATGGTTAGGATATGGTTGGTTGATTATATTCCTTAATCAATTAAATTTGTGCTTTATTGTTGATTATGTAATTGTGGGTATTAAGTGGAAGTTGGAATTACAAAGGAAACTTTGTTGAAATTTTTTTAAAAAGTTTCTTGAATGTAGAAGATATCGAGTGTTGAGTGTGATTGAGAGCGTTGAGTTGTTGAGCTCAGCTGTGCCCAACATAGGTTTTGAGTATTGTTGTCCTAAAAATTCTAGAAGTTTTTATCTATTCTTAACACTATGATCGAGCATTGTTTTGTGTTGTTGAGATTTTAATCTTAAATTTTTTATTTCAAATTTGCAGCTCTTGTCTTCGGATATTCCAAAATTAAGTCCAATTTTGCATGAGGATGACCATTTTCCAGGTCGTGTTTTAGTTTTATACAAGATGAAAGTGTTGAGGAATATAAAGAAGTATTTGTCTTCTGAAGATTTGCAAGAATTCAAAGAGTCATGTGTTGGTCATCTTTTAGAATTGCCAGACCTTCTAGAAACGAGTAGACAATTGATGAACTTTTTGATTATGAGGCAGGCAAAGACTATGAAAGCTAAAGAGACATGGTTTGATATATATGAACAACCAGCTAGGTTTTCTAGGTATGAGTTTGTAATGATTAATGGACTTAATTGCAGAACATTTTCAAATAGTCGTGAAGTTGATATGTTGAAATGTTCAAATAGTCGTGAAGTTGATATGTTGAAATGTAAGAAGAGGTTGAAGGTTGATTATTTTGGTGATGAAAAAATTACCATAGATGAGTTAGAGAGAATTTTTATTGAGATGAAGTACTCAAAAGGGAAGTTTAAGAAGAAGCTATATTACATTAACATAAACCATGACCATTTAAGAGTCGCTTTGATTTATTGTGTGGAGGGAGTTATTCTTTTGTGATAGCAAAAAAATAATATATGAGAAGAATACATCAGTTTTATTGAGGACGTAGAGGTTTTGAACAAATATCCACGGGGTCGATTATCACTTGACATCACCTTACAGGATTTGAAGAATGATATAAAGAAAGGAGTCTTGCATTATAAAAGAAAGTTTAGGGATAAGAAATCAAAGAAATCCTACACGTTATATGATTTCCCTTATGTCTTACAGGTTAGAGTCCATATTAGTGCAAAGACAGAATATATTGATGTAGCATTGCCATTCTAATCAATTACTTATTTAGTGTTGTATATGTGGGGTTATGAAGTAATACCTTTCATTGGTAGGACCTTTGCAAAGCGATTAGGTAGGAATGCCACTCCGAGTTGCCTTCCTTGGAAGCCGAAAAAAAAAACATGAGTATAATGCAATTGTTGATCAATGTGAAAGGAATAAGAAGAATATAAGTAAATCCTAGTTAGTTTTTCAATTCTATAGCATAGAGAATAAGATCAATATTCGTTAGAAAAAACAAGAGTAAGCTCAAAAAGGGTGTCCTTTTACTCAACACCCTTGTTTAGAGCTTCGAACACGGTGATGGGTAACCAGACAACCATGTCGAGTACTCTTGTGTCTTCTAGAAAGTGGCTCAACAGGGACATCGGGTACTAAAAAGTTCTATTGAGTAATCTTGATAATGGTGTCGGGTATCCGAGAACCCTATTGAGCTCTCCAAACAGGGTGTTAAGTAAGCAGATAGTCTTATCAAGTAGAAGATGTAGAGTACATAAACTGTGTTTATTACTATGGTAAAGATTATTATTGAAAGCATCCTACATCCATCGGAGTTCTAGGAAAGCCAAGATTATATGAAAGAGATAGCATCATTGAATGATGAAATCGATGATTTGATTGACCTATTTGTCCAAAAAGTAAAGGCTGCTGGTACTCGTTTGACTGTAGATGGAAAGTCAAGAGTAGATCATGAAGAAAAGTTTGGATATAAGACTAACAATCCAGATTCTTCCCATACAAAGAACACTCACATTCCAGATTCTCCCTATGGGGAGAATAATGATTATTGCAATGAAGAGAACAATGGGCATTCAAAAGCATATTCCACTCCTAACCAATGGTTTGGTGAAGTTATAATGAAATGGGTTGATACTCGTTTTCTAGAAATAGAACGTAAAATGGGCATTGCTATTAATGAGTTATTTAAGAGGCAAACTATTTTTGAGAAGAGGGTGTTGTCCGACTTGCAAAGCATTAATGACAAGTTAGAGCTTATCATATCAATGATAATGTAGGATCCCACAAGGAGAACTGATCCACTCGAGGCAAATATCGATAATAGTAGCACGAAATTTGATCATTGTGACTATGGAGATACATGTAGTTATTTGACCCTACCTACCCAAAATAATAATGGTGATTGTAAAGAAGATGTTGACATCGACGAGGTATCTCCTCATGCTAGGGCAATCCGAAACCAAAAAATGTGCATGTGTACTTTTAACATCGTACACAGACCCGACTAAAAGAAGAAAGTTTAGAAAAGGAGATGGATGCAAGTTTGACCCATTTCATGCAATCAACCAGCATAAAAAAGAGGCTTTTAGGATGTGGTTCAATAAAAATGTTACGAGATACTTAAAACTTTCTTTTAGTATTGTATGATTTATCATTGAATGTTTTATGACTGAATTTAACCATGTGCTTGTATAGTATGCTTATTGACTGTGGGACATGTAGCGTGTTACGAAATTTCTTCTGAAAATTGATACAATCAGGGACATGGCTAAAAGGCGAGGAAAGTACAATACGTTGATTGAGTACCATAAAATTTCATTATCTTGTGATCTAATTTGTTACGTATAGAGTTTCACGTGCTTATGCTTTAATCTTTAATATTTTAAATACAACACATAGATGGGACATTATATGTACAAAGAAAGAGGTCACAAAAACATTTTGACCTCTTTAATCAAAAAGTTTCCATACTTGATAATCAATTTGGTGAGTGGGTTAAGGGAAATTGAGAAATATTTTCCAATATTAGAGATTACAAGAACTATGTTTTTATGCCCGAGTTTATTAAATACGTTAATGATAAGAAGTCACTTAAAGGTAAAGATTAAGAGAATGTCCATATTATCTACATTCCATTCAACTTAGAAAATAGACATTGGATATCTTTGGTAGTCTAGTTAGATAAGTGGACAATATTAATTTTTGACAGTAAAATAGAAGTGTTTGAGGATTTAGAATTCAAACACTTTTTAGAGTCGTTTAGGTAGCTAATTCCATATTTGATGCATCAAAGTAGTAAGTTTGAGAGGTATAACAACAAGATGCCCGAGCCTTTCATATGTCAGAGGATGCATGACATTCATAAAACCATGGGAGGTACATAGACTTATAGATGCATATGTTATAGTTTTTCATTTTATTTGTTCTTTTAATGGATTCTTACTTGTTTTGTTTTTATGTAGTGGGGATTGTGGGATTTATGTTGTCAAGCACATCGAATTCCACATGACTAATGAGAGCTTTAACAATGTTAATAATGACAATATTGCATTCTTCAGGGAGAAAATGGCTTGTGAAATTTAAAGCAATGACTGGGACCTTTAAGAATTTGGTTGTACACATATGGTTGTGTTTGATATTATCACAAATAATACTTTCTTTGATATTATCTGGAAGTCAATAGTATGCTCGAATTTGGTTTTTATTTGATGGAATTTTACATAGCTGAAGGTATCAAGATTCTCAACACTAGTGTTGATCAGTCTAGGCAAATTGCTGAGTACAAAGGCACTCGTGTCGCATGCTCTTTACAGCTTGTTATACAACTAGAACACTTATGGAAATTGGCTCAACAAGATTGTCTGGTCACTCGACAACCATGTTGAGCACTTTGAAAATATTGTTTAGTAACCAGACAACATTATTGAGTAATTAAAACACTTTGAAAAATTGGCTCAACAAGATTGTTTAGTTACTCGACAATTATGTCGAGCAATTCAGAATTATCGTTGAGTAACTAGACAACTTTGTTGAGTACCTAAAACATTTCTAGAAATTATCTCGATATGATTGTCTGGTCAATCAACAACTATGCTGAGCAATCCAAAAATATCATTGAGTAGCCAGACAATTTTGTTGAGTACCCAAAACATTTTTGGAAATTGAATCAATAGGATTGTCTGGTCACTTGATAACCATGTTGAGTACTCCAAAAGTATCGTTGAGTAGCCAGACAGCTTTGTTGAATAGTTTAGACATATTGTTGGGTATGCAAGCATCCTTGTTGAGTACCTCTTTATCAACATAAAAGATGTCATATATGATAAAAATAACAAGACATTGATATTTAAAAGTGGAAATTTTGTTCAAATATTAACATAAAAGATACAATTTATGTCATTAAAATAACAAGATACTTAATTTCAAAAGGAGAGTTTAACATTACAATTGATAATTTTGATTTTCAACTAGTATCCATACTTGGTACCATAAAATATGATAATACCACATTATAAATATTAAGAACAAGCCATTAATTTTTTTTTTACTTAAGGAGAGTTTAATATTATAATTAATAATTTTGATTTTAAATTAGTACCCATATTCGGTATCACGAAACCAGATAATATCACATTATCATGTTAAAAACAAGCCACTTATATTTTTTTAATTATTTTTTGCATGAAAGCCACCTAAGGAGAGTCAATATTCTATACAAAATGTATTTCTTAATTTTTTTTTCTAAATATGAGTTATACTTGGTTCAACCAAGCATCATAGTACCTATTTATCAACATAATACAAGTCATTTATACCATTTTTCAACGTATTTATCAAAATAGTCATTTATATCATAATACAAGTCATTTATATCATTTTTCAACGTATTTGTAAGAAAAATCTCGTTTCTAATTGATTGAATTGCACTCAATGAGGATGTCTAGTTACCAGACATTCTTGTTGAGTAACTATTTTAGGATCATGGAATTGTCTCAACAAAGTTGTTGGGTACTAGGATAATAGACACGACACATGTGTCGAGTGCCCCGATGAATAATGTTGTATGGTCTAGACATGTAGTTGAGTAATCAAACCATCGTGTCGAGAATATCTTACAGTCTCAGGTTGCTTGCCAAACATGTTGCTGGGTTACCAGACACAGACTGTTGAGTGATCTAGATAATACGTTGAGTAACCAGACAAATATTTTGTTCGTTCTAGACATTATTTTTTGTAACAAGACAGTACGTGGGGATAACTAAATTTCACATTACATTCATTTGTTGAGTAATAATTTCATTATAGACTACACTAAAATAATAACAAGATGACACTATGAAAATCAAATAAACCAACCATGATGACATAATAATGAGAACAATGATTTTTCACACTACACTAGGATCATTTGATCCTGTTGGGATATCATATTGGCCCGAAGTTTTGTTGTGTCAGGGAATTCTACATCTTGAATATTTTCTCTTCTTTTTCAGAATTTCCACTGAAGAGCTCTTTTTCTTTCCCTTATTATTGGTAGATGCAGTTGTGAAACTCTTGTTCTTCTTCTTTTTTTTTCTCCCATGGAATGAAATCTCTTCGTCTTTGATCTCCTGCATTGATTGCGCTTTACAGTTGTATCAATGAATATGGCCTTAATATTCTCAGATACATTTCAATCCATTTCTGGTGATAAAAGATAAATAGATTCTGTTTAATATCCAAAACTCTATGCGATAGACATTTGAGCATTGACTATACAGATCTATTGCTCGATGCTTTGTAGCAGCAATGGCATGAGAACATGGAAGCTTGAGAACATGGAAGCTTGTCAATGTCAAACTCTGTACATGTACAACTATATTCTTCAAGATTAACAAGTCAATCAAACTTTTCACCTCAAACTTGAAATTCAAACTGATTAACAGGAAAAACAGTCATTCTGCATGCATCATTAAACTTGTCCTTTATAATCTCTTTTGCCTTGTCTATAAGTGGTATTCTACATGAATCTGCTTTTATACGACGACAATATAACTAAGTTTGTCGTATACTCCTTATTTCCTCAAGCAAAGGAATTACTGGCCATTGTCGAGCTACTTTGAAAATATGATTTAATGACTCCAAATTATTGGTCATCATTATATTAAATCGATTATTAGAAAAATAAGCCCTTAGCGCTCAAATTTTGCTTTCTAGAGATATGTAGCAAGCTTTGGATGCTTTTGAGAAATCTCGGTGAATAGATTGGTGAATTCTGACTGTCTATAATTACTTGCTGCATTTATAAACAAATCTTTTAAAGCAGAACTTCTAAATTTGTTCCTAATATTTTGTCCCATATACCACATACAAACTCCGTGGTGTGCATTCTTATATGTTTCTGCAATTGTTTTGTCAATACTTTTATGTCAATCTATAATGAATACTAAGTCACTGCTATCATGTACTTGATCTCTAACATATTCATACCATTTCCATAGTGCATCATTTTTTGAGTCAACGATACCAAATGCAAGAGGACAGATTTGAAAATTTCTATCTTGTGCAGTTGTAATAAGCAAAGTACCTCCACATTCATTTGTTAGAAAAGTTTCATCTAAAGATATTACTTTTCTCATATAACAAAAACCTCTAATATAAACTCCCAAAGACATGAACAAATATTTGAACACTTTTTCTTGATCAAGTGTAAGTCCAGTATATGTACTTGGATTCAATTTCTGAAGCATGTAGAGGTAAGATGGGAGTTTCCGATAACTACTTTTCGGAGAACCCCTAATAAGTTATATGCACACCTCCTAACCTTCCATGCCTTCCAATAACTGCACTTAACACCTAGATTTTTGGACAACCCATTAACACTTAACACTTAACAAAGCTGGGACGATCAACTTTCTTCGGTACAACGAAAGCCCATCGGAAGAGACAAGAGGAAGAGATAACTGGTCAACAGGAGGAAAGAGGAAGGAGAAAAAAGAGTATAATTGTGATTTTAGGGGGGAAAAAAAACAATGGTTCAAAAGGAAAAAAAGCAATCCCCGCCTTCCAAAAAAAAAAAACTGTATTCCGAGCAAAAATATAAAAAATTACTAATGGGCATTTTAGTCCTTACACCAACCTCAATAATAAAACTATCTAAACAACTAATAATTAACTAGACGAGGCCTTTATGCAAATATGCACATCTAATTAGACTATTTTGCCAACCATCTCTATTTCAATCTCCCCCTTCGCAAATATAGGTGAATTGTTAATTTCTTGTGTCTCTCTTACTACTAATTTTCGTCTTATTTTAATTTTTCCACTATTATTGTTACTATTATTTTTCGTCCAATTAACATATTGGTGTGTGCTGCCCTGGACCGACCTGATCGTCCCAATCTTGGTTGTCCTTACTAAAAGCAAGATCTACAATTTCTTATCTAATGAAAACGAATTTAGTATCTAATCTTCATTCCTATAACCCAACAACCCTATCACGTGGAGTAAGACCGATATCGAGTTTTGAGAATTCATAGGGCTTTCAAAGCTCAATGAAATGCAATGCTAATCCTCATGAGCGCTGATCATGCAACTTAGAAAAGAAAAGAAAAGAAAAGAAAGCAATAAGACAACCCATAGTTACATTGACCCGTCATGTCGTTAAAAAGAAAAGACAAATAGAAATTAGGAGCTTGCAAAGAAAGTGCATGCAATGCTAAAGGGTCAGCCACTGTGTTCCCTTCCCGTAATGATACTAATGCATATTATTATTCGTAATGTACTAATACAGATAGTATTATTCTGAAGTAAAGAGTGCATAGACAGTTATGTGATAAGTAACTTTATAAAAGATTGTGGAATTAATCAGATTGGTCTTGACAAATGTTATTGTACTTTACTGCTAGGTGTGTGGCCAACTTGCTTAGCCATTTCGTTTTTGTTAGAAAGAATTGTGTCGCAACAAATTATAAAAGAAGAAGAAAAAACAGAATAACGGGAAATAGCTATTTGGACCACATTTGTCTATTCGTTTCGTATTTGGGCCATTTAGTTATTTGATAGGACACAACTTGGCTCTGTTCCACTCATTATTTTCTTCTATTTTATTTTTTCCCCCCTTCATTTTCTTTGTTCTTTCAAACATAAAAGACCTTTTAAAATTATTATTATTATTTGTCATAGCGTAAAACTTTGTAAAGAGCACGCACTAGGAGATTGAAACAAGGGGGAAAAAGTATAAAAGATCATCCGTGAAGTCCCTTAGACCAAGATTTAACAACATTGTGAACAAGATCTATTATTCACTCTAAGTTTCAATACGTTTCCTCAACTTGTCATGTTTGAACTCTGGGTAGACACGACTCATGACAAATAAAAATAAATTAAAAAGTGAAGGTTTGGAAAATTAACTAAGAAAGACCAAAAGAGAAAGTGAATAAATGTAGAGTGCTAGCAACAATCTTAGCATTTCCCTTGAAATTGGTATGTTGAATAATTAACTGGGATGATGGAATGAGCAAATTTGGAACTCATTATAAAAACTACTATAATTTAAAAAAAAAATAAAAAGCCATACTAAAAATTAATATAAATCTACAAAGTGCTATTGATAATAATTTCTCCTTTCACCTTGTTTGAGATATGAGTTCCAATAATGACTCTTAGTATTATTAAAATGTTATACATTTTAGTGAAAATCACATGTCACTTAAATAGAAGATTGTAAACGTGAGCGAAAAAGAGCGAGAAATATATGTAAATCCTAGATGGAGGCACGGTTTTATCAATGCTCTAACACTGATTTGCCAACAAGCAACAACTGACTCTTTTTTCGTTCTCTCCCCAGACTTAATCTTCCTCACATGGCTTTCATTTTCTCCCAAATCTTCCTCACATGGCTTTCATTTTCTCCCAAACCCTTGAGTCCTTTATCCTCCTTTCTACTTATCCAAACACTATAGTAGCCATCCAAGTATGAACTTATCACAGTTTTAAATACTTTCTAAGCTCGGTGCTTGGAGGGAGCTGAGAGAGATTAAACAAATTGAATAGCCTAGTAAATAGTAATGTCGTATTTACCTATTAACTAAACCTTGTGTTAGCAAATTTAGACTTGAAAGAAACAGCACTCACACATGCTATTTCTCTTATTCTCGTTACATCATTATTCTTCTTTTCAAAGATTTTCAACTACATGTTAAATAAATCAATAATTGTAGCTCACCAACCAGCCGTAATAGAAACAATGAAAATGGCAGTTGCAATAACAATAGTAAGAAGGACTGCCGCAATAACAATAGTAAAAAGTGCATCTTATTCTAAAATTTTCTTCCTTTCTAGGAGAGAATGCAAGTCTAGAAATTCTTCTTAGTGTCCCACTTATTTTCTCCTAAATTGTTTAGAGAGAGTGTTTTTTTCTATTTGAAGAGAGAGAAGTTCATTTATTTTCTCCTCGTATTTAGAAAGAAGTAAGTTATAATCTTCTTTTCACAGTGAAATTCTTCACAGCCTTGTCCGTAGATATAGTCTAAATTGGGTGCACCATGTCTTATCTTTTTTCATTCACCCAAATTTTCTTAACTTGTATTTTAGTTGTGTGTTGTCACTTCCGCAAAGCTGATCTCCTAACAATGATACCAGAGCCATTAGTTATAGTATTGTTCATATATACGGTACTATCCACGTATATTGTATTGTTCACATGCAGTGAAATAGTGGTAACTAAATAAATCGTGGTGAACAAAAATAGTGGCGAAATTCGATATTGAGAAGTTCAATAAGAACAATTTCTCTCTGTGGAAAATAAAGATAAAGGCAATCTTGAGAAAAGATAATTGCTTAGTAGCAATTAGGGAAAGGCTTACTGAGATTACTGATGATAAAAGGTAGGACGAGATGGATGGTAATGCTATTACTAACTTATATTTGGTGCTAGCAGATGGAGTCTTGTCAAGCAATGAAGAGAAGAAGTCAGCCAAGGAGATATGGGATACGCTCACAAAGCTATGTCAGGCCAACTAACTGCACAACAAAATTTTCTTGAAGAGAAAGCTTTACACCATTCTGATGGCAGAATCAATAACATTGACCGACCACATCAACACCCTCAATACTCTATTTTCATAGCTCACAGCAATGGAGCATAAAATAAAGGATAATAAACGTGTAAAAATCTTACTTTAGAGTGTACTTGATTCGTATAATCAAATCATCATAAATATGAACAGTAATGTTACAACTCTATTTTTCAACGATCTTACAACTACTGTTCTCAAAGAAGAAAATTGGCGTAAGAATAAAGAAGACAAATTGGCAAGTTCACAATAAGCAGAGACATTGACCATAAGAGGGAGATCAACAGAATGCAGCTCCAGTGAGAGTTAGAGTCATTGTAAATCAAAGTCAAGAAGTAAAAAGAATGTCAAATATTATCATTGTGACAAAAAGGGGGACGTCAAAAAGGATTATTGGCAACTCAAGAAGAATGGGGATTTAAGAGGGAAGGACTCCGAGTTATCAATTACTCAGGGGAATGTTACAAGTACTTCAGATGATGGAGAAATCCTCTATAGCAAAGCAACAACAGTTTCCAAGGACAGAAAGTAGCTCACTAATATTTGGTTAGTAGATTCGGGAGTAACATTTACATGACTTTCCACAGAGAGTAGTTTCACACATATGAACCTATCTCTAGAGGATTTGTATTTATAGGTAACAATCATGCCTTAGAAGTCGCTAGGATTGACACCATCATGATGAAGATATATGATGATATTGTTTGCATTATTCAAGAGGTGCAACATGTGAAGGACTTGAAGAAAAATCTATTGTCCTTGGAGTAATTAGATAACCTTAGTTGCAAAACTCGTGCCGAGAATAGGATTGTGAAGATCATGAAGGGTGCACTTATAGTAATGAAGGAGGAGAAGATCGTAGTGAATCTGTACATACTTAAAGATATATACTGATGGAAGCAGAAGTATCAGTTGCTTCAACAAATTTCGAAGAAGAATCAACGATAATGTGGCATCGTAAGCTCGGCCATATTTTGGAACGAGACTTGAAGATTCTCTCTAAACGGAAGTTGCTTCTTGGTCTCACAAAGATATCTTTACCCTTTTGTAATCATTGTGTCACAAGCAAGCAACATATATTAAAATTTAGTACATCTAGTTCTAGATATAAGAAAGTTCTAGACTTAGTCCATTCTGATGTTTGGCAAGCATCGGTGATATCCCTAGGAGGAGCTAGATATTTTGTATCTTTTATTAATGAGTACTCTAAGACATATTGGGTGTATCCTATCAAGAAAAAGGCAGATGTGTTTTCAGTCTTCAAATATTTAAAGCACGGATAAAGCTTAAATCTGAAGAGAAGATCAAGTGTTTAAGGATGGACAATGGAGGAGAATATACAAGCAATAAGTTTGATAACTTCTGTCAATAAGAAGGTATCAAAAGGCAGATAAATCAGCGTACACTCCTTACCAAAATGGAGTGGTAGAGTACATGAACAGAACCTTGTTAGAAAGGACAAGAGCAATGTTGAGAGCTGTGGGTCTATCTAAGATACTTTGGATAGAAGCAGTCAAAACCACCTGTTATATGATCAATCGATCTCCATCAAAAGTGATTAATCTGAAGACACCGATAGAGATATGGACTAGTAAGCTAGCTGATTTCTCTCGCTTACATACATTTAGAAATCCTGTGCACGTGATGTACAATACTCAAGAAATCACAGAATTGGATTCAAAGTCCAGAAAATGTGTATTCTTAGGATATGCTGATGGAGTCAAGGGGTATTGCTTATAGGATCTCACTGCCAATAAAGTTATCATCAGCAAAGATGTGATATTTGCAGAGAATAAACTGCAAGAGAAGAGAGACGATAGCAGACTAAAAACTACTATAATTCAGGCAGAAAAGAATGCTAAAGATTCAGATTCTACTAAAGCAACACCAGAGCACGAAGTAGAAGAACTAGTAAAGGAAGTGGCTTCTGAAATTCGTCAGTCAACTCGTGAGAGAAGACCACTGGCATGGCACTTGGATTATGTCACTGAGAGTAACATTACATACTGTCTTCTAACAGAGGATGAAAAGCCAACAGTTTTCATGAGACTACCAAAAGCCTGGATGTATCCCTATAGGTGATAGCAATGCAAGAAAAGATTAAACCTCTTCACAAGAACAAGATATGGGATCTTGTTTTGCTATCACAAAGAAGGAAGGCTATTAGTAACAAATAGATCTACAAGATTAAGCATGATAGCAATGATCAAGTGGAGAGGTATCGTGCGAGATTGGTGGTAAAAGAATATGTTCAGAAAGAAGGTATTGACTTCAATGCGATATTTTCACCTGTAATTCGACTGACAATATCTAGAGTGGTTCTGATAATGTGTGCTACATTTAACCTACATCTAGAGTAGCTAGATATGAAAACTGCTTTTTTTAATGAAGAACTTGAAGAAGAAATTTATATGCTCTAACCAGAAAGTTTTGCTGAAATAGGCAAGGAGAACTTGGTTTGTAAGTTGAACAAATCTCTATACGGTCTCAAACAGATGCCGAGGTATTGGTATAAGAGCTTTGATTCCTTCATCATAAGCCTTGAGTACAACAGACTTAGTTTAGACCACTGTACATACTTCAGAAAGTTTGATAAAGATAGTGATTTCATTATCTTATTGTTGTATGAAGACGACATATTGGTAGCAGACCCTAACAAAAGTAGAGTCCAAGAATTAAAGGCATATTTAGCCAAGTAATTTGATATAAAAGACTTGGAACTAGCACACAAGATTCTAAGGATGCAAATTCACCGAGTCAGAAATAATAGGAAGATTTTGCTTTCTCATAAGAATTATTTGAAGAAAATCTTACGTCGCTTCAATATGTAAGATTGTAAGCCAATCTTTACCCCACTTCCTGCTAATTTCAAGTTATCTTTCGGGATATGTCCTAACAATAAAGCAGAGAGGATAGAGATATCTCGAATACCGTATATATCAGCGATGGGAAGCCTAATATTTGTAATGATATGCACAAGACTAGACATTGCACAAGTATTGAGAGCGGTTAGTCAGTATATGGAGAATCTTGATAAAGAGTAATGGAATACTGTGAAGAAGATTCTGAGATATATTAAAGGAACCTTAAATATTGCATTATATTACCGAAAATCAGAATTTAATATTAGAGGATATGTTGATTCAGATTTTACGAGTGATCTTGATAAATGAAAATCTACTACAGATTATATGTTTACTCTTGCAGAAAGAGCTACAAGCTGGGTTTCAAACTACAAATTGTTATGGCTTTATTTACAATAGAAGTAGAATACATAGCGGCTACATAAGCTTGCAAAGAGACTATTATGGTTCAAAGGTTATTGGAGAAGCTCGGGTACAAACAAGAAAAGATTCTTCTATTCTGTGACAGTCAAAGTGCCTTGCACATTGTAAGAAATCTAATATTTCATTCCAGAACAAAGCACAGAGATATTCAATATCACTTTGTTCGAGAAGTCGTAGAAGATAGAAGTATAGACATGAAGAAGTTTTACACCAAGGAGAATCTAATAGATGTTTGAACCAAACCAATCAATACTGACAAGTTCCAATTGTGTAGATCCTCATATGGCCTAGCAGATATGTAAGCAACGTAAAGAATTGACAAGTGAAGAAAAGAGAGATTTCTCAAGTATGAAGACATGATTAAAGCTAAGTCTTCAAATAGGAGAATGTTGAACAAATCAACAATTGTAGCTCACTAACCAGCTGTAATAGGAATAGTGAAAAGGGCAACCGCAATAGCAATAGTAAGAAAGGTAGTCGCAATAACAATAGTGAAAAGTACATCCCATTCTAAAATCCTCTTTCTTTCTAAAAGAGAATTCAAGCCTAGAAATTCTTAGTGTCCCACTTATTTTCTCCTAAATTGTTTAGAGTGAGCGTTTTCTCCTATTTCAAGAGAGAGAAGTTCATCTGTTTTCTCCTTATATTTCGAGAGACATAAGTTGGAATCTCTTTTTCATAGCAAAATTTTTCACAGCTTTGTCCATGGACGTAGTTTAAATTGAGTGAATCAGGTTAAATCTTTTGTGTATCTTATCTTTTTTTCATTTTATCTAAATTTTCTCAACTCATAGCTGTGTGTTATCGTTTCTTTAAAGCCGATCTCCTAACACTACAAACCATATCCATGTGAGAAAGTATACTATGATCTTTATGAACGAAAACAAAACATCACAGCACCATCAAAGCGGCACTAAAGATAGTAGTTTTCTATGTTATCCTTCTTCTTCTTACTTCTTATTTTTATCTTTTAGTTTTCTTTAATGATAGAAAATACTTGATGGTAGAAAAGCAGTAAACAAGTTTAAGACTTTTGATTTTTGAGATTCTTGCTGGTAAAGCTTTGAAGGGTTCCAAGGGACAGATTACGGAAAAAACACAAGTACTAATAATAAGCTAAACTCACAAATGAAGGACCATTTTAGCAGGCTTTTTCTCAAATAAATTGGAAATAACATCAAATATATATCTTAGATTTTAAAACTAAACAAAACCCAGTTCAGTAATTCTAACTCTCTTGCTGTTTGGGCAAATTCACTATGACAAACAAACAGAGGGGAACAACTATAAATGCTGCAGCTTTAAGAAAGTCTTCACTCTCTTTTGAGATCACTCCAATTCTTGACCAGTCTCCACTATACCTGACCATTTTAACGTCATTTGACGCATTATAATCTAATAAAAGGGGGAAAAAAAAATCATACTTTATTATAAAATTCAAATATGGCGAAGGAAAGGTTACCCTGCATCGATGAATCCCAATCCAAACACTGCAATGGCTGATTGAGCAAGAATTGCACCTGAAATTCTTAGTGGAAAAATAGGTCCTTTCTGGGATTTTGAATTCTCAGGAAAATCTTTCTTTTTGGCCAATACGATGCCAAATCTCTTGCCATATTTATTCACAAATAGACAAGAGGAAAACTTGGTTAAGATAAAGCTCTTTTCTGCCACCATCAACATTTTCTTCTCATATGAACTGTTCTCTGCCTCTCATATCACTCTGATCTCACAGTAACCATACTGGACCTGGATATCACATGATCACATCCAACCACAAAATCCAAGAAGGGATAAAACTCAAATACGTGGGGTGTAAAGATAATTCTGGCAAATGTTGAAGGGTGTTTAAGTAATATTGGCGGTTCAATTTCTTTTTTTCATTTTTGTTAAATTTGTTCTTTTTAAGAAAATTATAAAGCATCTCATTTGTATTATCATTTGAATATTACGTAATACTCTGTATTTAAATATTTATAAAATCACCCTTTGAAAGATAATAATAAAAAATAAATATTATCACCATTATGTTACTCTTTTAATTAAGTTTACGCTTTTATTTAACTTAGTGATTGTTGCTTTAATATAAATATTCAATCATTAAATAAAATTTAATGGTTAAAGATAAATTGTTTTGTGAAGTTTTACTAATAATTTTGAGTGATTGTATTCATATAATTTTTCTTTTGATTATTGAAGTATTGACCTAAAAAATTTTAGTTGAAAATTGTTCACTATAATTTTTAACTTAAGATAAAAAGTGGAGTGATTTTTTTGTTTTTAAATAATAGGGATAACTGCATAATGTACAACATAGTTTTAACCATTTATTCAACTTACACTTTCTATTTATTTGACATTGTCTTTTAAATTAAAATTAAACAAATTTACTCTCATTCGTGGTCAAACCTCAGATTACTAGTAAATATAATAAAAATTCCTATGATAACCTGTTTGTTTTATTGCGACTCAACGAAGGTATACACATATATTCTTGGATATCTTCTAGGCATTTACCTACCTTATTTTGTGAGTTTTTTAAATCCTATTATTTTATTTGTTTGGCAGAAAGTTTAAACATCCTTGAAGGGTCGTTTGGTATAAAATAATCTTTAAATGAGAATGAGTATTTTAATGTATTCTCATATTTGGTACCGTTATCCACTAAGATTTCATCTCGAGAATCAAATCCACTTACGTGTAAGTCATCTTAAAGTTACTAAAATGTGTAGATTTTAAATGATCACTCATCTAAAACTCACCATAAAAAACGAAACAAGCAAAAATATGAAATCTTAGGAATTATAACAAATTATTTTATTTTATACTAACAAATTTTACTTTTTTATAAGCAATATAATTTTTTAATTTTAATTTAAGCATATTCTCATGAATAATCAAACATAGTTATTTAACATCTCAGAAATCATAAATAAGATTACTGTGCGCAACTGAACATAATTATTCTGAATATCAGACAATCATATCACCATCTTTAGCATTCTCATTAATTTAAAAACTAAGATTATTTTGTATCAAATAATCTTGAAGTGTGTTTCAGTAACTATCAGTCTAATTCAGGATTTCAACTGAATCAGGTTATAAATTTGCTTCATTTTTTAAATTTGAAAAACGACGTTGATAATCTGCAAAATGGAAAAATATAAATTGAACAATATATGTCAAACTAAATAATACAATTAGGTAAATTACTCCTGTTTTGTATTTTCCTAAAAAAGACTCTGATTTTCGTTTTATTTTATTTTATTTTTTTACAAATAATAAATATGAATTTATTGGGGTTTTTTTTTTTTTTTTGTTTTTTTGTTTTTGGCCCTACAAAACATCTCAAAGTGTCAAAACAGAGTAACGGTCAAAACACTACTGACCACACTTGAGAGAGCGCTCCTAAAACCCATAAACCCTCGACAATGGCGATCACAACGCACTCAGAGCCTCCCCAGATCCACAGGTTCCCTCAATCGAAATACGTAGACGCAGTCCGGTGGCTTCCTCCGGCCACGGCCTTGCACAGGTACGCGGCCCTCGCCTTCTTCGACTCCGATTCCGATTCCTCCTCCGTCGAAATCTACTCAATCGGCTCGAACCCAGCAACCCTAATCCCCCAATCTTCATGGGTCTGTCCCTCAAGGGTCTCCTCCCTCAAAGCCTCTCATTCCCAGCACAGACCCTTCGTCGCCGCCGGAACTTTCTCGAGCTCCCTCCATGTCCTGTTCTGCGATCTCATGGACGCGTCGTCGCTCGAATCGGAGGTCTTGGTCCCGGGGAAGGTGATACACGAAGGACCCATTTCTTGTGTTGACTTAATGGATGGTGAGCTTGAGTGTTTGACCGTTGGGGAAGATGGGAAGATCAATTTGGTTGGTATTGGGGTTTCGAATTTGAATCACCGAAGGGTTTTTGATAGCAGTGGGTTGATTTCTTATACGGCGGCGAAATGGGGTTCTCCGGCGGAGTTTGCTACGGGAGGATACGGTTTTAGTCTCCAATGGTGGGATCAGAGGAAACCTGGTGGAGCTGTTTCTCAATTCAAGGGTGACTGGTGAGTCTTTCTTTTTGTTAATTTTCTGTTATTTTAATTGAAGGCTAGAAATGTGCATTGTTTTATTTTTAAGCAAATTCCCAGTGATTAACATGTTAGTTTAAGAGTGGTCGTAGGCTTAGCGCCTTAGCCTGATCGTAACCATACCGACCTTCAATGTTGAGGTATTAAGTTCAAATCCCTCTACCCCTAATTGTCCAAAAAAAAAAAAGAACATATTAGATTAAGAGTTCTGTATCATGAACTGCAAGTTCTCAGAAACATAGAATCAGCTTCAGTGTATATTTTTCTTTGCTAATGGTTTGATATAGTCTATTATCTGTTTTGTATGATTCATTAGCTAATTCTGTACAAAAAGTGAGGGGTGGTTAAGTGAAATGTTTGTGAGCCAGCGGTTTATAACATAACGGAGGAAACTGGATTGACAGTTCAACATTTAGTTTATCTAGAAATTACTTTGAAGTCTTGTTTTCAAGTGATTGGTGAATACCGTTGAAAGTTGTATACTGTAAGTTGTCTGTCTACTAAGATTTTTGTTTGGTGGAAATGAGGCAGGGCTCAAAGAAGAACTTCAGGGATTGTTCATTCCATTGATATTCATCCATCCCGAAAGCATACTTGTCTGGTAAGTTTGCTATTCCTATTTTAATTTTCTGTTGCACTGGTTGATTTTTGGTCGCAGTTGATTATGTATGTTAGATTAGTTTGTTGAGATAACAATTCAAATATCAATTTATTGTTTTCATATCTTTAGCAGTATTTCTTGTGTAAGTATTCTTTTTCGTTTTAAATTAACGGATAAAAATTATTCCAGGATAAATATAACACTACCTTTACTAAACGTGCTATAACTGATGACTTGTTTGTTAATGACAATACAAAATATTCTTCTTTTCATGTCAACAAGAGAAAAAATAGGGAAAACTATCAGATGATTGCCTATTGTTATCTGACGTGCTACATGTCAGAGAAACTATCATTTCTGGCATATTGTAGGATTACGTCTGAATAATTCACTAGCTTAACATCATTCTGTGTGGCGGTTGCTTTTTATATTGTTAAATCCTTTGAATATTGACTATTCAGTTCTTGGATGGTTATATAAGTCTAACTCCCTTCTTGTTTGTACTAGGCAGGAGGCTCTTTAGGTTCTGTATTTGCCTGGGATCTTAGGTGGCCGCAACAGCCAATTATTCTTTCTGGTGTTGGGGCAGGTGACATCGGAGTCCATTCGCCCTCTGAAAGTGAGGTTTGGGAGGTTCAATATGACCGCCATGCGAAGTCTATGAACATGGGAAACATCTCATCCTCAAAAATCTTGCCAGCGATGATCTGCTCAGAAGACGGTATCCTTGCGGTTATTGAACAAGGTATGTAGCGATGGCCAATTGTCAGGAAAGGAAGCATTCCTGCTATTTCCCTTGTTTTAATATAAATATATTCACTGTTTGCTTCTATTATGTAAAACATATTATTCTTTAAAAGCTTAAATAATACAGAATTTTCAAATATTCCAACCCATTTAGGTGAAGAACCCCTTGAGCTTGCGGCAGAACCGTGTGCAATCAACAGCTTCGACATTGATCGACAAAACCCTTCAGTAAGTAGGAACTCTCAAGTTGAAATTAGTTTTAACTCTCTGAAATCGGAAAATAGTGAAGCATGTTTGTCTCATTAACGAGGTTGTCAAGTGTTAAATTGTGTTTATTGACAATTTCATGTTATGCTGCACAGGATGTGATATGTAGTTTGGAATGGGAGTCTATAGCAATCTTGACAAGGCCATAAAATCCATAAATAGACTAGTGTAGAGTTCAACTTTTGGACTTTGGTTCATCATACTTTGTGGAGCTTTTACAAATCGAGAAATGGGGCTTTTCAAAGCAACTTGGTGCTGAAGCTGTAACTTAAACAATGAATATCTAGAATCATTCTTGAAAGGGGCACTTTTTGGAGCACTGCCATTTCCAGTATCCCAATAGTGTTGACTCGAACGATCTGCTTTTATGGGGTTCTGGCAGCCCTGGAGATTCTTCAGCTGTTTCATTATGCTTGCCTAGTGAGATTTGGAATTTGTACTAGCTGATCAGTTTTCAAGTATGGTTTTGTTTATTTTAACACCAGTGTGGATTAGATTCTGTATTCGAACTTGAGATTAAACTCGCTTAATTTATGCTTATGCAAAAGTCAAGCAGATTTTATTGGTCTGTCTTTATTGCATTATTGGTCCAATGTTAATAATAATCTTCACTGCCCAAGGACATTGCCCAGTGTTGAAATTGAGCAACATTTTAATTCGTAATATTGTTGAGTTAGTTCAACATATTTTCATTTCGCAGCCTGCTTATAAATAAACTTACTCTTGATTAATTGTTGTGCTTGTAGAAAATCAAACTATGAATTGATTTGTCCTTTTCTAAAGCAATAGCATATAGCATTCATAATTTTTTCGTTTCTTTTTTTTTTTTAAAAAAAAAAATGAAGAAAAGAACATTGTAATTGAACAGCTTTGTTTTGTTTTGTTTTTTTTTTTTTTAATTTTTAAATTTCTTTTAGTGATTATTTATATTTATTTATTATTATTTTTTTACATAGCTGTTTTAATCTTCGCAAGTTTTGCCTTTTTCGGCTACGATTTATACACATTACACGGTTATCAATAAAATAAAGGCCCATACGATAGAATAAAGGGATATCATTAATTTTATATCTTGTATTTTACTTTATTTTTTTAATTTGTAGCTTGTATTTTGGTTATTATTAATATTGATTTTTAAATATTTAAAATTTGTTGGTAATTTATTGGTAATTTATTAAGATGATTTAATAAATTTATTTTTGAATAAATTTTTATATAATTTATTTTTAATTTTTTAAATAATATCTTGATAAATTAATTATTTTAAATTAAATATAAATTTATAATAAATTTTAAATCAGATAATCAATATTAATATTGATAATAATCAAAATATAAAATATAATTTCATTAAAGTGTCAAAATACATGTTAATATCCTATAATAAATGGGTGGAAAATGAGCTTTGTATTTGTTGTATTTGTGTTGGGTGCGTCCGCGTGTTCCTCCGTGGAGCCGCACTGTCCTCGGCCGTAAATTGAAGAAAACATTGTGGCCTCAGATAAAAATTCCATTTTATTTATTTTAATTTTCTTTTTTCGATATTCGTTTTTTTTTTTTTTGGTTCATTTCGTAGAACTTTTTTCGATATTCTTTAAAGCTCATTTTATCCACTGAGATTGAACAAGGAGGACACAACCTACTATCTCTCTCTATCTCCTACAATGGCTTCTGCAACAATGGCGGTCTCCTTCGGACTAACATATTCACCAGTTTGCCCTCACCCAACTCGACCAGCTCGCGGCTTACTTCAACTCGCCCCATTCAACAAGGCCGCCAACTCGTTAAAGCTCAGTTCCTCGCATAGCATTTCTGGGTTCAGTTCCATTCTTCCCCAGAAGCTCTGCACCATCGTTCCCAGCCCTAATACCCTTCGCTCTCTAACAATTGTCGCTGCTAAAGGCTACAAAATGAAAACCCACAAGGTAATTTTCTTTCTTCCCTCGTAATATCTTTTTCGGTGCGAATTGGGTTCTGTTTGGTTCCTGAGAAAACGTGGGAAAATTGGAAGGAAAACTGAAAATTCAAGTCCCCCAGGATCACTAGAATAAAATTGGGTTGTTTTCTTCTCGACAAAATGAGTTTGAAATGAAATGAAAATTTTGAAGTTGTTTTTGATATAGGCTTCGGCGAAGCGGTTCAGGGTGACTGGTAGAGGGAAAATAGTACGGAGGAGAGCTGGAAAGCAACATCTACTAGCCAAGAAGAACACTAAGAGGAAATTGAGACTATCCAAAATGGTGAGATTCTTTGATTTTTATCTTTTTTTTTTTTTTTTTAAAACAAATTTTTCTGTGACATGATATAAGTTTCAAAGGATCATACTTGTGATTAGTGAGAGTGTTTACCAGAAGGATAAGTATTTTAAAAGAAATAACGTTTTTGATTGCTTAAGCATTTTGTTAAGATAAGGAAGCTTTATTGAAATTCTTTTGCTCAGTTGCTTACTATTATGATTCACTTGTTGTTCTAAGGGAATAGAACATGGATACTAGTGTCTCTTGGAGCTATTTTGTTGCTTGATGAGTGGTAGGGAGTGCAGTGTATGGTGATTGCTAGACTAACTGGCCGCTTCCTACCGTCCATTTTCTCAAACCTTTTCCATAATCAGTAGTGTTTGCCTTCCTAATTAGTATTGAATTAAAATTAAGTCCTTTCACAGATTTGTCTTGCTGATGGATTGTTGGTTTCCTTATAATAAGCACACTAAGGTTCACTAAGCATTTATGGATGTTTCGAGTGTATAAGCTCAAAGCTTTTCAGTAACAAGACCATATAAGAGACTTTCTTTGAATAAAGTGCAATATATGAGGCTTACTTTGTTTTGAAAGTAGCCAGGGTCATCCACGAAGTAATTCGAGTAAAAATCTACTTTCGAAAAGGATTTTGATTTGTTAGTCTCCTTCCTCAAGACAGTATTTTTCCGATTTATTTTTTTTCCCAATAGACTTTCATTACTTTGATCATCTGCCATGTATAGGAGTGCATAAGATATGTCTATATCGTCTTCAGCAGAACATGATTATTATTCAAACACATATTGCACATTGGACTCCCATTATTCCCAAGCTTATTGAGTGACAATGAAGTTGCATGTTTTTACTTGTAACTATTTTTCTCTTATCTCTTAATTATGTAGCTCTGCTTTCTTGGATTCTTACTTCGTCCCTTTTTCTCTTTCACAGCATCCAGTCAACAGAAGTGACTATGATAATGTGATCGGTGCCTTGCCGTATTTGAAAGTAAACAGACAGGCAAAGTAGAGGTGATGTATGAAAGCGAGGACAGATAATCTGTAAACATGTGGTTTCTTAAATTTATAGGAGCTTTCTTGATTATTTCATTTTCTGATTCAATGGTACTTGTTTTTGCCCCAGAATGACAATTCCTTTTAATCTACTTCGCTCCCTTCTTTCCAGTTGTTCTCCGACTCACAGCACGCAACTCCATTGACAATACACAATTGTTTCGTAAGAATAAAACTTGAAAGTCTTACAGTGATTTCCAAGTATATTTCCCTGAGAATAAACAATATCTGCCCTTTCTAATGCTGTGCTCATAACTTGATGCACTATTGACTTGGTGATGTATTGACATTGTCTTCAAGACAGGGCGTAATTGAGATCTTTTAGCTTTCTTCAAGATTTGAGTGCTCTGTTTGTAAGAGAGAACCCGGCTTTACCTTGACTGGAGCCATCATTTGCACTTTCCAGAAAGGTGAAGTCATTTTTGTTGCTGAATTGTGCTGTTGTCACAACTCTGATACGCTTGTCAGAGATTTATTGCCAAGAAACCAAAAGATGAACTTACAAGAAAAACATTCAACGGGCACACTCAATTTTTACGTGGTTCGACATTATGCCTACATCTATAGTACGGGAATGAGAACTTGAGCTACAATGAAATTGCACAATTTTTACGCGTTCTATGAAATGAACTCTGGATTTTCTCTAGGAAGATACTAAAATCCCAAGTACATCCAAGAGCTCACATAATCCAATTTTTTAGGAGCTTTTCTGATCGGTTTCTCTCCCTATGAGCTCTCTCCGTTAAAGTCTGAAACTCAAACTTTTACCAGAAACTTTGACAAAAAATCATAAAACCTGAAAACTATCGAATAGAAGAACACAATGATTTATACTGGTTCAATTCCCAATTTGGTAATCTACATCCAGTTGCTGGTGACGACACGAATCCACTATGAAATATCAAAAGATTACAAATGTTCACTGGGTACAAAACACGACCAAGACACCCTCTTCCCTTGTCCCGCTAAAAACCCTAGTACTCAAAGAATTTTCTCAGAACGAATGCTCGAAGAACCTCACAACCTTCCGCTGGTGTTTTTCATTTATTTGAAGTCTCTCACTAATCTCAAAATACATTAATGGATAATAAAAAGGCATGCCTTTAAATACAGACATAAAGGACACGTATAGATAGATTACAGGTTTCAAAGACTAGCTACTGAGTTTAACTAACTAGCCTTAACAGAATTAACTAACACCCAAAACTGATTATTGAGCTGGACGAGTCATAACAGACGAAGTATAAACTCCTTACATATACACGAAGTAACAACCTAAACTAAACCACATGACAATATCACCTCATTACCAATGTCGTCATATTCCAGGAACTAGTGGTAGAAGCCAATGCTTTGTTCTGTCTTGATGCTTTTGTGCCATCACTCAACAGTTTTATCTTCGCTACTCAACTCCGGACTCGTGTAACAAATCTTTGAGAACAACAGTACTTTCTGCAAGTCAAACTTAGTAATTATCATTCGTGGAATAATACATCTGCAAAATGAGAATGAAAAGATGAAAAAAAAAAAAAAAAAAAGGAAATAAAAGAGTATAAATCAGCATAACACAAACTTTGTAATATGTTTAGCCAATGAGGACCCATTATGGTCTTCCCTTTTACACCATATCATAGCAAGGATTAAAATGAAGGAATTTGGCAAATTCACCTTAAAACCCAATCAGATTTGTTTAATTTTCGTGCTAAGAGGGCTTGATCACTGGCAACATTCAGTTTACCGAAGGACGAGTCCATCGGGCAAACAAGTCAAGGACTTGCACTTTTCTTGCTCCTATTGGTGCTGTAAACAAGACAAGGATCAACTCCTCTGGCATGATGAAAAACAAGGGAATTAGTGGTTTTACTCTCATTGCTAAGTGAAACTTCATATATGAACAACAAAATATGCACGGACTATTTGAGAAATCAGAGAAGTATCAACAAGACATAAGTAGTACATGACATTATACCAAAAAAATGATTTTTTGTTGAAATACTGAAAACAGACAATTCGAAGAACCTTTATGGGAGACAAGATAAGTAGAAAATCACTTGTACAACGCAAATACTTGTAATAGTTGTATCTTAAGGCAACAGAAGTCTTAATATTACATGATAGAGTTCGTCAACTTCTCATATGGGTTACAAACTTGACTTTCCTTGAGTCATAGCAACCACCGAACCTGCAACAATTCCAAAGGGAAAACAAAAAATCTCAAAAAAAGCAGCAACTTCTTTGGAAAAATTTAGACTTCTGTGAACCTCGTGAAAAGGGTTTACAAAAACAATTAAACCAAATCTATCAGTTAACTAACTTGACCAACATAACTAACTCTAACAAGTGGCAGCACAATTAGTGAACAACTCTTCAGCACTTACATATAACAGAAATAACTAGAACGAAAAACCACTGTAACTTGCACAGTCTTCTGCACCCTCTCTATCTTGCTGAATTGGCCTTCCTCAGTTAAGCAGTGGAAAAATAGAACCATGGCCTCTTGCCCACATAATGATTTGCTCATTGCTCAACTTGATGCTTTTGTGCCATCACTCAATGACAGCTTTAACTTCCTTACTCATGTCCCGACTGGTATGGTAATAGTTTCTGCAAGTCAAAGCAAGTAATCACTATGTGAAACTTCATTTGCAAAATGAGAATACAAAACAAAAAGATCATAAATCGGTATAACACATGCTCTGTAACATGTTTAGCCAATGAGGGACAAGAAAATCTCATAGCGAAAAAAGAAAGAATTTGGCAAAATTACCTTGAAATTGTTGTAATTTTATTGCTCACACTGACGTTGTATATTGAAAACAAGGAAAGGTCAACCCATCTGGCATGATGAGGCTTCTCTCCAGCAGCTTAAGAAATAAGTTGATCAAATAAATGAAAAATGAAACTCTACTAGCTTAAGGATTTGATGAAACAGTGAAAGACAGTCTTTTTGAAAAAGCATTATGGGAGTTAAGATGAATAGAAAATGGCTTGTAGAAAACAAAATTTTCATACTTATCACTAAAGGTAACAGGAGTAGTATGTTTACATGATGGAGTCCATCAAAATCCAAGAAAGAGTTGAAAGATTCAAATTAACAACCCACAAATAAGGGATGGCTTAAAATCCAAGAAAGCTAATATTCTTTAGTTTCTGACAAACCTTCATAAGTAAGCTTATGAGAACCATTGAACCTTCATGATAATCTGTGGAGTATACTCATTCATCAAACTGGCATCTTGGCCTTCCCTTTTACAGTCCTATTAGATCAAGCAAGCACAGTATCTAGATTGGGAAAGCATGGTTACTCTCATCAGAACATGCAAGCATGTCTAGATGTAAATACTTGGTT
Source organism: Parasponia andersonii (assembly GCA_002914805.1). Classification (NCBI taxonomy): domain Eukaryota; kingdom Viridiplantae; phylum Streptophyta; class Magnoliopsida; order Rosales; family Cannabaceae; genus Trema; species Trema andersonii. The sequence continues at coordinate 598,351 of JXTB01000050.1, forward strand.
TCAGGTGAAAAAAATATAATTGAACGAACAAATTGTTCAAAATTGGAAAATAATATTTAGGGATGAAATTACATTCATAATCAATTTGATTTGCTTAATTTTCCAGCTGATAGGGGCTTGATCGCTGGTTCAATATTCAAAAGGATTAACCAAATGAGTCAGCTGGTGGAAACAAGTTAATTAGTTCAAAATTGGCAAAAAATATCTAGGAATGACATGACCTTCATGATCGATTTGATTTGCTTAATTTTCAAGTCAAGGGCTTGATCACTGGTTCAATATCTAAACGGATTCAAAGAATGAGTTAGCTAGTCAGCAAGTGGAAACATGTTAGTTAGGATATCAAAACATTTGATTTGCACTTTATTTTTTGTCAAAATGTCTTGCTCAAATTCCAGTTGTACACCTTTGGATGCTTCTTTGGCAGAATCCATCATATGTATAGGTAGCAAAAACAATATATTTATAGTTTTTGACTTTTAAGTTCTGTTTAGCATAATGATTATTGTGAACCTTTAAAACTAATAATTGCTCCAATTCAACAACTACAAGGTGAAAATTGGGATGGAACGACCATCTACAAATTTTGAAAAACTAAGCTCTGATATTGTTTCACAGTTTCTTTTCAATATCAGGATGATGTTTCCAGAACAAAGCCTTGTAGGTCAAATGATAGCTATAAAACTAACAAACTCTAAGGAGTCACACGCATAAGATACAGGGAGAGGGAGAGAAAATTCGACAAACCTAGGCTAAGTGAGAGTGAAAAAGGTTTTCCACAATCTCATAGTCTCATCTCACATCCCGGTGTTCCATAGGATCAAAAAGGTATTCTTGATCATTCTCCAACGAAGGTTTCGACTTGGTGCCCACTCACTTCGTCAACCAAGAGCAAAAGCATAGATAAGAAAATCTAGGGTTGGAGGTTTGATCACCATCAATAGGAGATCAAGGAGTAATACACGAACACGCTACAAAAGGTAAACTCTAATCTCATCTATAGGGTTCTGTATCTAGATTTGATTTATGTTGTATATGATCTTGTTTATTATGCATGTATGTTATATGGGTATGAAAACTGTTTTCATGTAAAATTTTAAAACCTAAATCCGCTAATTTTTTCCACTGCGTTCATGATATAATCATATGTTTTTCCATATCTGCATGCATGCATGATTTTCCTAAGTATTAGGTCAATATACCAGTAGTTATAGTAGCTAATTAACTGAATCCAATGAAAATAATACAGACCTTATGAACTATGAGAGTCCTTAGCCAACATTAAAATCAATCTGAGGTCATGTCGAGACATTATGAACTATGAGAGTCCTTAGCCAACATTAAAATTAATCTGAGTTCATGCCAAGATAATGTTGGTTGGTGAGAAAACTGAAACATTTTCAACAAAGCAAGTTGTTATAGTAGCTAATTAACTGAATCCAATGAAAATAATACAGAGCTTACGAACTATGAGAGTCCTTAGCCAACGATAAATTCAATCTGAGGTCATGTCGAGACATTATGAACTACGAGAGTCCTTAGCCAACATTAAAATCAATCTGAGTTCATGTCAAGATAATGTTGGCTGGTGAGAAAACTGTATTTTTTAGCTAGCTCTTACAGAATTGGTCAAGAATGGCCTAAATATGCAAATAAGACATTCAAAAAAGGAATTCAAAAAGACAAAAGTATAATATGGTTTGTGACTATAAAGTTTTCTGATGACCTTGTTCTAGAGGGAAAAAGTGACATGCTGTGTATTAGACATTGTAGAACTGCTTTGACAAAGAATGCAACTGCACCAAAAGGGCAAAAACTAGAAGGGGGAATTACACCATATGTGTGAAGCACTTCGTGCTAAATTGAGCTTAATAATCTGACATTTCAACACGATCTATGGTCATGAAAAAGTACTGATTCTACTTCTAGCAAAATAAAAAGCGAAGCTAGAGTTTCCAAATAATCAAAATAATTATAAAATTTCTAAACTGGTCTGTTGCATTAGAGTTTTGTGAAAAGTAGAAGCAATTCTTCAAAAGAAATCTCAAACAGCGCTGGCGGCTACGTCACGAAGACGTAAAAACATACTTGTCTATGTCCACATTTTCTACTCCATAAGTTGAGAATCCACTTGGTCTCAGTTGAGAATCCACACAGGTTGCATTTTTTTTTTTTTAATTTTGCTGGGAAGCACAGCTTGCATTTGTTACTTACCTGAACAACATCAAAATTAGTTCATTAATATCATATATTCAAAATTGATTCATTATTTCAGAAAGAATGAATAACCATAATATTGTAACCAAAAAATTCATAGACTGGGATTTCACATACTTGGATCTTCATCATAATCGACACTCACCCAATGCCAATTTTCACTTGTAATTGACGCCAAATTTCGGTTTGCCGGGTGCTGGCCGGACCTCTAACCACTTACACTCCCATCATAAAATTGGTATACAGCTCTAAACTCGATTTGGGCCAATCCTCGCTTGCCTTTGGCATCATGGGGAGTCTATCACCATCTTTCAACCTGATTTACAATCAAATTGCAAGAATGAAAAACCAATTCGACAAATGCAAATGAAATCTATAGCTATACAAATGGAAAACAAAAGAAAATTTCTAGAAATGACAAGGTGTTACTACCATTATATATGGAGTTTATTTGAAGCATAGTCCCGGTACCTTGAACCTGAAGTTGTTAATAAGTTGTGGACTAGGTGCTGCATGCATACAAAAATTGAAAATCTAAAGCTAAGGATTCATCTTATTGGCAAATTTCATTAAGGATATGTTCAATTGAAAGGAAGAAGGCTAATAATTTACTTACGTACCTGAACTAGAAGATGGGAATCTGCGACTACGATAAATCCGTAAATGTAGAATGTGAGCAATCTTTGGCCAATCCTCGCCGATTTCTGATCCGCATCTTTTGAATAAGTCAGGAGAACACTCTAGATATAGTCTCTTTAAACAAGTCATGGTGCGTAATATGAAGGGTTTTGAGTGAAATGAGATTGCCAATCCATTCTAGAATATCTTTCAAATTCGTACACTTCAAAATGGTCATATCTCGTAGAGTGGTGACGTGTTGAAGTCCCACGGGGAGAGCCGTAAGTTTTGGAAGCCCTTCAAATCTCAACTCTTGAAGGCTTCTAAGGCCTTGGCAAGCAGCGGTGTCATCATCAGCATTGCACATGTCAAGCTCCTTGCAATCAAAAATGCTCAGGCGTTGAAGCGAGCTCAGATGTTGAAAAGATGAAAGAGGCAAGTGCTTTAATCCATCGCATTCACTTATTTCAAGCTTCTTGAGAGAAGCCAGGCTCCCCACGGAAACGGGTAGGGATTCTAGATTCTTTAATTCAAGACACAGTTCTGTTAAATTAGGGAGAGGAGAGGAGAGGAGAGGAGGGGAGGGGATTACTGCAGAAGAAGTCGAGGCCGAGTCTCCAATACATCTCATTATAGTTTCGTCCAATGGCTTCAAACTAGTCTTTATCAAGTGTAACCTTTCAACGGACGGGTAAAGAGGCATACGGACGAGCTCAGGGCAATTGTGGATATATATTACTGAAAGGCAAGGAAATATCGAGGGAGGCGACAACATGATCTGATTCTCACCACTCTTATTCAATGATCTTGTGGATTCTGTTGTAGCCAACGCTTCATCTCTCCACCAACTTTTGAGATTATGCAAATTTGTGAAACTCTAGGGTATTTAATGATGGCATTACTGATGTCCCAGCTGGTGAGTCACCATTGTCCATAACATGCTCCAAAGGTATGTTTATAAGTATAAACTCCTTAAGAGAACAAAGCTGATTCAACAACGATAGACATCGGCAGTTATCACAATAACTTAACTCGAATCTGACAAGATTCGAAAATGTAGCGAGAACCCACCTTGGTAAACTGACACCTCCGTAAAATTCTAAACTCAATTCTTTCAGATTTATCAATGGCTCAAAGCCCTTCAATGTCATTTCATGATCCACAACTTTTGATACTTCATCAATGGCATCCTTATTATCCCAAACTAACTAACTTCGAGGACCTAATATGGGTTTTGTTCTTAAAATTTGCAACCTCGCAATCCATCCAATCTCTCAAATTACGAATTTTCAACTCCCCTCTCAAATTCAATGCTGCTAGCTCATATAGCTCAGCACTAGGTTGCGCAAAAAATCTATTGCCTCTCCTCAATACAAACTCTGTTAATGTTTGAAGATTAGTGAGCTGACCAAATCCACTTGGCATATGAGTCAATTGATAACAATTCGATAACTCAAGATGTCTGAGGTTGACTAGTTTCTTAATGTCTCTAGGTAATTCTTCAAGAGAGAAACAATTGTTTAACTTCAATGTCAGCAAATTGATTAACCTCGTAATAGAGTTGGGCAATGCCACGACGACAACATTATCAGAAAGATCAAGGTACCTTAAATACTTTAACTTACAAATACTGTTGGGCAGCATCATTCTACTACCCGCTTCATGAAGATCCAACAAGCGTAAAAACTTAAAAGTTGAAATAATTTCCTCAGAAAATGCACTGAAATCTCCAACAAAAGGATATTTCTGAGTAAAAAAAATTGATCGAATCCTTTTTGTTTGAATCTTAGAAGTTAAACTATGATCTGGTAAAATAAACCGAGAATCAGATGATAAGTGGCGAGTTTCATTAGAGATAGTAACCCCTTTGTTCAAGTCATCAAACATTCTGCATTTCTTTCCTACTAGTGATATTGCAAGATCGTGCATGAGGTCATGCATTTTGCATGAGGTCTTTTTCAACGTCTTGAAAGAAAGATCTCCAAAGTAACTCCATAAAGTAATCATTACCCACTTCCTCCAAACATTTGTCTTCATCCGGTGACTTGATAAATCCTTGTGCCATCCAATGCTTTTTACCAAATCTTTCACATCAATTTTGTAGTCTTTGGGAACTAAACTACAGTAACAAAAACAATGTTTCAAATATGATGGGTAACTGAGCTGAAGTTTTGGAAAAATAAAATCTTCCTCTTTATTTCGAGATATATCATGTAATTCCTTCTCAACAAAAGATGACCACTCTGTTTCCGGATTTTTGAAGGACAACATTCCTCCCATTGCCTCGATGGCCAAAGGCACTCCTCCACATTTTTTCACAATCTTCTTCCCAATTTCCACAACATCAGAGCTTTCAGGCTCTTCTCCTCTTTTAAAAGCCATTTTCCTAAACAGAGACCAAGATTTGTCATCATCTAAAATCCCCAAACGATATGGTTCAACAGTGCTTGTAATCTTTGCAACTTCGTCACTACGAGTGGTCAATATTAATTTACTTCCAGGTGCACCAACTGCCAATATCTCTTTCAAGCGTTGCCATTTTTCATACTCCTCATTCCAAACGTCATCAAGTACTTTCCACTTATCTTTTCATGAAGCTTTATTCGTAATTGTTCCATCTCCAGGTTTTCAACACTCTGATTATCACCAGCTGTAGAGTTGATGATCTTCCCAACGAGTAATTTCACACTAAACTCAACAGAAACACATACCCACATTTTTAGATCAAAATGTTGTTCAACTTTTTTCTCATTGAAAATTAGTTGAACCAGAGTGGTTTTTCCAAATCCACCCGCACCGACTATGGGAATGACTGACAAGTTAGCTTCAGTCCCATTTTCATTATCATCCATCAACATCTTTAGAATTGCCATTCTATCTTCATCCCTCCCAATAACATCTTCCTCGAGTACAAATGAGTGAGTATCCCTCTCTATACTCGGTACATTTGTATTAGACCTCTTGGAGAAGAGCATCAAGACAGACGATTTTCGCATTATTTTCAATCTCATTTAGTTTCTTCTTTACGAGCCATCTTAAGCCGAAAAGCAACGTTTGAAGATGAGAAGAAGGTGAGTAGCTTCTCAGTAATTTTTTTATGGTCTCCAAGCATTAGTTTTCCTCGTAGATCTTGAGTGGATAATTCATCAACTTCTTCCAATACGTCTTCGAGCCTTGCCAGCCAATTTTTCACCGTTTCACTCCCATTTTTCTTCTTCTCGGTGTCACGGAGTCGATCTTTGATCATCGAAAGGGTGCCCTTTAGACCTTCAATCTCCCCTGTTACACCCAAGAACAATCCAATCTCCTGTGCAGCTTGAGAACCCAACAATCCGATGATCTTATTAGCAACGCCGGAGAGGACTAGGTTGGCCATTTGATCGATTAAAAACTCGGATGAAAGCAAATGTTGACAGAGATTTTATCAATAATAAATTTGAGAATTTTACGAGACGTGGCTCGTGCGAAAAGCTTATCAACCAAAGAAAATAATGAGAATTTTGCAAGACGTGACTCGTGCGAAAAGCTTATCAACCAAAGCAAATAATGAGAATTTTGCAAGAGGTGGCTCGTGCGAAAAGGTCATCAACCAAAGCAACCAAAACAAATAAAGAGACAAGAATTTTATAGTAATTTAGCTTCAAAAAAGATTAGTCTATGTCCGATGTTTTCCATTGTATGCTGATAATTTCAATAATTCAAAATTACAATGTATTGTCTGGAAAGAAGAAGCAAGAGTTAAAAAAGGTTCTCTCAAAAATTTCTCAGCCTCCCTAGATCAGGAAAAAGTCCAAAGATCCCTCACTAAAACATTAAACTCCCTTTATATAGATGAGGATAGTCTAATGTTTCCCAATTGTGAGAATGATAACTGTATAATCGGGCAATACAATTTGAGTAATAATATAACTGGATAATCACTTAAATGAGATGACTGGTCGATCTTTAAAGAGAAACTTTCGTTTCCCTTTCTTTGTAGGTCACCCGTTTGACGAAGCGTAGACTAGTCTCCTTTTCATTCTGGTGACACTTAACTTGTTCGGAGGAAGTCGTACGTAACTCTTTCAGAAGAGGTCGCACTAACTTATGTGGTGGAAGTCGCATATAACTCTTTCAGAAGAGGTCGCACTTAATCTTACTCATGCGACCTGACATAGAATTTTAGACCGCATAACAATTGCCATCCAGCTCCATTAGTTTTTCTGGACAAAATGGAGCTCCTTCTAATGTAAGTGTGAGCTTAAAAAATGCGAAGTCATGACCTAAACTTGAAACTCTTGAAGAGTCACTAGATCTCAAATCTCATCTTTTTCAAGATCACACACACATTTTTCTGACAGATGAAAACATGTGTCGCCTTTTCTAAGAAGAATAACAAAACTCGGGGAGACTTAATGATAGGGATGATGTCAACTATCGTCTTAAATCGAATCGTTTCAAATTTTGAAAAAATACCGATTTAATTTCGGAAACATCAAATCCCGCGTAAACTTCAGCTTTTAGATCTGAAAATTAAATACCTTGATCTATGGCTGTGATTTAGCGATGCTTGAGAGATAAATATCAGAAATCAATCCGTTTCTTCATTACAAACCCTATCGTCTTCCATCTTTATAAAACCCAAACTATTCACAAGCAACCCCTCCAGTGCTGTTCTGTTTTTCAGCTCGCACTGTTCCAGTACCTTCTCCGACGGAGTTATCACAATCCTTCAGACCATATCTCAATCCCTCTATTTTCGCAGAAATGTTAGTATATTTCTTCTCTCCTATTGTTCTTCGCCTGTCTCGAAAAAATTTATTTTCAGGTTTTATTTCTAGAAATTGAAACAAACTGTGGAGTCCAAATGACCTGAATAAGAACCCATCCTACATTCAAATGGATTGGAATGGGAATTTTTCAGATCCTCTTTGCCAGTTCGTAGGATAGACTCTTTTTTAGACAATGGACAAAGATAAACTCGTAAAAAAGTTTTTCGGGTCAGAAACCCTATTTATTTATTTATTTTGACGAACTGCTCGAGTAATTTTTATGAATCCGCAGACCAATTGGAAAAAATCCGATGAGCTTGCTTGTAAATACAATCCTAGGGTGAACCCCCAAAACTTGCTTGCATATAGCGAAGATCCTTGATGCTCGCATAAGACTAAACCCATCTGTATTTCTTTTCAGATGTCTAGTAGTGAGGATTTTAGGGAAGGGAACTCATTCTCAGGAGAATTTGAGAACTCCAGTGTTAGCTCTATAAACCTTGAAGAATACCTTGAGCCAGAACCCGAAGTAGAGATAACCAGGGTCAGGCAAAATAGTCCTCGCATAGGCGACCTCTCTCAGGACCAGTGGCCTCGGCATATCAGGGATGCCCCTGCCTTCGTAATGGACTATCAATATATAGAGGGGAATTGGTCATGTACCAATATAAGGATGAACTGCACAACGAATAAAATCAGCAAAATCATGTGCAACTATAAGATCGCCATCCTTCTTCACCTTCCCATAGAATTCAATCGATCACACACACCACCATGCGGAATTGCCTCATTTTCTGAAGCAGTTCTCAAATACGGTGTCCACCTCCCACTTCATCCATACATAAAATCAATCATCGACTACTATAGGGTCGTCCATTTCCAACTAACTCCAAATACATATAGATATATAGTAGGTTTCTATATACTTTACCACAAATTAGGTTTAGACACCCCCACTCTTGAAGAGTTCGCTTGGTTTTACTAAGTGAAATCAAACCGGTCAGATTTTGGCTTCTTTTATGCGAGCAAATGGTCGAACCAGGTAATAAAAACAATCCACGGGATTCGCAACAACATCGAAAAATTCATTTTTCCACTTTGACTATGCGGATAATGGCATAATCCTGGTAGGTAACTTTTCAATTTATCGTCTTTTTTTATATTATCATATTTATTCTGATCGCACTCGTAAATCATCGCAGACAACAAGAAACAGCCCGGACTTTCCAGGAAACAGCTCGTAAGGGTGTACAAAATCAACGACCTTCCAATTGAGGAATTTGATTGGAAGAGACTTGGGACTTCCAAGAACTTGGTCACTTGCGGTTTGCTTCCGAAGGGAGCCGCATTCCCTGACCCCACCGTCCGTTCGTCCAGACCTTCGAGCTCGAAGAAAAAGAAGCCGAGGAAGCAGACAGAAAAAAGTGTCTCGTCTTCCAGACTTAGGAAACGGAAAGCACTTGCCACCCCTTCAACTTCGGAACCATCTTCTCCAGAAACAGCATCACCACCAGCTCCTCAACAGCAAGAAGGTAATTATATATATATATACATATTTTAATCATTATCGTATTATGTCACCTTGCTTGCTGACATATCTGTACAGAAATGGTTATTGGTAACGGCCTGCGAGCACCACCTTCCACTCTCGAGTCCATGGCAAAATCCAAGACACCCGAGAGCACTCCTCCATCGTCATCGAAAGGAAAAGAGAAGGTCGACACTTCCAAAAAATGAAAAGTCACCTTCGAGGATATCTCGGCAAGCTCCTCTCCTCCCCAACCTCAAATAATGAGCCATCCTGAACCATCTAAGGAGACTGCCACTTCTTCGGAACCAAGCCTAGTAGATAAGGAAGAGGAGCTTTTCCCACTCCTTAATCAATTACCGGAGAAGGCTGCGCTTATTGATCGCTTCACTTTCGAGGAGGGCTAGGAGAGGATGAAGTGACGATCTGCCAAGGTTGCCTTCAGTTCTATGATGAGGATACTGGCAAATGTAAGCACCTTTTTATTCTCTCTCCAATGTATTATTTTTTGGTATTAATGTTTATATTTTCAAACCGCAGTAGCTGCTATCCTGATGCATGACCTAGTCCTCGAATATTTGAAAAAAGCCAAAAAAGTCGAAGAGATAACCCAAGCATTCGAGAACTCAGAGAAAGCTCGGGAGCAGGAGAAAAAAGCTTTCGACTTGGAGAGACAGTAGCTACTCAAAGGCCTGGCCAAAGAGAAGCTCGAGAATAAGAATCTCGAGGAGAAAGTCAAAGAGCTCGAGAAAACTATCTCCGAGCATCCAGATCGCATGAAAGAGGCAACAACAGAGACGGTTCACAAGGCTATTGAAGAGTTCAAGGCTACTGAAGTCAAAGAGCTCGAAGATAAAGCCAGTGACATCGCCTCGTCGACCATTATTTTTAACATTTTCTACGAGCATCTGGACTTGGACTTTTTTATCCTTGGCGAGGACGTAGTTGAGCTTGTCCAGAGTTGGAGGGAGGAAACCACCAAAACTGGAGATGGCAAAGCGAGCACTTCTGCATAAAAAACACATTTGTATTCGTATCCATTTTTTTGTTTTATTTTTTACTTCAGAACAATGCGGGCTTGGTCCCCCTTTTTCTCTCTTTACTTGTACACGGGTGCAAGCTTTTTAATGAATGCTTTTTTTTTCTTGTCAGATATATATTCCTACAAAATAATCAAAATACAACATTGTAATTTTAACTAAGTAGTCAATCACTAGGTGACTGATCGGTACGCTTTTTGTGATTTGAATCAAACTAACTTAAAACGAGTTTTAAGTGTTAGGATAAGTTAGGTCATTTAAGAAAACAGTAAGTATGAGTGATGCAAACTCAATACTATTTTGCAGAAGTTCCATGGTAAAATAGGATATAGCAATATATCACATCGAACAATGAACGTTTTGCTTAGTTGCTTTGTTGTTCGAGGAGGGAAATTGTGTAATACAACATGCTATGGCATGAAGCGAGGAGAAAATTCTAAAATTTCAAATCCTCTAAATGGACATTTGCATAGTCCTTTAGGAAGCAAGTAGGAGATAATATTCTGATCCCATTGCCCCCTGAGTTTTATGGTGTCCAAAAACTGCCATAGAACTATAAGAGATGAATCAAATGAAGAAGTAATAGCCGAAGGAATATTATTGACGAATGACATCGAATGACGAAATAATGAAGATACAGGAAGCCGTTGAAAATGCATGATGATATA
>JXTB01000050.1:609265-624867 GCA_002914805.1 Parasponia andersonii
TCTGGAAGTACTTCTGGCCAAGCTCCTTTATGCTCCTCCAGCTTTGTCTTTATATTCTGTTTAAGTATTTTGTTTATCGCTTCGACCTGCCCATTGGCTTGTGGATGAACAACAGCAGAGAAACTCTTCTTGATGCCTAAGTTGTTGTAGAAGTTACGGAACTCATCGCAGTCGAATTGTTTCCCATTATCAGAAATTATAGTATATGGTATACGATAACGGCAGATTATAGATTTGTAAACAAAATCTATCATCTTCTTTACGGAAATGGTGCTTAAGGCTTCAGTTTCTGTCCATTTTGTGAAGTAATCGACTGCGACCACTGCATACTTCAATCCACCCCGTGCTAATGGAAGCATCCCGATAATATCAATTCCCCAAACAGCAAATGGCTATGGACTAGTCATTGTAGTTAGAGGAATATGTGGTATTCTAGGAATAGTCGCAAACCGTTGACATTTATTGCATCTCCTAGCAAACTCCAATGTATCCCTCTTCATAGTCAGCCAAAAATACCATTGTCAAAGAATCTTGTTTGCAAGTGTCTGCCCCCCAGAATGATTTCCGCATATTCCTTCGTGAATTGCCCTCATAATCTAGTGTGCTTTTTTCTCATTGACACATAATAATAATGGCGAGCTAAAACTTCTTCGATAAAGCTTCTTATCATGGATGATATAGTGAGCTGCCTTTATGCGGAGTCGCTTTGCATCGTCTTTGCTTTTGGAAAGATCACCAGTTTGTAAATATCGCATTATAGGATCCATCCACAATGGTTTTTCTCAACTGGTATGGTTACCTGGGATTCAACTTCGATACTTGGCGATATAAGAAATTCAATAGGAACAACCTTCAACAACTATGTATCTTTCGTTGAAGCGAGCTTTGCAAGTGCATCTCCCCAGGTATTCTCAATGCGAGGAAGAAGTTGAATGTTATAAGTAGTGAATGTCGAGAACAATCGTTGTACCTCTTGCAAATAGGCCATCATTCTCTCTCCTCTTGCTTTGTAATCGCCCTTAACCTAAGAAACAACCAGGTGGGAGTCGCTGTATACTTCAATCATCTCGGCCTTCATTTCCTATGCAAGCTTTAGCCCAGCTATTAGTGCTTCATATTCAGCCTCATTATTCGACGTTGGGAATTTGAAGCGAAGAGCACAATGAATATTATGCCCTTCAGGACTGATTAAAACTAGGTCTGCACCTGCTCCATTCTCGTTTGATAACCCGTCAACATAAATTTTCCACAACCTTGATGTATCTAAAGCAGGTTTTTTGAGTATTCCTGTGGGAAGATCGACATTATATATAAATTTTGCAATAAAATCTGCGAGAGCTTAACCTTTTACGGTAGTGTGAGATTGAAAATTGATGTCAAATTGACTCAATTCAACGGCCTATTTAAGTAGCCGTCCTGAAGCATCAGGTTTCTGTAGAACCTGTTTCAACGGAAAATTCGTGAAAATCTTGTTGGAGTGAGCATGAAAGTAAGGTCGAAGCTTCCTTGATACGATGACAAGTATTAGTGCCAATTTTTCCATCTCTAGGTATCTAGTTTCGGCATCAAATAATCTTTTACTTACATAATTGACAGGTCGCTGTATATTTTTCTCTTCGCAAATTAATGCATCACTCGTCGCATATTTGGAAACAGCGAGATATAAGCATAATTCTTCTCCTGGGTCTGGCTTCGACAAGAGTAGAGGAGAACCCAAGTGTATTTTTAACTCTTAGAACGCTTGCTCATATTTCCCCGTCCATTCGAACCTCTTTGATCCTTTCAATACTTCAAAGAACGGTTGGCATTTATCAGTTGACCTGGATACAAACCGACTCAGTGTAGCCACTCTTCCTGCCAGGCTCTGTATATCCCTAGGTTTACGAGGAGATTGCATATCAATCAGTGCTTGTATCTTCTGAGTTTTAGCTTCAATGGCTCGCTGATTGACCACGAAACCCAGAAATTTTCGAGATTCTACCCCGAATAAACACTTCTGGGGATTCAGCTTCATTTGATATTTCCAGAGAATTTTGAACATCTCATCAAGATGCTTGATGTGATCTTTGGCTTTTTCTGACTTCACCAACATGTCATCGACATATACCTCCATTGTCTTGCCAATTTGTTTTGCAAACATCATATTGACAAGATGCTGGTAGGTCACTCCTGCGTTGATGAGTCCGAAGGGCATCTTCTTGTAGCAGTATAATCCTCGATCAGTGATGAACGAGGTATGCTCCTCATCTAGCTCGTACATGGGGATTTGATTGTATCCAGTATACACATCCATGAAACTTAAGAGTTCATGCCCCGATATTGCATCTATAAGCTGGTCGATTCTCGGAAGAGGGAAGCTGTCCTTCGGGCATGCTTTGTTGAGATCGGTGAAATCGATGTACATTCTCCACTTCCCATTGATTTTCTTTACCAAAACCGGGTTAGCAAGACAGTTAGGGTAAAAAGATTCCCTTATAAATCCAATTTCGAGCAGCTTTTCCACCTCTTCTTTCAACGCGACGTAGCGCTCTGGATTCATAGCTCTTTTTTTCTGCCGTATAGGCTTCTTTGTCAGGTCTATGTTAAGACGATGGCATATGATATTCGAATCGATCCCTACCATGTCCGAATATTGCCATGCGAAGACGTCCAAGTTAGATTTCAGAAAAGTGACCAATGAAGCTCGCACAGGTTCTTAAGTCTTCGTTCCAATCTTTAAAGTCTTGGAGGACATGTCAAATGGTAAATCCTCCAGATTTTCAATGGGTCTAGTTCTGACCTCTCCGTCTATTTCTCAAGGATCAAAGTCTTCACTGGTCATTTCGATTGATACTTTATCTGACAGTTCGACTGATGCTTTACCTGACACTTCAACTGATGCTTCGACTGACATTTCAACTGATGTTTCGACTGACGTTTTGCCCGATATTTCGACCGATGCTTCTTTTGGTAGCCAGACCATCATTGTGCGAGGCGTCGCATCCTTTGCTGCGAGTTTCAATGGGTTGTTATAACAAGTCCGCGCATCATATTAGTTTCCTTGCACCTCGCCTACCCCGTGTTGGATCAAGAATTTCATAGTGAGATGATAGATTGAAGTGACAACTCAAAGTTCCCTCAGTGTCGATCTTCTCAGCACAACATTGAATGCAGAGGGGCAATTCACCACCAAAAATTGGGTCATTATTATTGAAATCCTAGGATAGGTTCCAATGTTGACCATTAATTCAATCATGCCCATAGGCATTATGCTGTCACCAGTGAAACCGTAGAGCGGAGTGATGGTAAGCTTTAAGTCGCTTTCATTCAACCACATCTTCTTAAAGGTGTCATAGTACAGGATGTCAATAGCACTCCCGTTATCAACCAATACTCACCATAACTGCATACTTCCACAATTGATTTTTATGACCAATACATAATTATGTGGATAATGGACCTCCCTTGCATCCATGGACCTCCCTCGCATCCTGTTCTGTGAAGGTAATGTCCATATCCGGTACTCGTTGAAGCTTTTGTGGTCGCTGCTCAAGGTGCATGACGTTAGTCAATGGCTGTTGTCGAGCTTCTCGTGCATACCTGTCTTGAGCCCTTTTTGAATTTCTTCCGACATGCGGTCCTCCAAAGATAGTTCGTACTTCGTGTTGAAATTCTGGAGGTCACTGTTGGTTTTCTTCTCGCCTTTCATTGTTTTGCCTGGTGTATTGCCGTAGTCGCCCTTCTTTAATCAATCTTTCAATTTCATCCTTCAAGGCGTAGCAATTATTGGTATTATGTCCAATGTCATTGTGATACTGGCAGAACTTGTTGGGGTCGTACTTTGCTCTGTCCTATTTCATTGGTTCCGGTTGATGGTATCGCTCCTGCTGGTTTGTGACCGCATAAATATGATCTATGGGTGTGTTTAATTCGATATGATTGTTGAACCTCATGGGAGCTCTTGAAATCTCCTGCTTTTTAGTTCTAGGCTGATTCTCTATAAACTGTTCATTACTCCTTTTGTTTTTCTTATTGCTATAATTGTTGGTCGTGATCGCATCTTTAGTAGCATCTTTCTTTCCTTCTTTCCTTGTCTTTTAAAGATTCTCACGCGAAGATTCTACCCTTAGATACCGACCAACTCTTCGGTAGAAGTCTTCAAGAGTTCTACATTCTCGCTCAAGTAATTCTTCCCAGAGTTTAGTTTTTGGTCGCACCTCAGCTATCATGAGAGTTAAAACTCCCCCTTCAATTGGGTTGTTGACCTTTGCTAACTCTGAGGTGAATCGGTTGAGATAAGATCGTAGAGTTTCCTCTGGACCTTGTCGAATTGCAGACAAGCGAACAAGTGGAACGGTGAAATTCTTTGTAGCTTGGAATTGTCTCAGAAATGCCGTCTGAAGTTGTTGCCAGGACGAGATTGAGTCAGACTTGAGTCCTCAAAACCACTTCTTTGCTGCTCTTAAGAGAGTTACAGTAAAACATCTACAACGTGCATGATCATTGACATGATGGAGTTCCATTAGGTCGCTGAAGTGGTCCATATGGTCCTGTGGATCAGTTTTCCCATTAAAAGTGTTTACGATAGGAAGTCTGAATCCAATAGGTAGGGCAGCAACTCGAATTTCCTCGCTGAATGGCGATTGACGATACCCATCAGCGAGCTCATCATCCCAACCAGCAAGTGCGTCTAATGCGATCCTTAAATTATGAACATCGACGTTCAGAGGGAGAGCATTATCTCTTGCTGGCGGCAAGGGCGGCCTTTGATCATTATCTTGATGTATGGCAAGTTGGTCAAGTAGAGTCTTCTGCGATCTATGAGAGGAATCCAGTGAAATAGTGCGACGAGATCATCTTTTGTCGTTATGATGCGATACGGATCGTTCATGACTACGTCGCCGCTCTAAGTGTTATCTTAGGTCTACAGGATTTTGTCTCGATTCTCTGTTGATTCTTTCGAAGACTCTTCTTGATTGACGTTTTTGTTTGTTATTTAAGCGATCTTGATTACCAGTTGATTTGCGAGAGAGTTGTCCACGATTACGGTTAGTGCTTGAACTCTCTGTACCAGATTCCAGAGGCAAGTTTGCGACCTTGCCTTTTCCCTTGGAAATGCGATCTTCATGACGCTCTTGCTGGGTTCTTGGCAGGTCACATTTCCTTGTCTCTAAGATCTGTATTTCTTTCTCAGGTAATTGAGCAGGACATTTTCTAGAACGTTCGTGCTGTGGTGGGGTCACCATCTGTCCTTCAGTAAGTCGTCGTAGGGAGTCATTGATCTGGTTAGTGATTTACTGAAGGTTCACCAGTGTCTCCTCCATGCAATCATGTCTCTGAGCAAGGTTTTCTGATACGGTCACGGTAGACTGATCCTAAGCAGGGTCTGCCTGTACAGCAGCAGTGCTTTGGGGTTGGTTTTGGCTAGTTCTGGTGACTGGTAGTATTTTTGGTGTTTGCCATTATTAAAAAAGTGAAATTTGACAAACTGTTTTGCTGGAATAGTCCTCCTTCTAGTGCTAATTATTGATGGAGCTTTTGTCAACAATAAATTTGAGAAGTTTACAAGATGTGGCTTATGTGAAAAGGGTTATCAATCAAAGAAAATAAAGATGTAAGAATTTTATAGTGGTTCAGCTCCAAAAAAGATGAGCCTACGTCCACTGTTTTCCACTATATTTTAAGAATTACAAGAACTCAAAATTACAATGTGTTATCCGGAAAAAAGAAACAAGAGTTAAAAAGGTTCTCTCAAAAATTCCTCAGCCTCCCCAGATCAGAAAAAGTCCAAAGATCCCTCACTGAAATATTAAACTTCCTTTATATAGATGAGGATAGCCCAATGTTTCCCAATTGTGAGAATGGGTAACTGTATAATCGGGCAATACAATTTGAGTAACAATATAACTGAGTAATCACTTAAATGAGATGACTGGTCGATATGTAAAGAGAAACTTTCATTTCCCTTTCTTTGTAGGTTACCCGTTTGACGAAGCATAGACTAGTCTCATTTTCATTCTAGTCGCACTTAACTTGTTCGAAGGAGGTCGCACGCAATTCTTTCAGAAGAGGTCGTACTAACTTATGCGGTGGAGGTCGCATGTAACTCTTTCAGAAGAAATCGCACTTAATCTTACTCATGCAACCTGACATAGGATTTTAGACCGCACAATAACAAAGAAACTAAGGAGAGTGCTCAATTGTTAGATCAAAGTAATGATTGTTTTGTGTTGTGAACGCAGTGTTTGCTTCGTGAAATGATTAGTCTAATTATTATTATTATTAGTTGTAATATATATATATTATATAATATTATATTTAATTTAATATTAATCATACATTTTATTAAATTTAATTCATGAAATAAATAATGATACTATATTATAAATACATTGTTTTATATAATATAATATTTAATTTAATATTAATTATAATTTATATTAAATTTAATTCATCGAATAAAAAATTAAATAATATTCATTTCATCAAAATAAATATATTTTTTAATATTATAATATATTAAATTTAATTATAAATTAAACTTAATATATACCATAACACGTGTTAAGACCTCGCCGGCTGCTCCTCCAAATCTTTCTACCATTTTACAGATTTATTATTACGTCGTTCTTAAGATAATGCAGATGGAACGGGTACGTGAAACTTGTAGAAATAGATTCAATAGTGAAATAGTGGATTAATTTTTATTTATTTATTTACTGTTTATTATTTTGAAAGAAGAATAGTGGAAGTTTACAAAGAAGTCAACAAGTCAACCTGTGGACTGCCCATGGTGGACAGCTGTTTCCTATCTGATATAACCCTTTTTTTCTCTAATTAGTTAATTTGTCTACTTTCCACGAATTCCATTTTGCATGCACTTTGTTTCGTACTGGAATTTTCCACGATGCTGTCTTATCAATAAAATATTTTGTGACCTTTATATGGCTCTATTAATACTCGAAGTAGAAATGTCTTTATATGTGTCTCTCTCTCAGTTCCCAGAATTCTCAATCCTTTAAAAAAAAAAATCTCAAACTTGTGAAAGATTTACTTTTAAGTCGGTCAGTACATCCTACTTAACTTATGTCTATCCTAGGAAAAAGTAACAATTCATGTATCAACTTTATGTATTAATTTTAATATATATACACGTTTGCTAACAAAGCTGACGATAAGAAAGAAAAAAAACATTAACCATAACAAAGAATCAATTATTAAATAAAGAATCAATTAGTAAACGTAGGTTCAATGTATCTTAAAAAAAACATTAACTATAACAAATTTCAATTATTAAATAAAGAACCAATTATTATTATAAATAATGATTGGTTCGTTGGGAATTAAATTTGAACAAGACGAAGAAGATTTAGGCTCAACTTTGATGGAAACTCTCAGGGATATCAATGGTGGTATGATATCAGTTTAATTAGGACTCGGCAACTTCTTTTTTTTCTTAATATAAATATATAAATTTCTTGAAGCTCTTTTTGATGGTTATGGTGGTGTAAATAATTGTAACACTAGGAATAGTTGAAAGCTTTTCTTTTATTTTCTTTTCTTTATGTTTGAACAGCTATCTAGAGTCATTTTCCGTCCCTTCCCTCCAAACTTTATTCTTCTTGTATTTTCTTTTTTTTTTATTCAATAATATTTTGTTGTTTTGAGGTCTCTATAATATAAGCAAGGGAGGGTTATGCTTCTGGATTAACCTAATGCTTATTCCTATATTTTGGTTTTTATTCGGAAAAAAAACAATTAAAAAAGTAGTAATTTTGAAATAAAACTGTTTTCTTTTCTCCCTATTTTTCAAACAGTTCTAGAGAAAAACATTTTCCTCATTTTTTATCTCTCTAAGAATTTGAAACTCATATGTAGTAAGGCTTCACTTTTTGCCATGCGCCGTCAATCTATATATATACCACACAGTATGCAACATTGGTGATAATGCACAGCAACACTAAAAATTATGAGTTTCAAGTAATATTTTCTTTTTTTTAGCAAAAAAGTAATGACATGCATCAAAATTTTAATAGCACATTTCAACCTATGTAAAATAGTGCTATATAACACCATTTGTTGGACTGTAACTATTTTTTAGTTTGTATTTTGTGCCACAATTTCTTTTGTACGTAGACTTACCCATGTAAATGCAAAGGCAACTTTTTGTTTGCATATATAATTGATGCAAGTTATTGCAATGTATACATGTTCAATCATTCGCATAGACAGCTTGTACTATGCTTTAACTTTAATTATCATCACGTATAGTTATTCAGTTAATGCTGTCATCACAAATAGTAGAGCCTCTGATTCTGTATTAATTTTTCTTGGTGAAAGAAGAACTATTATATCGACTAATTGCAAGATCTTACTTATTTTTATTCAGATGAACTTTCCATGCCCTCAAATGAATCTAGGATGCATTGTTTCGTTGCTACTTCATGATGTTGTGCTACGCTGAGATTGTTATTTTTTATAATATATATATATATATATATTAATTGTTTCTTATAAACAACAGTAACATCCAGAAACCCGCCTTCACCAGCAGCGACAGAAAGACCATATATATACTATACGTATGTGTGTCATGCACGGGTAGCTATGTTATATATACTCTTTTTCTTTTTTCTTTTTTTAAAAAAGAAAATTATACAAAAACAAACAATTACATGCTAATTTTTTTAAGCTTTATATATTACATAGACCCATTCTTCTATTAGTAAAAATTTGCTAAATGATGACAATTTCATGATTTTTGTTTTATATATTTTAGCTCTCAATTCCCTAAAAACGTAAATAAGAAGAGCTGCATAGGAAAATATTTTTAAAAAAAAATTATTTCAGAATTAGTCATGAGGATAATTTTACCACATTTTTCTCATTACAATTGAACTGTGTACGTAGTGAATTCAAGGTGGGGTGTATGTTTCTTTACACATGGTAAACATTTTAACTTTTAAACGAGAAAGAGAGCATTCATTGCTTTGATTTACTTTATGGTTTGTAAATATACATAATTGAGTCGGAGAAGTCTTTGTTTAATGTTTAATGTTTAATGTAAGTGGACCTTGGGATTTTTTTTTGTGGGATCACCAAAGTAATAAAAAACATTTGAAATATTGAAAATTGAATGTGCGTGATTGTATCTTAATGATTAATTAATTGACAATCATTTTAATATAAATATATATATGCATTATATATGTATTTTCGAACTCACGCAACAAAGCCAGATTCTTGCCTCTTTTTATTTTTTTTTTTTTGAAAAAAACGTTCTGGCCTTTTATAAGTATTATATCTATCTGTTTCATACCAAATCGCTTAATAACTTATTCCCTCTCGAGGTGAGGTAGTTAGTATATATGTATACAATTCACCCATAATTAATCATACATCAACTTTTTATCAGACGTTCTAGAAACCGCATCCTTCCCTACCAATATAAGCAGTTAATAAATACAAACCTGCTCAACAAATGCTAAAAGAAGATGCTGCAGAAGAACAGGTTGTACCCTTTGTAAGTGTGTATAACCAGGAACAATAAGACCCTCATTCTTTAATGCCAATGTCACCAACACAACCTGGAGATGTTTAATGCGTTCAACAATCAAATCAATTGCATCACGACACCAAAGACGGAAATCAGTTAACACTTGATCATTTGGACTCCGAGCCGTATGAAGCTTCTTTGCAGGTTCTCCAATCAAATCAATAAGTGCAGCTTCAATGTTCACGTGTACATCCTCCCTATCAGTTCTCCAAACAAACTCACCATTTTCAATGAGCCTCTATCTCATTAAGTCTTCAAGAATACTGTTGACGGAAGTTTTGTCAATAATAAATTTAAGAAAACTGTGAGAAGTGACTTCTGTATGAAAAGGATTAATAAACAAGGGGACAAGAATTTTATGGTGGTTCAGCCCCAAAAAAAGATGAGCCTATAGCCACTATTCTTCACTATGTTATGGAGAATTACAAGAGTTTTTCTAAGTCTTAAGGTGAGCAAATAAAGAAGAGAATATATGGTGAAGTGATTATCTAGTAATTGTGTCGTGATCAACAATGAAACTGAACCCCCTTTATATAGATGAGACTAGCTTAATGTTTCCTAATTATACAAATGGATAAGTACATAATCAGAAAATACAATTCGAGTAATAATACAATTGGGTAATAACCTAAATTAATTGCATGATCTCTAACCGAAGGCTTGTTTCCTTTTCTTCATAGGTTGCCTGTTTTAGAGAAGCTTGATTTAATTTCTTTTTTTATACTAGTTGCACTTAATTCATTCGGAAGAGGTCACACTTTGATCAAAAAAGTACACATACGACCTGACACGTTCAACTTGATTGTTGACTTTCCCTTTGTCATTATCCAACATGTAGATTTTTAGATCGCACAACAATTGCCCCCCAACTCCATTAGTTTTTTTGGGCTAAATGGAGCTTCCTGCTCTGATAAATGCGATCTTAAAAGTGTGACGTTATGAGGTCATCTTGAAGCCCTTGAAGAGTCGCCAAATCTTAAATCATATCTTTCCAAAATCATTCGTACCTACACTCCTGACAGGACAGATACACGTATCGTTTATGCTCTTGGACTTGATGAGACTCGAGGAGACCCCTTCATTTCTTGAGACATTAATGATACTAGCCGTCATTTCACATTAAACCCTTTCATATTTCGAAGAATAAATTATTTGATTTCGAAAATCAAAAATTCCGCGTATAATCTGGCCATTAGATCCGAAAATTAAATGTTTGTCAACGGCTGAGATTTGATGAACCTTGAGAGAGATATATATATATATATATATATATATATATATATATATATATATATCAAGAATCCATTTTTCTTCTTCTTCTTACTTTCATTTCTTCTGAAACCCGAAACGTTCATAGGATAAAAATCCTCTCGGTGCCTCCACTTATTCTCTAGTTATCATTCAAACTCACATTCTTCTCCAACGAAGTCGTCACCAGAATCTCTCAAGCAAAATTTTGATTCGTCAAGCTTCGAAAAATGTTAGCATCCATTCTCTTTCTTCTCTTTTTAATTTTGAAGAATCATTGTTTACAGAAAATCTGTTCTTTGAATTTCATAAAATCAGAGAACTTGAAATGAAACCGGACTCTATCTTATTTTGAACGAACTATGAGCAGAGAAAAATCTGGAATAACATAGAAAAACTAAATTCCATATTTAAAAAAAAAAAAAAACATGAAGAACCATAGAGCACGAATGATCTGAATATAAATTCATTCCTATATTCAGATGAACTGAAGATGGGCAAATCTTATAATCTCTCTTTTTATTTTTATTTTGAAGATAGAAAGTTGAATTGAATAACAGGCACAAATTTAATGAATCGGATGACAAATTTCCTTTAGACGAATTGATAGACGAACCTATGGGAGAAATCTGATATTTGAAATCTCGATATTCGAAAACCAAAATTAGATAGAATTGATAAACCGAATGACAAACTATTGAAAGGTTGCTCGAACAACTTAAACAAATCCATAGACTGATTAGAGAAATTTGACAAGATCTAAGATAACTTGTTTTTGGGGCGATTTTAAGGTTTGTGGCCACAAATTGCTTGTATATAGCGAGTATACCTATAAAAATAGACAAAAAATAGCACGCCTATTTCTAGGTCGCACTTAGATTAGCTTTATAAATTAATTCATATCATTTACCTGTAGAACGATTCTCGCATAGGACTAAATACATCCAATATTTCTCTTTCAGATGTCTAGTAGCGAAGAACTTAGAGAGAGGAATGCGTTCTCAGGGGGTCATCATTCTCCAATGCGAGCACTAGCTCTATAGATCTCGAGGACTATTTTGAGTCAAAACCTGAAATAGAAATAAGTGGGACCAGGCAAAGTAGTCCTCACATAGGCGACCTCCCCCAAGACCAATAGCCTCAGCACATTAGGGATGCCCCTGAATAAGCAAGAGGTTATAACTACGTAGAAGGAGACTGGTCATGCACCAATATAAAGACAAGCTGTACCACGAACAAGCTCGAGAAGATCATACGAGACTACAACATCAATATATACTCCTCTATCTACCCACAGAATTTAATCGACCACATACACCTCCTCACAGAACTGCTTCATTCTCAGACGCAGTTTTCAGATATGGTATCCACCTTCCATTACACCCATACATTAAGTCAATTGTCGATTATTATGAAGTTGTCCCCTTTCAACTAACCCTAAATACTTATAGATACATGGTAGGTTTGCACATATTATACCACAAATTAGGTCTAGAATCTCCTACACCTGAAGAATTTGCTTGGTTTTACCAAGTAAAATCATACTTCTCAGACTTTGGGTTCTTCTATACGAGCAAATGGTCGAATCATGTGATCAAAACTATCCATGGTGTTCACAATAACATAGGAAAATGAAAAAATCTATTTTTCCATTTTAACTATGCAGACAATAGCTTCTTTTAAAACCCTGGTAGGTACCTTTTAGCTTCTAACTTATTCTATATTAATGTCTATTTGATTGCATTCGTATGTTATCACAGATAATAAGGAGCGCCCAGGATTCATCAAAGAATAGCTTGCGAGAGTGTACAAGATAAAGGAGCTTCCAATTGAAGAATTCAACTGGAAAAAGCTTCAAACAACCAAGAACTTAATCGTTTGCGAACTGTTCCCAAAGGGAGCTGCTCTTCCATATTCTACCAACCATCTGACCAAACCCTCGAGCTCGAAGAAGAAGACGAGGAAACAAAAACAAGCGGTGGGTAACTCATCTTCTAAATCCAGGAAACGAAAAGCACCTGCCTCTCCACCCGTCCAAGAGCCACCATCTCCAGAAGCTCCGTCTCCATCAACTTCTCAACCGCAAGCAGAATGTGGATTTTTATTATTCCTACCCCTTGTTGCATTATATACCTCATATCCTAACTTACCCTATTTGTGCAGAATTGACAATCGGCAGCGGATTGTGGGCTCTGCCTTCAACACTGGGCTCACGATCCAAATCAAAGACACCATAAGGCACACCTTCCTCCTCAAAGAAAGGGAAAGAGAAGGTCGACACTTCCAAAAAATGAAAAGTCGCCTTAGAGGATGTCCCTGAAAGCTCACATCCTCCTCAACCTACAAAAGCTACAAGTCAGCCCGAGCCATCAAATAAAAAACTAGCTTTTTCATCTGGGGGACCGAGTCAAGTTGACAAAGACGAGGAGTTTCTCGCACTCCTCCATCAACTACCGGAGAAGGCTGGTCTAAGTGCAGCCTTCATTGATCGATTTACCTCTGAAGAAGGCTAGGAGAGGATGAAGTGGAGGCCTGCCAAGACTGCCTTTAGTGCAGCAATGCGGATGCTGGCCAATGTAAGTTCGCTTTGCCATTTCTTACTTTTATGCATGTGAGTCATTTTATTGACAGCTTTTGTTATGTTTTCAGACTGCCACAGCTGCTGTACTTATATATGATCCAGTCCTCAAATGCATAGAGAAGGGCAAAAAAGTCAAAGAAATGACCCAAACATATGAGGACATGAACAAGACTCGTGAGGATGAGAAGAACACCTTCGAGTTGGAGAAGAAACAATTGTAGGAGACTCTGACTAAGGAAAAACTTGAAAAGGAGAAGCTCGAGGAGAAAATCAAAGAGCTTGAGAAGACCATCTCTAAACATTCAGATGTCCTAAAAGAGGCAACAAAGGAGGTAGGTCGCAAAGCCATTGAAGAGTTCAAGGCCACCAAAGGCAAAGAACTTGAAGAAAAGACCAGCGACATTGCTTCGTCAACCATCATCTACAACATATTCTGTGAGCATCCGGAGTTTGACTTTTCCTTCCTTGCCGAGGATGTGGTTGAGCTTGTCGAGAGCTGGAAGGAGAGTGAGGCCACAGAGAAAGCTACTGCTGGCAAGGGCACACCTGCTGAGTAGACACTTTTTTTTTTATACCAAAGTTGTAAAATTTAGGACAAGTACGGGCTTGCCCTGTTAATTTTGTAATATTTTTGCTCGCATAGGGGTGCGAGTTTTAATTTATGAAATCCTTATTGAATTTATATTCCTACAAAACAACTAAAACATATGACATAATAATATAAAGATACATAATTTAACTAAGTAGTCAATCACTAAGTGACTGATCGATACGTTATTATGATTCAAATCCATAACTTAAAATAAGTCTTAAGTATTAAGATAGGTTAGGTCACTTAAGAAAAAATAACAAGTATGAGTGATGCGAACTTAATATCATTTTTCATAAGTTCCATGGCAAAATAGGATTTATAGCAATATATCACATCGAACAATGAATGTTTTGCTTACTTACTTTGTTGTTCGAGGAGAGAAATTGCGTAATACGACATGCTATGGCATGAAGTGAGGAGAAAATCCTAAATTTTAAAGAAATTTTAGGAAATTGATCTAAAATTCTAACCCCTCTAAATGAACGTTTGCATAGTCCCTTAGGAAATAAGTAGGAGATAGCGATCTGATCCTACTACCCTCTGAGTTTTATGGTGTTCGAAGACAGCCATAAAACTATAAAAGACAAACCACTATGAAGAAATAATAAAGATGTTAAAATTGAAGAAATCTCTTTATTGAAGAATTCAGATGTCAAATAACAAGATGCCCCCCTAGGTCTTTGAAACTATATGAAGATATACAAGAAGATTTACTGATAATATCGACGAAGTTGTTCTACATTCTAAGCATACTCGATCTTTTGTCTCCAGTGCGAGCTAGTTTGTATGTCCCAGGTCGAATGATAGCATCAATAACATACGGTCCTTCCCAAGAAGGTCCAAACACTCCTGCACCATGCTCTCTAGTATTAGGGAGAACTTGTCGAAGAACGAGGTCTCCAACTTCAAATTCTCTATTTTTTACTTTAGAATTATAATATCGGATTGTGCATTGTTGATATGATGTAATCCGAAGTTGAGACTGCTCTCGCCTTTCTTCTAGAAGAACGAGCTCAATCTCATTAATATATCGTTCTAACCTTGCTCATAAGTAGATCATTGAAGAGAGTTTGCACCAATTTTAACTGATACCATTGCTTCATATCCATAAGATAAAGAGAATAGACTCTCTCTGGTGGTGGTTCGTTGAGTGGTGCGATAAGCCCACAGTACTTTGGGGAGTATTTTAGGCTAATCTCCTTTGTATTCTTCTAGCTTTATCTTCAGGTTCTGCTTAAGTATCTTGTTTATAGCTTTGACCTGATCATTGGCTTGTGGATGAACAGCAGCTGAAAAACTTTTCTTGATGCCTAAGTTGTCACAGAAGTTGCGGAATTCGTCACAGTTGAATTGTTTCCCATTTTCAGAAACTATAGTGTGTGGTATACCATAACAGTATATTATAGACTTGTAGACCAAATCTATCATCTTCTTCGTAGAAATGGTACTTAAAGCTTTATCTTTTGTCCATTTGGTGAAATAATCGACTGTGACCACTGTATACTTCAATCCATCTCGCACTAATGGGAGCATTCCAATAATATCTATCCCCCATACTATGAATGGCCATGGACTAGTCAGTGAAGTGAGAGGAACGGGTGGCGATCAAGGAATAATTACAAATCGTTGACATTTGTCGCATTTCT
>JXTB01000050.1:628345-654373 GCA_002914805.1 Parasponia andersonii
AAAAAAAAAAAGAAATCTGGATTAAAACTCAGCAATTGGGTCAATCGGATTAACAAGCTAGATTAAAGAGTGTAGCTCACTCGTAGAGGCTGAGAGTGGGGGAGGCAACTCATGGGGCAGTTAGACCCCACGTGGAAGAAAAGCTGGTGGACTCCTCCAAGCCTTGTCTGATCTGGTACATGACATCATTCGTGCAACCATTTGTTTTCGCCAACAAAAATCGGCCACGTCATTCTCTTAAAGTCAACTTATTGAAGAACCAATCAGCTCCTAGAATCATGCTAAGCCTACCTTTTTATGTCCCATGGTATTATACGCCTATTACCAGATTTTGCATAAGAACCATGGAAGTAAGAGAGAGTAAATTGTAAAGTGGCACATCACACAGCCAATCATATTTGAGCATAGGAATCCGTGAATAATTGAGAACCACTCTCTTTTCTGCTATAAAGGAACTACGGGACAGAGAGAAAAAATACGCAATCCTAGAGAGAAAAACACAGTAGTCCAGAGAGAGAAAGTCTGCAGGAGACAGAGCAATGGAGTAGAGCCTCTTCAACTGCGATCTCTCTAGTTTGATTTTATTTTCATTTTTAGAAATTTATTTTCTTTAAGGATGTTTAAATTTAATATGTTTGTTTTTCTTAGTTTAATTATGTTCTAGATTTCTTTTCTAGGACTACGATATAGCCTACCTATGATGCTTTAAATATTTTTCTTTCAATTTAGTCCATGAATTATTTTTCCTAGTTGAGTTTTCAATTCTGTTCTTAATGCTTCTATTTAACTAGCCACTAAATAAATGAATTGTTAATCATAATGAAACCGGAAGGAGATTTTACGTGTCTAGTTCGTTGGATTGAAAGCCATAAATTGCATGTGAAATAGAAATATATTTACATGATTTGTGCAGTCGTTATATGAGTTTTCATAAATCTTAATGAATTCTTAATTAGTTTAATTCACATAGTACTATAGTGAATTGTTAATTAAGGGTATTTTTGCTTGAACTCGGGAGAGGATAGTGAATAAATTAGGGAATCTTGATAATCAACTAGGGGAATAATTTTAGGGTAATGAGATAGAGAATTTTTAGAGTGGATTAGTTACGGTAAAATCGGACACCCTAGGATTAATTTCATTGATTTACATCTCGTGTTATTTTTCACTTTTAATTTTCGTTCTCATTTATTTTTATTGCTTTTAGTTTATTTTTAGTTTTAATTTAATTTAATTTAATTTTTCTTTAGTCGATTAATTCAAATAAAATTAAGATTAGCTAAATTTCCGTACTTGGTAAGTCAACAGTCTTTGTAGGACGATACTCATACTTATTTTATATTACTTGTTATGATTTTATGCGTTTGCAAATTTTCACAACACTTGGTAATCGCCAATCACTTGACAAACCACCAACTGGGAATCATTGTAGACTTCTATCATCTCGACCTTCATTTCTTGTGCGAGCTTGAGTCCAGCTATCAATGCTTCATATTCTGTCTCATTGTTCGATGCTGGAAATCCAAAGCATAATGCACAATGAATATCATGTCCTTCCGGACTAATTAGCATCAAGCCTGCACCAGCTCCGTTCTCGTTTGACGATCCATCGACATAAAGTTTCTATAATCTTGATAAATCTATAGCAAGTTTTTCGATCTCTTCTGTGGGAATATTGAAATCATAAGTAAACTCTGCAATAAAATATGCAAAAGCTTGACCTTTAATCACTGTGCGAGGTCAAAAATTGATGTCAAATTGACTTAGCTCAACCGCCCACTTAAGTAGTCGTCTCGAAGCCTCAGGCCTTTGCAAAACCTATTTCAATGGAAAGTTTATGAAAAATTCAATGAAGTGTGCATGAAAATAAGGTCGAAGCTTTCTGGATGTGATGACAAGTGCTAATGCCAATTTCTCCATTTCTAGATATCTTGTTTCAGCATCGAGTAATCTTTTACTTACATAATATACAGGTCGTTGTATATTTTTTTCTTCTCAAATCAATGCAGCACTTGTCGCATATTTGGAAACAGAGAGGTACAAGTATAACTTTTCCTTCGGATTTGGCTTCGAGAAGAGTGGAGGAGAACCTAAGTGTTTCTTCAATTCTTGGAATGCCTACTTGCACTTCTCCATCCACTCGAACTTCTTCAAACCTTTCAACAACTCGAAGAATGGTTGGCATTTGTCAGTTGATCTTGACACGAATCGGCTTAGTGCAGCCACTCTTCCCGTTAGGCTTTACACATCCTTAGGTTTGCGAGGTGACTGTATGTCAATCAATGCCTGTATCTTTTAAGGGTTAGCTTCAATGCCCCGCTATTGACTATGAACCCCAAAAATTTCCCAGATCCTACCCCAAACATGCACTTTTGGGGATTCAACTTTATTTTATTCTTTCAAAGAATCTTGAACATCTCATCAAGATGCTTGATATGATCTTCAGCTTTCTCTGATTTCACCAACATGTCATCAACGTATACCTTCATTGTCTTGCCAATCTATTTTGCAAACATCATATTGATAAGACGCTGATAAGTTGTTCCTGTGTTGATGAGGCCAAAGGGCATCTTCTTGTAGCAGTACAATCCTCGATCAGTGATGAACGAGATATGTTCTTCATCCAGCTCTTACATGAGGATTTGATTATATCTAAAATATGCATCCATAAAACTTAACAATTCATGCCCTGACGTCGCACCTACAAACTAGTCGATTCTTGGAAGTGGGAAACTATCCTTTGAGCATGCTTTGTTAAGATCGGTGAAATCAATGCAAGTCCTCCATTTTCCATTAGATTTATTTACCAAAACTGGGTTTTCCAGCCAATTTGGTTAAAAAGACTCCTTAATGAAACCGATCTCGAGTAGCTTCTCTACTTCTTCTTTTAATGCGACATAGCATCCTGGATCCATTACCCTTCTTTTTTTGTCGCATGGGCTTCTTTGTTGTATCTATGTTAAGGTGATGGCACATGATATTCAGATTAATCCCCACTATGTCCGAATGCTGCCATGCAAAGACATCCAAGTTTGACTTCAGAAAAGCAATCAATTTAGTTCGTTCGGGTTATTGAAGCTTCACTCTGATTTTTAACAACTTCGAGGACTCTTCGATTGTTAAATCCTCCAAGTCTTCTATGGGTCTAGCCTTGACCTCTCTATCGATCTCTCGAGTGTCAAGATCATCCTACTTGACGACTTGAAAGAGGAATTCAGATCCAAGAGACAGGAAATCGCGATCAGCCCAGAACCCAATAGGAGCATCATACAGATCACACCTCTAAGGGAAAAGGTAAGGTCATGGACTTACCACATGAATCTGGTACCGAGAGTTCAAGCACAGATCGTGATCATGGACAACCTTCTCAGAGAGCAACTGTCAATCGTGATCATCTGAGCAACGAGCAAAATCGTCAATCAAGGAGCATCTTCGAAAGGATTAGTAAGGAGCTGAGGCAGAATCCTACAGACCTAAGATAATACCTGGAACAACGACGTAGTTATGAGCAATCTATATCGCATCATAATGATTGAAGTCAATCTTGTTGTACTATTTCAGTGGAATCTTCACAAAGGACGCAGTAGACCCTGCCTAATCAACCCACCTTACGTCATGATATTAATTATCAAAGGCCGCCTTTACCGCCAATAAGAGATAATGCTCTTCCTCTGAACATTGATGTTCATAACTTGATGATCGCATTAGACGCACTTGCTGGCTGGGACGATGAGCTCACTGATGGATATCATCAATCGCCATTTAATGAAGAGATTCGAGCTGCTGTATTGCTTGCTGGATTCAAACTTCTCACCATAAACACTTTGATGGGAAATCTGATCCACAGGACTATATGGACCACTTCAGTGACCTGATGGAGCTTCATCGAGTTGATAACCTCGCACATTGCAGGTACTTTACTGTAACTCTCACAGGTGCAACAAAGAAGTGATTCCAAGGACTTAAGCTGGTTCTATTTCGTCATGGCAACAACTTCAGACTGTGTTCTTGAGACAATTCTAGGCTGTGAAGAACTTTACTATTCTACTCATCAGTCTGCCTGCTATCCAACAAGGTCCAAAGGAGACTCTGCGATTTTACCTCAATCGTTTTACCTCAGAGTTGGCAAAAGTCAATATCTGCCCAAAGGAGGAGTCCTGACTCTAATGATGGTCGGGGTATGACTAGAAACTAAACTCTAGGAGGAATTACTGGAGCAAGAATGCAGAACTCTTGAAGACTTTTATCAGAGATTTGGTCGACATCTAAGGGTGGAATCTTCACGCGAGAATCTTCATAAGACGAAGAAATGAGGAGAAAAAGACACAGCTAAAGATGCGACTATGACCAACGATAAAAATAATAAGAAGTCGAACAAAAGAAAAAATGAGTAATCGACTGAAAAGCAGCCCGAACAGAAAAAGCAGGAGATTCCAAGAGCTTCTCTGAGATTCAACAACTACACTAAGCTAAGTGCACCCATAGATCATATTTATGCAATCATAAAACAACATGAGCGATATCATCAACCAGAGCCAATAAAACGGGATAGAGCAAGACGTGATCCCAACAAGTTCTGCCAGTATCACAATGACGTTGGACATGATACCAATAACTACTATGCCTTGAAGGATGAAATCGAAAGATTAATTAGAGAAGGACAACTGCGGCAGTACACCAGGCAGAACAATCAAAGGCGAGAAGAAAACCAACAGCGACCTCCAGAAATTCAACGTGAAGTACGAACTATTTTCGGAGGACCGTATGTTGGTGGAGATTCGAAAAGGGCACAAGATAGGTATGTACAAGAAGCTCGACGGTAGCCATTGACTAATGTCATGCACCTTGAGCAGTGACCACAGAAACTTCAATGAGTACTAGACATGGACATCACCTTCATAGAACAGGATGCGAGGGAGGTCCATTACCCGCATAATGATGCACTGATCATAAAAATCAACTATAGAAGCATTCAATTATGGCGAGTATTAGTCGATAATGGAAGTGTTATCGACATCCTATACTATGACGACTTCAAGAAGATGGGGTTGAGTGATAGCGACTTAAAACCCGTTGTCGCTCTACTCTATAGATTTACTGGTGATTGCATAATGCCGAGGGGCATGATTGAGTTAATGGTTAACATTGGAACTTATCCCAGAGTTTCAATAGTAATGACCCAATTTTTAGTTGTAGATTGCCCCTCTGTATTCAATGTCATGCTAGGAAGACCAACACTCAGGGAATCTCGAGCTGTCACTTCAATTTATCATCTTCCCATGAAGTTTCCAACCTAACATGGACTAGATGAAGTGCGAGGCAACCAATATGACACATGGACTTATTATAACAACTCTTTGAAGCTCGCGACAAGAGATTTAACACCTCACACAATGATAGTCCAGCTATAAGAAGAAGCGCCAGTGGAAGCGTCACTCAAAGATCTGGGGGTTGAACCACTATAAAATTCTTGTCCTCTTATTTATCAACCCTTTTTACATAGAAGCTGCATCTCGCAATTTTCCTAAATTCATTATTGACAAAACCTCTATTGACAATTGGTGCTAGAATGAGGGCTATTCCAGCAAAGTGTTCATCAATTTCACTTCTTCAACAATGGCAAACACCAAAAACATTGGAGTTAGCCAAAACCAACCCCAAAGCACTGTTGTTGCACAGGTCGATCCTACTTAGGATCAGCCTACCATGACTGCACTAGAGAACATTGTCCAGAGACAAGATCATATGGAGGATGCACTGGCGAACCTCTAGTAGATGACCAACCAGATTAATGATTCTCTGTGAAGACTTGCTAAAGGACAGATGGTGACTTCATCACAGCATGAACGTCCCAAAAAAGATGAGCCTGCATCCACTGTTCTTCACTATTTTCTGGAGAATTACAAGAGTTTCTCTAAGTCTCAAGATGAGAGCAAAGAGAGAAAAGAATGTATAATGAAGTAATTATCTAGTAATTGTGTCGTGACCAACAATGAAACTAAGCCCCATTTATATAGATGAGGGTGGCTCAATATTTCCTAATTGTACAAATGGGTAAGTACATAATTAAAAAATACAATTTGAGTAACAATACAATTGGGTAATAACCTAAATTAATTGCACGATCTCTAACCGAAGGCTTGTTTCCTTCTCTTCACAGGTTGCTTATTTTAGAGAAGTTTGAACTAATTTCTTTTTTTATGCTAGTCACACTTAACTGCTGGTGTTTACTGGAATAAATTTCCGGAAAATATTTTCTCAAAATCATTTTCAAGAACACCATAGTTTTGTAAAATCAAGAAATGCAACGGAATTGGTCGTTTAAAATTTTTCTTTTTACAAAACCTTTATGATCGTGATCTAACATAAATTAACTCTTGATCTAGACAAGAACAATACCCAGATTCGTTCCACAACCTTCTCCTCTTCCTATCTATTCTCAAATCATTTGATTGATCCGGTGGATGGTCACTTTCTCGATTCCCAACAAAGAGATCTGCAGACTAACAAGAAGACAATCTTCTCAAACTGATTTCTCCGGGATAGCCGGAACATTAAGGATAGTGAATCCCTAGTGATGGCCAATTGTTCTCTGCTTTTTCTCTCTATGTTTTCGTGTGACACTCTCTTCTCAAGGGAGTGTTTCACGTGTAACTCTTGTTCTGTACAGTTAGAGACCTTTTCTCTTAACTATAGAAAGATTAGTAAAACTTAATGGGCTTATTGGGCTTGTTGGGCTCAACTGATCATAAAATAACTATTGGGCTTTAATTTGAGCTAGACAAGGGACCAGATGGGTCCATAAAGCCCAAGCTACAATGGACCATATACCCATTATCATAATTAACTCTTAATTACGATTTAGCCTTGTCCATTAATATTAAGGCACACCACTATAGGCCCAATATTGAACTTTTGGACTAAATGTCATTTATTTTCTATGAATCTTATTATCAAATAATTAGCTCGATCCATTTAATATATACTATACATGTAGATATACCCCCAATGCAATGCCGTACTAGTAGGATAAAATTACCGTATGACCCCTCTAGTATATATTTACCTTTGAGATGCTATTTTTCATCTAAAAGATAATAGTTGACTACGGTGTTTATATCAGCTCATACTAATACAGTCAAATTCACATAGTGAATACTTGGACCCTGATTTATATTATCCAAGTACTTGAAAAAACTCAAAGTGACATTATATGCATAGTGTCCATCGTGAAAAACGTTCTTCACATTTCATATACCTCATCTTCCAAGATACCGGAGTTCGAACCATAAATCAGAACTAGTTTTTTAGTAACTCAAAAAGACAAAACACATGAAAATAAGTTCGTTAATTGCTAGGATTAAGGTCTTCCACAATAGTGCTAAATTAGTAAAATTAGAAATCTGAGTTACGGCACTTAACCTCAAATTATAATTCACTAGGTCCTATTTGATGCAGTTATAACTTTCTTATAATACACTAGTGTTTCTATCCGAAGACTCATTTTGATAATTAGAGACTTCATTAATTAAATAGACAACACTATATTCTATGGCATAGAAAAGTATTCCATCTTCAATATGCAGAATACGAACAATTTACTTTAGATATAATGAAATAAAGAATATAATGTCTCCCACATATGAACTCATCATACGAATAATTCTTTATTACTTATTTCATGTCTTAGAATCTTTTATATATTTGCTTAAGATAAACATACATATCACATGTATATCGATGGGACATAAATGAATGAAATAGAAATTCATAACATATAATTTATTAATAACAAATAGATAATAAATAATCCAATAAATATTGTTTATAATGTCAAAATAATAAATTACTTTATATGACATTATTCCAACAATCTCTCACTTGGCTTTTAAAGCAGATGTGACATATCACATAGTCTCATTCCTTCTAGATGGTCCTCAAATACTTTGATAGTTAAAGATTCGGTAAAAGGATCAGCAAGGTTCTCTGCAGAGGCTATCTTACTAACTATCACGTCTCCTCTTTGAACATTTTCTCTGAGTACATGATATTTCCTCTCTATGTGTTTTCCCCTCTTGTGCCTTCTGGGCTCTCTGGAGTTAGCAACTGCTCCACTGTTATCACAGTAGAGTGTCATAGGTTGTTGTGTTCTAGGTACTATCCTGAGATCCATAAGAAAATTATGAAGCCAGGCCGCCACTTTAGCTACTTCAGAAGCTGCCACAGATTCGGCCTCTATGGTTGAATCTTCAATACAAGATTGCTTGATACTCCTCTATATAATGGCTCCACCACCAAGGGTAAATACTGAACCAGAGGTTAATCTTCTAGACTCTTTATTAGATTGAAAATCTAAATCCAACAGGTGTTAGATCTTCTGTAGAAAATAAATAAGCATATAATTTCTAGTTCTCCAAAGATACTTTAGAATATGCTTGACTGTACCCCAATGTTCAGGTCCTGGATTGGATTGATACCGACTTACAATCCCAACAGTATAACAAATATCTGGTCTTGTACAAAGCATGGTATACATGAGACTTCTTACTGTCGAAGCATAAGGAATATTTCTTATCTATTCTTTCTCTTCTTCTATCTTAGGAGAATTCTCATTAGACAAAGTAATTCCTTTACGAAAAGATGTTAACCCTTTCTTGGAATTCTGCATTGCAAACCTAACCAGTATTTTGTCTATATATGAAGCTTGTGACAAAGATATGTGTTTGTTATTTCTGTCTCGTAGAATCTGTAATCCTAGAACATAGCAAGCTTCACCTAAGTCTTTCATATCAAACTATTGTGCTAACCAGACTTTCACTGATGATAATGATCCAACATCATTCCCAATGATTAGAATATCATCAATATATAGTACCAAAAAAATCACTTTATTGTCCTAAATTCTTTTATAGACACAAGGTTCATCTATGTTTCGTTCAAAACTATAAGACTTAATTGCTCCATCAAATCTTATGTTCCATGATCTAGACGCTTGCTCAAGTCCATAAATAGATCTCTTAAGTTCACAAACTTTTCTTTCTTGGCCCTTTTCAATGAATCCCTCTAGTTGTATCATATAGATACGTTCATCAAGATTGTCATTCAGGAATGCAGTCTTGATGTCTATTTTCCATATCTCATAATCAAGAGATGCAGCAATGGATAAGAGTAGGCGAATAGACTTGATCATAGCTACAGGAGAGAAGGTTTCTTCATAGATCATAGCTACAGGAGAGAAGGTTTCTTCATAGTCGATACCTTCCTTCTATGTATAACCCTTTGCAACTAACCTTGCTTTGAAAGTCTCTACTTTTCCATCTACTCCTCTCTTTCTCTTATAGACCCACTTACACCCGATGGCTTTTATCCCTTCTGGTGGATCTACAAGTTCCCACACTTTATTACAGTACATGGACTCCATTTCGGATTCCATGTCCTTTTGCCAGAGATCCTTATCAACATCATCCATTACCTCATTGTAAGTGTGAGGATCAGATTCTTGATCACAAGACTCTCTTATTCCCAAGTATCTTTCAGGTTGTCTCACAACTCTCCCACTACGACGAGAGTCTGATGATTTATCTTTCCTAAGTGCTTTCTTTATCTTATCTTCTATAGATGGACTAATAACATCATCAGTTAATTCTTCAAGAACTAATTTACTTTTGGGCTTAAAATCTTTCATATAATTTTCTTCCAAGAAGGTGACGCTTATACTCACAAACACTTTCTTTTCTTCAGTACTATAGAAATAATACCCTCTTTTTCATTTTGGGTAACCCACAAATAGATACAATTCAGATCGTGATTCCAACTTAATCATTTTCCCTTTTAGCACGTATGCTGGACAACCCCAAATATGGATATGACACAAACTAGGTTTATGTCTTTTCCACAATTCGAATGGAGTCTTAGGTACTGACTTAGAAGGAACTCTATTCAGCAGGTACATAGCAGTTTCTAAGGCATAACCCCAAAAAGATGCAGGTATTTGTGAATAACTGAGCATCGAACTAACTATATCCAAAAGTGTCCTATTTCTTCTTTCAGCAACACGATTTACTTAAGGTGTACCAGGTGCTATGACCTGGGATAGGATCCTATTATCTATGAGAAATTCAGAGAATTCTCCAAAGAGGTATTCACCACCTCGATCAGATCGAAGTGTCTTTATGTTCTTTCCTAACTGCTTCTCAGTTTTCGCTTTGAATTCTCTGAACTTTTCAAAAGAGTCCGATTTGCATTGCATTAGGTAAACATAACCAAATCTAGAATAATCATCCGTAAATGTAATGAACTACTCAAATCCTCCTCGAGCTTGAATATTCATAGGCCCGTAGACATCAGTGTGTACTAACTCAGGACATTCTTGAACTCTAAGACATTTTCCAGTAAATGGTCTTTTAGTCATTTTAGCTTCCAGACAGGATTCGCAAGTTGGTAATGGTTTGACTTCTAACGAACTTAGAGGTCCATCATTGACTAACCTTTGAATTTTTTTTAGGTTAATATGACCGAATCTCAAATGCCAGAGATAAGTTTCATCATTAGTACTCACTTTCATTTTCTTATGTTTAGGTTCTACATGTTCAGAATCATTTTCAAGATTGTGCAATGAGATGCTTTAGGTTGAATAAAGAAAAGATTATTCCTATGAGTACTTGTGCAAATAAGACTTTTATTCTTTCTAATAAAAGTTTCTTTTATTGTCAAAATAAATAGAATAACCTTGTCTCATCAAACAAGAAACATAAATCAAATTTTGTTTAAATACGGGAATATAATAACAATTCTTTATTTCTAAAGACCTGAAATCATTAAAACTCAAAATAACATCTCCCATTATATGAGCTTCAACTATTGAGCCATCTCTCAATCGCAGCGTGAACTCTTCACTAGCGAACTTCCTAGTTTCCTTAAACCCCTGCAAAGTATTACAAACATGGTCAGTGGCTCCCGAATCTATGATCCAAGAATCGATAGAATCAACCAAATGACAAGTCTCAATGAACAACAAATTATCATTACTTTGTTTGTCCTTGTCGTTGTCCTTCTCCTTCTTAAGGGCTAGGTAAGTTTTGTAGTTTCTCTTCTAATGTCCATCCTCAGCACAGTGGAAACATTTTCCCTTTGGTTTGGCATCCTTCTTGGTCTTCTTTTTCTTTGGAGCCAGAGAAGCAGGAGTCTTTTTCTTCCCCTTACCTTTTCCTTTCGACTTAGGTTTGGAAGAACTCGCTTGTGCTACATTAGACTCAGCTAATCCTGACTTATTCTTCTTTAGAATATTCTTACTAATTTGTAGATCTTTTATCAGGCCAGTAAGAGTATAATCTTTCCAGCGAATCTCATGATCAATATTAAATTGATTGAAGGTGTCTGACAATATGTTCAAAACTATGTCAATTTGGGTGTCACAATCAATTTCAGCTCCAAGGATTTTCAGTTCATTAAGGTATGCGATGACTTTCATCATATGTTCCCGAACTAGAGTACCCTTCTTTTGACGAAGATTTTTGAATGCACTTGTAGCCTTATTTCTAGCTTGACGACTGAGACCGGCGAACATTTTGTCAATACTCAGCATTATGTCATCAGCTTTATCCAACCCACGATGTTGTTGTTGCAAAAAATTGCTCATAGAGCCAAGTATATAGCACTTAGCCATCTCATCAGATTGCTTCCACTTATCATATAAGTTTTTTTCATTGTTGGTGGATTCCTCAGTTGGCTGAGCAGGACATGGAGTGGTGAGAACCCACTTATATTTATCAGCAGTAAGCATTATGTCTAGATTATATTTCCAGTCTACATAGTTTTCTCCTTCCAGCTTATTTTGTTTGAATAAAGCGGATAAAATATTAAGTGCCATATCTACTGAAAATAAATAAATATTCCATGTATAAGCAAACATCATATATTATGTTTCGAATAATTAATATAAAGTATTAAATATACAATATCCAAGTGAAGTATCCCTAAGACTGTCACTTATATTCATTTTAATTTGACCTACCATTGATTATAAGCCTCATACGGGAGATCATGCAATTAACAAGTCAAACTAAAACAATTTCAATTAGTAAATGGACAGATAACTCTTATCCCATATTTCTAACTACTATTCTCTTTGGTCCTTTAATCGACTAATAAGAACTCCCAGAGGAGGATATTAATGTTTAGAGTTGAGGTTTAACCATTGTTTC
Source organism: Parasponia andersonii (assembly GCA_002914805.1). Taxonomy (NCBI): domain Eukaryota; kingdom Viridiplantae; phylum Streptophyta; class Magnoliopsida; order Rosales; family Cannabaceae; genus Trema; species Trema andersonii. Next base: position 640,549 of record JXTB01000050.1, read on the forward strand.
AATAACTAAGCTTTCTATATAAAACCATCTCCTACGGGTGATCAACCTCGTATAGTCTATCTAGTATCTTATCCTAAAAAGCTCATTTCTAGTATTACCCAGATGAAAACCCTCCTATGGGAGCTCAGCAAAATTCTGAGGCAAGGCTCATCCTAATACATAATGAACCAACAATAGAAACCTTAGGTATCACATACCTACTCCTACTCAATATTTTATAATTAGGGACTTATAGATTTTACCCAGTTATCTAACTAGCTTAGTAACCTAAAATCAATTATGTAATCATGTTCATATTTACATGAGAGTAGCTCTAATTTTCTATATGACATGTTACTAAAGATCATATAATAATACTTAATTATTAGGCATATATGCAACATTGTCCTAATAATACCAAAGTAGTAAGCAGATAATTAATTAATTGTTAATGATTTATTAATTTCTAGTAATTTTAAAATTATTTAATATTTAAATAATTCTAACTGATAAGATAATATTAAATATTTAAATACGGAAGTTAATATTTGAAATTTAAATTAGAAAAGATTTTCATAAAATCTAATCAGTTTAAATAAAAAATTTAACTAATTAAATCTCCTTAAATATCTCAAATTTAAATTTCAACTTTTGAAATTTTAATTTAAATTTAACTTCCTTAAATAACTACCATTATCTTATCCTGTCAAATTTGAATTCAAAATTCAAATCAATATCTAATCTCATTAAATATTTATCAACCATAAATTCAAATTTGAAAATTTGAAAAAATATTCTGAATTAAATTTCAATTTCAATTCTTCACAAAATTCGAAATTTAAAAAATAGAAGATTTTACAAATAAAATCTCCTACAATATCTCTAATTTGAATTAAAAAAATTTTAAATTCAAAAAAGATAACTAACTATCACATAATCAGTTTTTCAAAATATCTATTCAAAATTTGAATTTAAAACTAAAAGATATTATCTCATAATATCTAATTTTAAAATTTTCATTTTAAAATATCTCTAATTTTTCAAATAATAGCTAAGATAATATAGATATCAACCATATCCATAATTCAAATTAAAATATCCTATGAATTCAAATTTTAAAAATTCAAATTTCATAAGGATTTAAAATTTGAATTTAAATTTTAATTTATCAGTTTTCATAAAACTATAGATAAATTAAATTAAATTTAAAATGAAAATAATTAAAATTACGGCCGAAAATATGAAACTTGTCGGGACAAGCCGATGGACAGAATGGGAGGTCGGTATGTAAACGTCGGCCTTGGGTCGTTATGCAGCCGCACTCGGGGCAACTACTGGGGTGCTAATGGGCTCACATAACACTATGCTGCCTTCCTCGGGACAACTCCTAAGCGACAACGAGCTCATATAGATTTCGCACGTCAAATGCATGAGGCGGCACCCCGAGCGGCCAAGGCACGGGATGTCGACCGCACTGCATGGCACCCACAGGTCATGCGCAGATCACATTCGCATGGCCAGCGGGACCGTGTCTACGTTGCAAGTGCGGGGTGAACCCATGCGGCATGCGTGGGCTGGCTACTCGTAGGCCACACACGGATCGCATCCGCACGGCCTGCATAGACCATGCCCACGCCGCATGCATGGGGTAAACCCGTGCGGCATGCACAGGGTGGTGGCTCGCAGCGCACACACGGATCTCATCTGCACAGCCAACGGCACCTCAACCGCACAGCCATGAGTGGGGCTGTGCCCCTGCGCGGGTAAGACCCGCAAGGTTCGCGCGGGCGATGTGCACGAATCCAAGCCGTGCATCGCTCTGTCATTTCATTTTTTTTTTTAAATTGAAAAAACAGTTTTCATAAAACTCAAAAAACAATTAAAGATCAAAACATTTCCATGCATAGTTTTATCAAGAACATAAAACATAAACACATAGAAATCAAGAATATGCCAAAAAATGAAAATTAAAATAAACATGATCATTATCTCATAGCAACATCTAATCAAATAATCATTCAAACTCATTGAATCTATTGATCATTATACAAGCTAGAGCATACTCATAATATGAACAAAACCAAATATAAACAAAACCTCTCTGGAAGTCAAAAACATCAATCAACAAGAGAATAGACCGTAGTAAAATATACTAGATCAACAATAAAACCTGGCTCTAGTACCAATTACTAGTGTTTACTGAAATAACTTTCTGGAAAATATTTTCTTAAAGTCATTTTCAAGAATATAATAGTTTGTAAAATCAAGAAGTGCAGCGGAATTGGTCGTTTAAAATTTTTCTTTTTACAAAACTTTTCTGATCATGATCTAACATAAATTATCTCTTGATCTAGATAAGAACAATACCCAGATTTGCTCCATAACCTTCTCATCTTCCTGTCTATTCTCGAAAGCCGTTTGATTGATCCGGTAGGTGGCCACCTTCTTGATTCCCAACAAAGAGATCTACAGATGAATAAGAAGATAATCTCCTCGAACCGATTTCTCTGGGATGGTCGGAACACTAAGGATGGTGAATCCCTAGTGATGGCTGATTTTTCTCTGCTTTTTCTCTCTCTGTTTTCATGTGACACTCTTTTCTGAAAGGAGTATTTCATATATAGCTCTTATTCTGTGCAGTAGAGAACTTTTCTCTTAACTATAGAGAGATTAGTAAACTCTAATGGGCTTATTGGGCTCAACTAATCATCAAATAACTATTGGGTTTTAATTTGAACTAGACAAAGGACCAGATAGATCTATAAAGCCGAAGCTACAATGGACTATATACCCACTATCAAAATTAACTTTTAATTATGATTGGCCCTTGTCCATTAATATTGGAGCACACTACTATAGGCCTAATATTGAACTCTTGAACTAAATGCCATTTATTTTTTGTGAAACTTATTGTCAAATAATTAGCTCAATTCATTTAGCATATACTATACCTATAGACATACCTCCAATGCAATGTCGTACTAGTATGGTGAAATTACCGTATTACCCTTCTAGTACATATTTATCGTTGAGTTGCTATTTTTCATCTAATGAATAATAGTTGACTACGGTGTTTGTATCTGCTCATACTAACACAATCAAATTCACATAGTGAATACTTGAGCCCTAATTTATATTATCCAAGTACTTGAAAAAACTCAAAGTGACATTATATGCATGGTGTCTATCATGAAAAACGTTCTACACATTTCATATACCTTATCTTCCAAGATATCGGAGTTCGAACCATAAATCGGAACTAGTCCTTTAGTAACTCAAAAAGATAAAATACATGAAAGTAAGTTCGTTAATCACTAAGATTAAGGTCTTCCACAATAGTGCTAGATTAGTAAAATTAGAAATTTGAGTTGCGGCACTTAACCTCAAATTCTAATTCACTAGGTCATGTTTGATGCTGTTATAACTTTCTTATAACACACTAGTGTTTCTATCTGAAGACTCACTTCGATAATTAGAAGCTTCATTAATTAAATAGACAGCACTATATTCTATAGCATAGCAAAGTATTCCATCTTCAATATGCAGAATGCGAACAATTTAATTTAGACATAATGAAATAAAGAATATAATGTCTCCCACATATGAACTCATCATACGAATAATTCTTTATTACTCATTTCATATCTCGAAATCTTTTAGATGTTTGCTTAAGATAAACATACATATCACATGTATATCGATGGGACATAAATGAAATAGAAATTCATAACATAGAATTTATTAATAACAAATATATAATAAATAATTCAATAAATATTATTTATAATGTCAAAATGATAAACTACTTTATAGTACATTATTGTAACAACTACTCATTCGAAAGAGGTCGTACTTTAATCAGAAAAACACACATGCGACCTGACACGTTCAGCTTGATTGTTGACTTTCTCTTTGTCATTATCCAACCTGTAGATTTTTAGATTGCACAACAAATACTATCCGACACTGATCAATCCCTGCAACATAATGATTTATCATCCAGCATGAACGAAAACTGTTACAAGCTTATGCGCATTATAGATGGTAAAAAGATTAGTTTGATAATTAAAAGGGCGGTAAATAGATAAAGAAAACTTTAAAAAAAGAAAAAAGAAAAAGGATAAACTGAAACATGAAAGAACATTAAGCATAATTGCATATCCTAATCAAACCAATAAAATTAAGATAATAAGAAAACTCAAATTCCATGCCTGTTAATTCATCCATAAACAAAAACATAAACTTGAATCAAACAGAAAACACATTTAACAATTCAATAAAGTCAACCATTTCCAATTACCCATTATGTTTCTGCACCAAATAAAACATGAAGTCAAACTCTCATAATCACGACCCCGCATACACGTTAATTCATCTATTAACAAAACCATCAACTTGAATCGAAACAAAAAACCCATTAAGCAATTCAACAAGGTCGATCATTTTCCAAATTCCCATTACATTTCTCCACAACCAAACAAACCCAGAAGGCAAGCACGATACTTAGCCCAACTGTCCAACCAAACAAATGGCCGCAAATAATAAATAAATAAATAACCTGTTTGGCGAGCATGGAAGCATGAGCTCGACTGCCCATAATATCATGCTTATACAAGGCCTTATCGAAGGAAATGGACTCAGTGAACCTCTCGACGGCATCGGTGACGCTCTCCTCTAATCGACATCCCCAGAGCTTGTTCTCCTTAGGCTCGTCCGGCTTGAGGCCCGAAACATCGGCTAGGGTTTGGGAGGCGCAAATGACGTCTCTCCAGGACATTGCTCTATGGTGAGCCAAAGGGAGAGAGGAAAGAGAGGTGGAAGCGGGGAGCTTGGCGGTGGAGGAGAAAGAGAAGAGCGAGGTGAGTGTTGCAGAGCAATGGGCGATGGACTCCATGCTCTCTAATCGCTTCTTTTATTATTATTCTATTTTTAAAATTTTTAATTTTTTTATGACATAATTGGTCTTATTATTATTTATTATTATTTTTTCATACATGGTTGTAATATATATATATATATATATATATATATTATATAATATTTATATTTGATTTAATATTAATGATATTTTATAATAAATTTTATTCATCGAATCAAATAAATAATTATACTACATTCGTTTCATAGAGATAAATATATTTTTTAATATTTTATATAATATAATATTTAATTTAATATTGATAATATTTTATATTAAATTTAATTCACGTCAAATAATTATAATTTTATTATATTTGTCTCATTCAAATAAATATAAAGATAATTATATTATTTAATGTTGTAATATATTGAACTAATTATAATATATACAATGTTAATATTAACGGCGGTATAACAACTAGTTTGGATTAAAAAGGTGAAAAATATAGTTCCTTCTAAAAAAATAACTAAAAATAAATAAAGAAAAAAAGAAAGCGCGTATTGTACACGTTTTCTGTCACTTTTTGACTCGTTTTGTATTCGGAAAGAAGAAAAAATACCCAAAATTTTTGTTGGAAATGGGGTTATGTAATTCTNACTAGTTACGGTATGTATACTGTGAAGAAGACTATTTAACTTTCTTTATTCCATTACTTCTTTATTTCTTTATTTTTTTAATCAAAATCGAAGCATTGTGATTATGTCACTATTGTCCGATTTAAATTTCTTTATTTCTTTGTTTTTTTAATCAAAATCGAAGCATTGTGATTATGTCACTATTTTTGTTTTTTCAATCAAAATCGAAGCACTGTGATTATGTCACTATTGTCCCATTTAAATGCCATAGATAAATAAGCAGAAAATATAAACCAAAGTATTAAACACAGAGTTTTAGGCCCCACGTACCTTGGTGATTCAATATTATAAACGTTTTATTCATCTGTCTTCGTAATTTATTAAGAAGTCGCTAAATGGTAGTGGTTGGTTGATTATACCTTGGTCATCATAAAAGCAAATCGATTATATTGTACTGTACGCGCGGCTAGTGACCTCTTTTCTGTTGAGGGTCTGCTTTGAATTTTGTGTTAAAAAATAGTATTGAAGTAAATGTATTCATGTGCAGGCCATAACATGACCAGATCCAAACTCAAAATTAATATGAAAAAATAAACGAAGATGAGAAATGTTTATTAGGATGACCGTCAAATTGGCGTTCTACATACAACTTCGCGTATGGATATAGAATGTAAGTAATTAATTAACAAGAGTGACCCTTGAATATTACTATTGTAAAGACACCGGATTATGTGTCGTTGGAGAACAGCCAATATTCACAAACAGATTTTGTTTTTGTTTTTTTTTTTTTCAAAGAGATGAGAATTTGAAGTTTAGACTCCCTATTTAGGGGTATTTAAAATCTGCATGATTCAATCCAATTTGTACGATTCAAATCAATCTAATCCGCAAAATATGAATATCCGCACAATGGATTGAATGGAATTTCTACTTCGAATGTAACTCATTCAAACTATTCTGGATTTAAATTAAATATATTAAAAATATATATTTATATTTATATATTATACATATTTTATAATTCATATATGTTGTAAAATTTACTATTAATTGTAATTTAAGATATAAAATCTTTTTAAATGAAAAACTAAAAGCTAAAATGACGAATAGTGAGCCAAACTTCTTAAAACAAAGTCTAAATTTGTGCGTCTAGAATAAAAAAATAAAAAAAGTAACCAATCTAATCCACACATTTGCCGATTTGATTGGATTGGTTTAAAGTTTTTTATGCGGATTGAATTGAATACGATTTCTAAAATCCGCATTAGGATATAATTTCTTAAAAAAATTACGGATTGAATGGGATGAACACCCTAAGCCTATTAATTTGCAAAGCCTGCCAATCAAGTAAGTCAACCACCAAAACAACTTTAAGTTTTTATTTTATTTTTATGATTTTTGGATAATAAATGTAGGATTTCTTACAAAAATTCATTGATTTAGAAAAATATCATTTTTTAAAAGTTTGTTTAGATAAATAACATTTTTCATAAATATCTTGAAACAATACCACTTTTTCTTCAAAATCAATATTTTTCAATGGTACAAGAGATAGCCAGTTGGACTACTTGGGTAACCAATCTAGTTACTTGAGGTAACCGGTCAAATTACCTGAGGTAACTTGAAGTAAATATCCCATCAATTAATAAAAAGTAGTATTTTTCTAAATAATTGTAAAAATAGGTTTTTTTTAATAAAATCCGAGATTTTTCAAACAATTTCAAAATCTAGGATTTTTTCAATTATTTTTGAAAAATTACCATAAAAAACCAAAATTTCTCAAAAATGTACATGAGTAAATAGGATATTAGTGAGAGGTCCGTGAATTTTATTTTCTTTCTACCTATTATTCCTAAACTATATTTTGTAAGACATAAATAGTCCCCAAAAGTCTTAGGCCAAAATCTAAATGTCTGGTCAATTCGAATTTCATGAACATGTGTATTAAAAAAGGAAAAAAAAAAAAACAAAATAGTCTCTCTCCAAAAGTCTTACTAATAAGGCCAAAATCCAAATGTCTGGTTAACTCGAATTTCATAAACATATGTATGAAAAAAAAAAAAAAGAAAGAAAGAAAAGAAACTTAAAGAAAGAAAAGAAACTTTGTACTTTGTATCGATACAAATGGTCCATGAACTCTTCAGAGATTGGAGTATACCGATTAACTAATTTAAGAGGTGCTGCAAATTAACCCAAACCGAATGATGAATCAACCACCAAGACCAAGTGATTGGAGTAAAAACCAACATTCGAAAAACATCTTGATCTGTCAATCACTTTCTCAAGACAATGTAGGTTTCCAATTGTTCCAGTAGATATCAATAGTTGTTTTGTGAAGAGAGTAGAGTAATTCACTCCAAGAACAGGTTTCTTTTCAAACATAATCTTACTCCCAAGCTTATTGAGAGACAAAGAAGTTGCAATTTGTTTCTCCTTAATAGCTCTCTCTAGCAAGTTTTATCACACCCACTCTCAAGAACGTGCATCACATACTTATACTTATAAGCTAAAGCCTCACAAATATGCAAGACATTTATTTATAAACTAATACAACTAAAAATAATTAATCTCCAAATAATGTAAGATCTCACAATTCTTATAGAGTTTCCAAATATTCAAAATAAATATTATTCAATAGAAAATATAATATAATAAATTCATAAAAATCAACCTTTCGAGTCTACATTTCTTCGGTCAAGATAAATAAATTTCTTCTTTTGGGCTAAGCATCCTAGTTACTACTAAATAAATTCGCTTTAATGAACCTTTTATGAACATTTTAACGGACAATCTTTAAAATCTGAGAGGGAAAAATAATTAGGTGAGCTAGAAGCCCAATAAGAAACAAGAAACTTTAACTAGCTAGATCAAGCATATGTAACCTAAAATCATTAACAAACACTTTTCAGAACAAATTTAGTTTCAGAAATCAGTTCCTTTGAAAATAATTAAACCAAGTTGTTTGGTAAACAATTTAACAAAAGCAAGTAAAAAATTTCTAAATCTGTCTTTTCAAATCTCATTTAGTAGATAACAATTTCAATTATACGTTTCCATAGTTTTTGGTAACTATAGCTATACTTAACTCCTGTGACTAGGTTCAAATTTGCTACAATTAATCTTTGTAAATATAGCCGAATCTGCTATATTTAACTCATGTAGTTGAGTCTATATTCAATATACACTGCTCACATATAACCATTGTGGAATAGGTCCACGTTACATAATCATTGAAAAGAGTTTCAAAATATTTATTTACAATAACAAATCGTAAATAATTTTACTTTCATCTCATTATAACATTGTAGTCATTTCAAAACAATTTCTATGTAACCATCTTTCAACAATAATTTCATAAACTTGATCCATAATTTGGTATAAACCAATTGTAGATATAATCATATTATTTTTAACACAAGTAAACAATATTACGATAAAACAGATATTTTCAATAAACAATCTTATTGCCAAAATATATTTTTACTTGGAATAATATTCTTAAAGAAAATATTTTATAAATATAAGTTTATTAAAAATAATAAAATATTTAGTTTATGGACAAAGAAAACTACTAGAAAAAATCAAAAATTATTTACCTCATTCGCCTTGTCTATTTAACCAAAATAATCAATATAATCTCTCAAATACCTATTATCACACAAATTATATATAAATATCACAACAATAAAATCATATTTTAATTACACCAAAAATGTTGACTATTTGTAGCCCATGAATATTCTATAATCAACTTTATAGTTATTCTTATTAATGTCAATTTCTCACAATTCATAACAATTTTAATCTACCTCCAAAAATTATCAAACTTAAGAAACATATTTTACAAGTGATGGAGGATCCTAAAAATGCCAATAATATGATTATGAAATCCAAAGGTGGGCCCTATGTAGCCATACAAACTGTTGTCATGTTTCGCTCAAAGTATCGAAAGTTTCAGATTTTGAGATTCGTAGTGCTCACTTCAATAGGCCATAATTATCTGGTTACAAGCTAAGTTTCGATGATCTATATACTGTTAGAAAGCTTATTCGATAAGCTTTCTAATCATAATAAATATAACACAATTAGATCACTAAAAGTTACTAAAAATCCAGTCATAGCTTCAAATTCACTTTTTAATCTTTTCCAAACACTTAAAAGCCAACTTTTTATTTATTCAACCAATTCTCCTAAAATTTGTTTTGTTTGAATCCTATAATCAGATGCTTAATCATATATATATATATATATATATATATATATATATATATATATATATATATATAGGCACCAATCTAGTAGGTATTTGTTTTTTTAACCTATGCATAGGTATCAATTTGACCAATGAAAATTTAGCATGCACTTTTTTTATTGTAAAAAGTAAGAGAGAGAAAGAGTATTAATGATGCACGTCTTTTCATACACTTTATTATATCCATTGGAGGCTAAAAAAAAATACCTTAATGGTGATCCAACGGCTAAAAAAAAATATCTACCCATTGATAAAAAAAAAATACCTATTGGATTGGCAACCTATATATATATATCAAATTTATCCCAAAAGTTCATAAATTATTAATAAGTAAGTCAAAATCTTAACCTTAGATATGTAATTCTAGTCCCCAAAATTTAATTAGTGCATGTAAATTCAATAGATGAAAGTAAATTACCTTAAAATTCAATTGAATTGAATCCTCTTCTTTCTTCTTCTTCTTTTCTGAAACTATGTGGCTCCTTCTCTACTTTTTCTATAAAACATATATATAAAACTGAGCAGAGTATTGAACTCTTAGGATTTCTTAAACTATCTCCAATTATATTCCCAAATCAGCCATTAGTAAACACCTATATGTAAGGGTTATTTAGTCTTAATCCCTTTTTTTTTAATATAATGGTTGTCGCAAGTCTGGTATTGACAAGTTAGACACTCTTTAATGTAAGATCGAACTTATATCCACACGAAATTAATTATGCATGCCAGTTTGAAATATTCAACACAATTAGAATAAATAAAATCAAAGTATATTTATTAATCTGTAATGAAATAAAAGGAAAAGGAAATGAGAATGGGTTTAAGTGAATGAGAAGGAGTCAAAAATTAAGTCATATTGGAGAAAATTCACATTCCCACGTCTTACTTACCATAGAAGTGAATCGTATTGTCTATGTGAATAGTATCATATATGAGAATAGTGTCATACACGTGAACAATATCTCCGGTTGTTAGGAAGGAAATAATCACTTTGTCCTAGTAGACACGAAAAATTACATAAGTGATAAAATAAGTGAAATAAGAAGACATAAGAAATTTAAATGGTTCATCCAATCTAACTACATTCATAGGATTACCGTAGATCTTTTACTATAGGGAAAAAATCTTATATGTATTAACAAATACTCACTTATATGCCTCACAACCGAAAGTCCAAATACACCTAAGCTCTCAGTAAACCTTACAGCTTTTCACACAATTAAGTTTACTTACAGAGAATTCTCTTTTACAGGATTGGATACATGATCCCAAGAAAACACTCCCTTTACAATGCATACTCTCCATGAAGCATTACCCAAACCCATACTGCAGAGCCAAATGCTCTCACAATATTCACATGCTTAAGAAGTCATTACATTTTTTTTATTAGGAATACCCTAATCTCTCACTGAGATCCTCATCCTTGCTGGGATTTTTTTTCTCTCACTGAGGAGTGAGGATGCTTTGATGAAGCTGACTAGGGGAGTATTTATAGCTGAACCCCCTTCTCTATTTCTGCTTTTTGCATCTGTTTCCCTTTTAATTTCAACAAATTCTGTGCTATATTCGGTGCCTAATACACCCAAAATCATATACTACGGAAGTGAAATTTCATGCACCAAAAAAATGTCTACGGCCCACTTTTTCTTTTTCTTTTTCTTTTTTTTGTTTGTTTTTGTTTTATTTCTTCTTTCTTTTTACCTAAAACGCAGGCTCACTATTTTTTTTATTCTTTCTTTTCTCCTAATCATGCCTAACACGGCCACAGATTTTGACTCTGACAATCTCCCACTTGAAGATTTTATTTAGGAAATGACAATTAATGTTGAGACAACCTCAATGACATTTTTTTATTCGATAGGATTTTAACTTCAATTAGACCTCAACATCAGAAAATAAAATGTGGCTATCAATCAAGTAATTAAGCTTGCTATCACTACAACCGCAAGTTATTGGTGTTAGAGTAAAATATGCGAATAAATAATTGATAGGATTAAATTCATGAGAGGTTGATCATGAACTCACTTCTCTTTTAATACAATCCCTAATTCGTAATTGTACCATGATTATAGCAAATTGGCCGAATCTCGGGGCTCCTTTAATAGATGTTCACTTGTCAGATTATGTAGCAATTAATAAACACCTAGTATAAGGCTGATTTGCCTAGTATAAAATCTGATACATTCAGTATGTAAATTTGACATGGTATATTTGTTGGCATTCCCAATGTGAAAACTGATGTCCTAGGCTATTAAGATATTTGTTGACATTCTCAGTCTAACACTGAAGATATTTGTTGATATGTTTCTTCAATGAAGGGAATTAAAAGACTATTTCTTGGCATGTATATTCATTCTCCGAGATTGAAAATCCATTTACTCACTGTGTCCATCATGTGAAACAAAACCAGATTTGACCAGTAGACAGCCGAATCTTTTTCTTCTTCATATGTGCTTTATAAACTCCACCCAAATTGGTTGGGAAATTACACCGAGTTGCATCTGAAAGGACAAAAGTAACAGATAAGAAAAGAGAAAAAAGGGCCAGTATAAATTACCAAGATTCTTTTACAATTAAAGGGTACTTGAATAAGGAAAAACCATTATCATGTTTCTGCTCAGACTGTTGATCTTCCCTATGGGAAAAATGATGTGGCCACATGAAACAGAACGGATAACGACTACAAAACTAGATGATAAGAGGATCCAGATGAAGAAAATTAAGTGGAACTTGGGCATGATGATAGCAAGAGAACCAGATATAAGAGGGAAGAGAGGATCAGAGATCACAAAACAAGTTTCAAGAGTTGCCAAAGTACATACATACATATATTTGTGTGTGTGTGTGTGTGTGTGTGAAAGATGCCAAAAGAGAAGCATGGTTGGTTGTTGTCTTCCGTTGTGCACCCGTATGAAGTATGGACCATAGCAAATAAATTCATCTGTAGACTCCTTAATCCACAAACTTCAATAACTGGAAAGGCCTACTGCTCCTTTTATGACCCTCCTTGGGGCCCTCCGTCTGAAAGAAAGAAGGCTATAAGGTTCCATCTAAGAAAAGGGTAGTTACTTCTGATACATGTAGTTAGTTCTCAGTCATAACTATCAATTCTACTTTCAAGCAAACAAAAATTATCAATTCTATTGAGCTTGAATTATCACAAGGGGGAAAAAAAAGTTCTAAAGAGTCTACTTTCATTGCCATAATCCTTGAATAACTTCCTCTTGATCCAGATTACCTACAGTAAGGGGTGTTACTAATTTTGAACTGTTTCTGTGTTTCCTTTTAGAATTGGCGTGAAGTCTCTCTCTCTCTCTCTCTCTCTCTTTTATTGGATAGCTCAAAGGCAAATTTTCTGCACTGGATAAAATAAATATAGGCCCTTCTTTTTTTCTTTTTTATTTTTCTGAATTCGTGGGAATTGGCAATGCATTTCTCACCAAACACAATGACAAACTCTTCTTACCTGCATCATATACTAATATATTAACACTAATATAAAATTAACCAACATTAAAACGACACTAAATTGTAAGTGCTTCTTTCTTTTTCTCTAAGTTGACCCCTTTATGAAAATCATTCACTAACTCTATCACAGACAAATAAGTGAGTCATTCTCTTTGCTGATGCAATGGATTCCAGAAGGACAACGACAATCAATAATTACACCCAATTACTCACTTAAGGAGTGTGTGTGTAAATCTTCACCAAGACTTGATCGAATATTGTATGTGGAGGTATTTTTAAAGGGAAATTAGGTTAAATATGCTCCGTAATACCCTTATTTTGGCCCATATGCACAAGTTAAAAAACATTTGAAAAATATACTTACGGACGAAAATACCCTTACTAATACCTAAGAGAAAATATGCCTCTTCCCCCCTTAAACTCCTCATTTCTCTTTCTCTCTCCAACTCTCTCTTTCGTCTCCTTCTCTGAAGAGCCAAGAATCATCGCGTCGTTAACTGAGGAAGACGAAATCTCGTCGTGCCAAAGATCGTAAATCTGTCTCAGTGTTTAAGATTACGTTGAGAAAAATGAGTCCCCAAAAGAAGGTAAGCAAAATCTGATTTGAGGGTTTTTTTTTTTTCATTTAGG
>JXTB01000050.1:658974-683995 GCA_002914805.1 Parasponia andersonii
AGTCATCGAAAAAAATAATCGAATTGTCATCGAAAATATGTCGAAAATTCGACTACCATCGAATAGTCATCGAAAATAGGTCGAAAATTCGACTACCATCGAATTATAGTCGACGAAATTCTTGCATCTCAGACTTCATCGAAATTTGGTCGAAATTATAATCGAAATACATCGAAATTGATCGAAAAAAATAATATGATAATAGTCATCGAAAATAGGTCGAAAATTCGACTACCATCGAATAGTCATCGAAAATAGGTCGAAAATTCGACTACCAACGAATCGAAATATAGTTCGACGAAATTCTTACATCTCAGACTTCATCGAAATATGGTCGAAATTACATCGAAAACTCGATGCTTATATTGAGGCAGTCTGATTTTTTGAGAAATCCAGACTTTTGCAGATAATCCCAGACCCAGAAAACAACTTTTAATGTATAAATTATGCTCGTAACATATCGAAACTCAGTTAAAAACCATTTCAAACAGTACCCATATAAATTACATACCCATTTCGCGAATTTCCGTCCTCCGTCTTACTGCCACGTCTTTTTTCTGTTTTTTCAACTTTTATCCTTTCTTCTTTTCTACTCTTAGAATTTCAGCTCCTTAGACAGTGTGATAAATTCAAGCATGAGATTACATGAAAGATTGTGAGGATATAGAGGGAGGAATAAGGAGCTACAGCTTGGTTAAAGAGGAGAAGAGCGACATATACATTATAAACCAATTATAAAGGGCAGAAGTGACATTTCAGATAGGTATATACATATTTTTCAGAGTTTTATTGAGGGAAGCATATGTGCCAAAATATGCCTCTTATAATGCATATTTAACCTAATTTCTCATTTTTAAAGAGTTTTTTGGCATGAATGGCCCCTTATATTATTCTGGATTGGCAAAATGGTCCCTGAATTATTTCTTTGGCAATTAAGTCTCCAAGTTTAAAAAATTTTGACAATTAAGTTCTTTTTATAAGTAATTGTAACAATATTGGATGAAATTGAGCATTTTCAAGTTACATATAAGGTCTTTGAAAGTCAAAATTAATATTTTACTAGCACTAGTTAGAGTTGAAAAGAAAATAACTAAAAATTAATTACAATTAAGAACATAATATAAAATAAATTTTAAAATAAAAAATTTCAAAATTTTTCTTAAAATTTATTTCCATCTCCCTTCCAAACTAATTGTTGTTAATGAAATACTAATTTCTTTCACTTAAACATGTTCAATTTCATGAAAACTTTAACATTAACAAACAAAAGGGACATAATTGCCAAAAATTTTCAAACTTACGGACCTAATTGCCAAAAAAAAAACTCGGGGACTATTTTTCCAATATGCAAATAACATAGGGACCAAACATGCCAAAAACACTTTTTAAAACTTCAAAAAACATTCCATCCCAAGATCTGTAAATTTGATACTAGTTCTAGTAATCCCAGTTATGCTGTTCTTGTACATTTTATCCCAAAAAAAAAAAAGGAAAAGGAACACAAAAACACATCTTTCAAAATACATTCACCTGCCCGAATGAAATCTTCCTGAAACCGACTTGAGTTGTATCAAATTCACACTAAATGTAGCTTCAGCAATGAGATGAAACAATGCTTGATCTATTCAATTCAATGCAGTAAAAACAGGCCAACCTCGGCCACAGGTAGAAGCCAAACCATGGATGAGTGCATTGATTACTTCCAGTTCCAGTTCTATCCATATGAATCCCATGTGTTACACTTCAAAGTTGAGCATGAAGTTCCAACTCTGGTTTCCCTCGATGAAGTCCGATTAGTCATACCTCATCTAGCTTGCAGCAGCAGAAGATTGCTTCTTTTTTCTCTTGTGCTTGGGCTTCACTGCATCTTTCAAAGTCTTTTCACTTTTCGTTCTCTCTTTGGGTTGAGCAACCTCAAGAGCTAAAGATCCTTGATTACCATCATCAGGAGGTTCCTCCAGCCTCACTTCAGAGAACGTCTTGTCACTACTTGATTCCTCTCGCTTTTTACTAGCTGTCGACACTCCTGCGTGTTTACCCAGAAAGAATGAGGCGTGAGGAGAATATACTCATCAAGAAGTATGTAATTCAAGGTTTGCAGAGAAGAGTAAAAAAAGGAAAAACAATAAAGGTTTTCATTTATCGATTTCCCATATGCATTTAATCACACTAATGAGGTAATCAAAAAATGAGAACGTGGTACTTTCCCTATTTCTATAAAGAGATAACAGCAGTACCACGTGAGGCTAGAGATGCTTTCAAGAATTCTGGATCAACACCCTTCGAGTAAGGATCCCTGAGGAAAAGCAAAGATTATTTTTCATGTAGGACTAAATCAACAACAAATAGCACTAAGGACACGAAAGAGCTTTCTTTAGAATAGTTTATCCACCCTCACTAGTGCTTCATTAAGAAAAACACAGCACATCTCACCCAAAAACCCACATAAAGAATCAAGAAGGTTCCTCCTATAAATAGTCTGACTGCCTACCACGAAAGGATTTGGCATATGGGATCGATCTCATTGAAAATTTATAAAAACAAGGCTTCTAGCTGCCTGTAGGTTGTTGTTGAAAGTACAAACTACAACTTTCAACACATCACTTGTTCTTAAAGTAACTAGAGTAATGAAAGGTTGACAAAACTATTAGGTATTAAAGTGNTTGAATATGTGTAAAAAATATGGATAGTTAAAGAATGAAAAGGTTAAATGTGGAAAAAAAAAGCACTTAATACAGCTGCTCATGTACAACAATTAAGCAAATTACTTAAGCAGAGTGTACACTTGAATATGTGTAAAAAATATGGATAGTTAAAGAATGAAAAGGTTCAAAGTGATGAGTATCCTCCCTTCCCCCCTCCTTTTTTCCGCCTAGTAAATGATTGG
Source organism: Parasponia andersonii (assembly GCA_002914805.1). Taxonomy (NCBI): domain Eukaryota; kingdom Viridiplantae; phylum Streptophyta; class Magnoliopsida; order Rosales; family Cannabaceae; genus Trema; species Trema andersonii. The sequence goes on from JXTB01000050.1 coordinate 661,862, forward strand.
ATTTTCTGTTAAATGTCCATAACTCAAAACTTGTGAGGTCTACTTGATACTGAGCATTAAAGTGAAATCAACTGAAGCTAAAATAAAACGTTGGAGAATCTAGCAGCCTACCAACATGAGAGGCCCCCAATGAAATTCTTCAAACTTTCATTTCCCCTGTTAGTTTGCCGTTGGTCTAATGACTTCGTTTCTCCTTCAACATTTTCAGATTGACTTTGAATGCTTCCAATGGTAGGTTTCTTCTCAACTGGAGGGCTTTGTTTTTCCCTTAACTTAGAATCAGCTGCATCAACATCCATAGGAATAGGAGCTGGATGGCGTCTGATCTTCTTCAATGCTCTCTGTGTGTTAAATGCATCGACCTAATAAATAAGCATTAGAAATGTTAGAATAGCAATTCGAGTAAATCCACCCAAATAAGATTTGTCAAAACGAACCACAATATACACACACAACATGAGGACAAAAAAAAAATATATATATATATATATATATATATATATATATGTTCTTCACCGATCACAACATTGATAATTGAAGCCTCGGTAAAAAATTATTATAGGGAAAAAAAAAAATCCAATCACTATGTGATTTACTTTCCATAAATATACTGTGTTTTTTCAAGAAGCACAACGCAACTTAAGTATCAAAAACTACTTCCAAATGTAAAAGAGAAAAAAAAAAAAGAAAAAAGAACGTACTGCCTTCTTTATCTTCTCTGTTATATCACCAGCTTTCACAGAAGCAATTCGCAAACACTGCATAATAACACTTTGCAAGACACCCTCCCCTCCAGCTTTTTGAATAGCACAAATATCACCATTCGCATTAAGTGTAGTAGTCATTCGTCCTCCCATAACAGCCTCCTCATGATGTGTCGGATCTATCACCTAGCCAACATCCACACCAATTCAGAAAGAGAAACTAAGCCAAGCTCCATACAAAAATTCATGATAACCCAATAAACATTTTAAGCTTACCAAACTATTCTCATTACCAAAGAATGCAAAGGTTACTGCTATAGGAAGGTGATGTAATATCAGAGGTAGTGGCTCCCTTTCCTGCCACAATGCAATACATTATGACATTCAATAATATTTCAAGTGGGTAATGTATGAATCAAATTCCTCATCTCTCTTGATTTTTGTCCTCTAGATACTAAAAATTGATAATGTAAGAGTTCACAATATACCCACAAACACAAAATAAGCTTATTCCAAAGAGAAACTATATGGGCGAACCTCAGGCGGATGTACAATCACTTCTTGACCATCTTCACCTCCTAATGAGCATTCGGGCCTCCGAAATGTCATGAGTGCAGCCAAAGCAGCAATATTTGCAGCATCAACAAGATTCCTATCAACAAATTTTTTTAAAGGAAAAAGATGCGAAGACACTGAAATCAACGATAAAACTCCAAATAATCTGAGGGCTCAATATAAAAATGATGATAACAAAATTAAAAATTAAAAATTACCCTCCATTATCTAGAATATGGAGGTCAATACGGATGGCCCAAACCCATCTCCCCGGAAGGATGCAAAGTGATTCTGTGTCAACGGCCCTGCTTTCCCTGCACACACATTTCAAACCCCCCCACTTATTCGAGGCTATCAAAGTAGTGGCGAAGAAAAAAATGAAAGTTTTACCTGAGGCCTCGGTCTACTACGCGGCCAAGCTCGACAGCGAACTCGCCGGGGCGGCCAGGCTCGAAGGAAGGATCAGCCATGGGGGAGAACTCAGTGTAGATGGAGAGTGAGCCCTCGTTGGAGCGGTCGCGGTAGGGCTGAACCAACTGGGCCGTGACGAAGCCCATGACGTGGGTGTGGCCCAGCTGCACCTCGGCGGAGCCATCCTCCTTGCCGAAGTTGATGGTGAGGTTCCGGTAGTCGAATGGACGGCGGCCGTCGATTCTGAGGTCGAAGAGAAGAGCGGTCTCGATGAATTTCTTCTCGTTCACTGTGAGTCGCCATGTATTGGCCAGTCGCTGCTCCATTTTTTTTTCTTTTTCTTTTTCTTTTTTTTTCTGGGCAGAGACTGAGACTCCTAGCTTTAGAATTTGGGACCAATGGGGTTTTCCTAAAACCCTAATTTGATTGGATTTAAGGCTGCGTTTGCTTACAGAACTTGTCACTGGTAATTTCAAGCAAAAAAAAACACTCGGTCACTGCATCATAACAAATTCCACTGTCAAAATAGACAGGACAGGCCGCGCATACTGGGTTTTAGACTTGAACAGCATGGCCAGTCCAAATAAGCGGGCCGGCCCAGCCCAGCTTGTATGGCTAAGAGAGGAGCCCAACACAGCCCTGTGGCCTAGGTGGGTCAGGTCTAGGCCCGCTTAGAAACGAGCTAACACAGGTCGACTCTTTGCGGCCCGCAGTTGGCCCATTTTTTTTAAATTTAAAAATTTTAAAACAATTTAATAATTACAAAAAACAAAATATACATTATATGATTCTTATAAACATATATATAGGGCATTGTAGGTTTTTTTTTTTTACCTATACATAGGTATTAATTTGGCCAATAAAAATTTATTATACACATCTTTCATAGTAAAAAGTAAGAGAAAGAAATAGTATTAATGATGTTTGTCTTTTCAATCACATCTTTATAACAGTTCGATCACCATTAGATGATGATCTAACGGCTAAAAAAAATACATATATATAAGTATAAAAATATTTACTAGATTGGCAACCATATATATATATATGATTATATATAATATATATACAAATATTATATTATTTATTTGTTTAAATTAAAAAAGAAATCAGGCAGAGGCGGCCATGAGCCATAGAAACGAGCTACGGGCCAGCCAATTTGGCCCGAACGTGTTTTGATAACTTTATTAAAAAGCAATGCAAGAATGAAATACATTACAAGTCAAATTTTTAAGACAATTATTTATGGATGAACAGGTTTTCGACATGTTTGGTCTTATGTTATTCACAAGTTGGCAAAAGTAGTCCTTGAATTATTTTTTGGCAATTAGGTCCTTATTTTTTAAAATCTTCAATAATTGAGTCTTTTTTATTTGTTTTTTTTTAATTTATAAAAGTTATTTTTATTTGTTGATGTTGAAGTTTTAATAAAATTTTCAAGTATCTAAATTATGTACCCTGAGCAAAGTTGTTCTTATTGCAATTTTAGAGAAATTACTATGAATATAAGTAAGGATGGCAACTGATCAAAGAAGACATAAGCCCAAGAGTAGAAAATGAGAATTGTATCATCAACAACACCACTATTAGTACGGTCATGAGCCTCTTCTACCTCTACAGCCATATAAGCTTGACAAGAAGGTTTGCTTTTTCCTTTGTTTTCTTTTCCTTGGTCAAGGCGACTACTACTAATTCCTGGACTAGTATTAGCATATCCATATCCTCCTTGATTCTTGGAACTGACAACCATAAAGTTGCTGATAAAGAATGGATGTGAATGCCTGAAATTGGGTTTGAGAATGCACTGATCTCATTCGATTGCCTTGAAAAGGAATTGAGGTACTCTGACTTCCTGTGGTCCTCCTTGAGATAATGGAGATTTTTGTTAACGGTAGGGGAAAGCTTTCTTCTGGTAGCATTGTTGTCCACAATTGAAGCATTCATATGGTCCATAATGACCTTCCCTTGAAGAGCCACTACTGTTGCTACTCTCATTATTTAGATGATTCAGCCCTTACTATTGTCTTTGGTTCTTTTTATTCTTCTTTCTCCCATTACCCTTGTTTCTTGCATGATCCCTCGTTGTTGACCAATCATCAAGAAAAGCCTTAGCTTTTTGGGCTATAACAACTAAATCAACAAGATTGATGAAGGGTTAGTTCACAATCTTCTTTAAAATGGTTGGCCTCAAAGCCTCCATGAACTTGACAATTTAGAGGGTAGGATCTGTTCTAGGTGAATAGGCATATTATGCCAATTCTATGTACTATACATAGTACTCATTCATCGCCATGTCACCTTACTTAAGTCGTTCATACTCTCAAATCATAGCAACTCTATGACTAGTACTAGTATACAGGTCACTGAATAGTCCTTCAAAAGTATTCCAAGTCATATCAGTCACGTTTAGAGATCACTTGACTATATCTTACCAATTTATAACTTTGTCAATCAACTTGTAAGTAGCAAAGGTCACTTAAAACTCAGCTGATGTTCTAATAGTAATGAAAGTCCTCTTGACATCTCTAAGCCATTTCTCAGCCAAGGTCGGAATAAGTCTCCTATCAAATGAGGGTGGATTGAGTTTCATAAAGTTCTTAAAAAAATTAGCCTGATGGATCTCAGGGTTCTGCTCTATCCTTAGATCTGATAATGTTCGTAAAGAATCATATAAGTTCACTAAAGGGTCAAGGATTTGCTATTGTGGTGGAGGTGTTTCAACTCTAAGTTCTTGCCTCAATATTATTCTTCTCATCGGAGACATTATAATTCTGTATTCATATGTCAAAATGATGCAAATATTTTTTTTTAAAAAAAATCACAATCTAATCTAATGGTGCCATATTCGAGGTAATTAAATCTTCGCACTAATACCAAAAATTTCTATCACGACTCGACATAGAAAACCCATTTCACCATCATTTTCATTAATATTTCTTTCACTTTCTCGACAAAACAAACATCAAAAGAGAAAATACAACCCACTGAAAGTTAAAGAGAACTATGACCTCCATTGTCTATGAGAAGAAGCCAACTTACCATTAGACAAAAATAGGTTGTGTAAGACCTCTAACCTTTGACCAAAATGAGCTATAAGACCATTGAAATCCCAGATACGGAGTTTACCATATAATGAGGGTTGTAGCCAAAGCCTCTGTCCTTCTTCTGTCGATTCAGCTTGAAAGATGTGGAAATAGTAGATGACCAGGATTATTCTGAAGTGTTTGAGATATTTGGAGACTAATTTTATAATAATTTGACATTTGTTTATTTTAGATTTGATATATATATATATATATATATATTTAATAAATGGTGCAAATTCAGGGCTGGGTAGTAAAAATCCACTCCACCCCACTCTAATTCAATTTAAGTAGAAATTGCTTCGAATCCACCTCACTCCGTTTGTTAATCCGCACCATTAGGGTCGGAGCTCCGCCCGACGGGTCAAATTACCAAGCCTAGCTCCAACCACACCTTTTCAGTGGTGGTAGATTCTGACGCTAACTGTTACTCGAATCACGAAGCAGTTTATCTTCGTGTCCATGTGAAGCCCTCAGCACCGCTGATTACAGGGATGGTGATGATGAGGCATAGATTTTTGTTAAGGTGTTTGTTAATGGTAGGAAGGAAGAAGGTTTCATTCATGAGGAGTTTATGGCTGTGGGTTCGATTCCATGAGAGAATCTGTGAGATTCGATCTAAGCGATATATCTGGTATTAAAAAAAATATAACTAATGAATAGGGATATTGTTGTTAATAAAATAAAAATGATGTATGTGTTTAACGGAAGTCTAAAAGGTGGGGTTTTTCTGTACATATTCCGAATGAGAAAGAGTGTAAATAGGCCTAAGAATTGATATAGACTAATTCTAGAGCCTACTTCTTTTTAATTAACACTTAAATAGTTCCAAAATACGTAAAGAAATTAGTTATATAAATAATTGCAACTATCATCATATATAGAAAAATTATAATTTTTAAATACATAAAAATGTTATATCAGTTGGTGAGGGTTTATGTCTGTCAGTATTGCAAGAAATGATCAACAAACCTTCTTAAATTTTCAAAAATGGCATTTTCTGTTCCTTGAATGGGAGAATTAACCATTTTGGAGGCTTAGAGAGGAAATTTTACTCTTTCCATAATTTGGAAGCTAACTTGAGATAATCAATATAATAAGTGGGAAAAAAGTTTTAAAAAAAAAAAGAAAAAAAGAAGAGGAAGCCTTACATTTAAATGCATGTGAACGGTATGATTGTTTTAAGGTTGATCTATCAAAAAAATACACTAAAATTTGAATATTTCGTAATTTAAACCATAAAATTTAGATTATACAAAATAATATCATGAGATTAAGTTATAAAAATTAATAGATTGACTTTTTTTTACCAATTATAGTAACAATAAAATTTCTATACTAAAANAAAAAAAAATAATTAGTGAATTGTGAACCATATATATATTTAAGTTTATTTTGTTTTTATTTCGCTTGATCAGACAGTGACAACTTTAATTGGGAAAGTTCCGTATAACAATTGAGATTAAAAAATGGGGTCATTTTCGACGGCCTATTCCTAAGCATAATCATTGATTTTTACAAACGTTGTAAATGTGGAGCTTAATCATTTAAATTTTATACCAACTTCTAAGTTATGTATCAATTTTGAATTTTATACTGTATTGAGAAAAAAATACATAAGTATATATGGCTCCCGATCAATGAATATTTTTTTGCCTATATATGACCGGGCAACTATAATTTAAGTAAATGAAAAAAAATAAATACTTATTATTATTTTGTTTTTCTTTATAATTTTTATCATAAAAAATATACATAATAAATTTTAATTAAATAAAATAATAATAAATTTTAATTAAATAAAATAATACTTATAAATATATATCTAATATGTTAGTACCAGCGTATAATATGCAGTATTAAGACTTTACGTTTTTCCTTTTTGTTTTTTTTTTTTTTCCGAAAAAGATTACACGTAGTTTTAGTGGTATCTTCTAAGGTTTTGTGTATTTTTTTATCCCTAGTTTTGAGAGTGCCTGCAACTTGCTACATCAATCTTACTTTCTTTCTTTATTTTTTTAATGAGAAATCTTCTTTGTTCAAAATAAAAAATCAAATTTAAATGTAAGATTTCCTATTCTAGAATTTTAGTCTTTACGAAGAAATTATTTTATATTTCATAAGTTCCAAAGAAATTGAGGGTAATATTAAAATTCTACTAAATTTGGTTAATTAATTGTTTTAATGAGTATGAACATTTTTTTCTTGTTAAATTCATTAACAAAGCATACTCTATTAGTTGCTAAACCCCATCCTAATGTGATAGATACAGATAGCTTATATGAATTGTTTATTGAGGTGAATTTCAATTCATGATTCTGATCTATCCTTTATGTTCAAAATTTGAACTTCCTACCCAATCTTTTCTAATTTTAAAGATGAGAGAAGAATATCATATAAGCAAGTAAAATCTTAGGCGAAGAATTAATCACCGATTCTGCTAGCATTTTTTCCTGGTAAATACGAATTTTCTATCATGTTTTTCTTCCAAAAAACAAAATCAGAAAGTTTCAAGGAAGGAGCCAATAAGGACAGAATTTGGTAAATAAAAAGAGAGAAACCAACGAATAAGAAAACAGAGCTCAGAGAATCAATTACAAACCGGCTTTAGCGAAATATTCCCTTCCGTCATCCACTCACGTAGTCTACGTGTCGACTCTAGAAGCATGCGTCACAAGCTACCCACCGGATCCATCTCCACGTTTACGACAAAAACCAACCACCGCCGTCATTTAAAGGCGGAAAGCGGGTCCGACATATATCCTTTTTAATTTCATACGTGTCCTCCAGCACGCGCCCGCACATGGACTATTTTGACCCAACTCCTGACAAAACGCCACCCCACTGGTACAGGGGCAATTTAGGTAATTAAATCCCAGGGAGAGTCTAAAACAACACGTGGGTATGTAAAGCCACGTGCCTCACGTGCTCGCCGTCAAGGGCCCTCCCCTCTCCTTCCCTGTTAACAGTCAAGATTTTCTAATATTTTTTTATTTTCAATTTTTCTTTTCATATTTTTTTTCCTCTCTCTCTAGGGTTTTCAGAGTCAAAATCACCTCCAATCTCGTTGATCGAATCGCTTTTTTCTAGGGTTTTGCTTCGTTTTCTTTTCCATTTTCTGATTCATTTTCCCGAGAATCTTGCTTTCGCTTTTTTTTTTTTTCCTCATCCAATTTTTGTTCGGGAGGAAGGAGAGGAAGAAAAAAGAAAAGAAAATTGATGGTGCAGTTGATGACATCTGGGGATCTCCGGTCCGAGCAGGAAACGGCAGCTCGTACGGAAAAGTCGCCGGTGAAATTGGAGATCGAGGATTCATTGGAGGAGGAGCACGGTCCGCTCAGCAAGCGGTCCAAGCCTTCTGCAGCTTTTAACGAGGTTGATTTTTCGGATTTCATTTTGTTTGGCTGCCGAGAAAATAAGCTTGGAAAGGGAAAATAGGATATCGAATACTGATCGTGTTACGACCTATTAGCTGAATCATTTCTATGAGGATTGGGTTATCAACAAGCATACATGTTTAAATTAGTAACCTTTGATTTTTTATTTTTTATTTTTGTTAATAGAAATTTTGAATAATTGATGGTTAACGAGATATTTGATTATTAGTTATTTGATGTTATGCCTTTAGATAGGATTTATGTATGATATTATTAGATATTTAATCTCATTTTGAATTCTTGAACTTAGATTATTTGAGATAATAGTATGATTATTTCTGGGTTTTTATTTTATTTTAATTTCTGAAGTAAGTTGGTTTCTAGAATGAGGACTCTCCGGTTTCCTATTTTAGAGTCTATGTGTACGCCTAGCAATGTCAATTATTGTTGGCCTGTTTTGTGGAATCTCTCTTTGATTGTTCTCTTTTTCTATCTCTTCTACATCAATGATAACTCATCCAAAAAAAAAAAAATTATGGTCAGTTTGGTTTATGAGAAAGTGCAGGGAAGCTATAACAATTACTGGTCTTATGGGATCATGGCCAGTCATCAAATCCTGCTATAAGAGCTATTTAGATAAAGCCTGAACTCTGCGCTTATTTTATTGGCTTTGTCAGTTTTTCATTTTAGTATTGGATTCATGAGCTTTTGACACTTGCTTCAGATTTTTACGTGCCCTTGTTTTGAGTCTTCATCTTGAAAAATTTAGTCTTTCAGTCTTTACTTTTGTGTTGGTTAGGAATTATTTTAACTGAAATTGTATTTACTATGTTTTTTTGACAATATTCAGTGGGATACCGGAAATAATGCCTTACCTATTCCACCATCACAATACAACCCACTTGATGAGCCCAGCCCGTTGGGTTTGAAGCTGAGAAAGAGCCCTTCTTTGTTGGATTTGATCCAAATGAAGCTTTCTCAAGGGAGTCCTTCAACACTTGGAGGCGCACAGAGTGGAAGCATTACATCTGGCATCAAAAAGGAAAACAAAGGAAATGCTCCTGCAGGCTCTATGGACAAGCTAAAGGCTTCAAATTTTCCTGCTTCCCTCTTAAGGATAGGCTGTTGGGAGGTATCTTTAAAAGAGCTTATGTTATTAACATCCTGGTATTGACAACTTACAATACCTTAGCAACAAGGGTGCTAATGATATTTTATTGGTGGCAGTACAAATCAAGATATGAAGGGGATTTAGTGGCAAAGTGCTACTTTGCTAAGCATAAACTTGTCTGGGAAGTTCTTGAAGGTGGTCTCAAGAGTAAGATAGAAATACAGTGGTCAGATATTATGGCTCTTAACGCAAATTGTCCAGATGAGGGACTTAGTACCTTGACTGTTGTGGTAATGTATTTCTTTTCTGTCCTGTAATATGTTTTTGTCTAGATCTTAATGGTTTGTTGGGATTCAGGATGTTTAGGTATGCTTACATGTTAGCTTGTGATCCTTTGCATGCTGCAGCTGGCTAGACAACCTCTTTTCTTCAGGGAGACCAACCCTCAGCCTAGAAAACACACTTTATGGCAGGCAACAGCAGATTTTACTGATGGACAAGCTAGCATGCACAGGTAAAATTGGATTGATGTTCTTTCACTATTCACTTGCTCCATATGGGATGAGCTACAGAATCTTTGTGAACACGGGTTGTCTCCGACAGTGGAGTCTCTCTCAGCCTCTGTCCTTTACCTGTCCCCCCACTTTTTAATTTTTTTTATTTATTTTTTATTTTTTCATCATGTTTTGTCACACTTATGTCTTGTTCATCCTCTCTCAGATAAGAGCCCCTAAAATGGACACACACACACACACACACACACACACATATATATATATATATATATATATATATATATATATATATATACACACATACATACGTACGTACGTGTTGTGCATATATATACTGAAATGTTAAATTCATGCACCTGACACGTTGTAGTATTTATTGAGAGCAGGAAGGCCTTCCACTATAGTATTGGTGTTGATGGACCATTTTCTTTTTGTGGCTTTACAGGCAACACTTTCTTCAATGCCCTCAAGGACTCCTAAGCAAACATTTTGAAAAGCTTATTCAGTGTGATATGCGTCTTAACTTTTTAAGTAGACAGCCAGAGATAGTTTTGGATTCACCATATTTTGAACCACGGACTTCTGTTTTTGAGGACCCAGAAGAATCCAAAGGCCAAGGTATCAATCAAATGGACAATTGTATAGGATCTTCTGTCACTGGTTTGCAAGATGTTGCATCCCCATCAACTCAGTCATCTTCGTTGAAGCTTGAACAACAAGATTCAGGTAGCATGGCAGGGGAGAATAGGTCCAGAGAAGCTCCTTCCCCCAGCTCAGGTATAAAAATTGACTCGGGTTCTGCTTTCTGTACAGTGATGTTGGTGTTTAATTTTATGCTTGTTTCTTTTTTAATTTGGATCTAGAAAGTTCACACTTATCTTCTTTGATGCAAAACATTATCCAACGTTGAGGTATTCTAATTAAAGCTTTTAAGCTCATCTTATTAACATTGATTAGCGAACATCACATTTTTTTTATCTTTACCGGGTTTATAGTAGAAATGCAGTAATGAAACGAAAACTGAAACAAAATGAGTTTTACCTCTATTTTCTTAGAAAATAAGATCCAGATGTAATTTTTGTAGTCTCATAAAAAATTTTGCCTTTTCTTTTCGAGATTGCTCGAGTTGATCAAAGCTGTGATCAACAACGTATGTATGGGATCTGATTGGATTCACACTAGGTATGTGGTGTCTTGATGTTACTGATTGGCTTTTCTTTTTCATGATAGTGATGGACACCCGGGCAATTGAAGGGAATGGAAGTTCTGAAACCGTAAATTCTAGGGGACCTAAGAATTGGGACCAAATTAAAGTCCCTGGTGTTCACCCATCGATGTCAATGAGTGATCTTATGAGCCACATCGAAAGTTGTATTTCGGAACAGATTACTTTTGGAAATCCATCCACTGCTGATCAACAATCGGAATACCAGGACATATTGGAAGACATTGCACAGTACCTGCTCAATGACAATCAATTAACAACAGCTTCTGATGAGAAATCTCTCATGACAAGAGTCAATTCTCTCTGTTGTCTTCTACAAAAGGATCCTGTCACTCTACAGCAATCTCAGGCTGATGGGGAGGGTTGCGTTGAAGGGCCTGCTGGTGGTGGAAAGGACATTCAACTTAACTCCGCTCCTGACAGTAAAGTTAGAAGTGATGTTAAGGCTTCTGAAGAGGAATGGAAGGATAATCCTACTGGAAGGCAACCGTCAGGAATGTCTAGGAAGGATTCTTTTGGGGAACTCTTGCTTCATCTTCCTCGGATCGCCTCACTTCCAAAGTTCTTGTTTAATATTTCCGAAGAAGACGGTGACAGTCAATCTTCACAATAAATCTACTGGATTTGAAGTTCCAAAAGATTCACGTGAAACAAGCTGATGAGCTCGAATTCTTCCTCTGTGGGATTGAATATGAAGCAAGCGGTTTAATATATCATTAAAACTTGCTTATGTTGGGAGGTATCGGGATTCGGAAATTAGTATTGATGAAGAATCCTGGTAAGTTCCCCTTGTATAAAAAGGGCCAAAGAAAAAAGAAAAAGAAGTTAAACAGTCTAGGTTTTGTTCTTCCATTATTGTCGTTTCCTTCGTGTCCTATGATCAAAGGTCACCTATTACAAGTAAATTGTCAAGTCATTGCAAGGTTATGTTTTTCGAATCTGGTTGTTACGTGCTGTGATTATTTTCGTCGCAATTTATTATATTTACTGGGGTCTTGGGAAACTCTAGATATCATAAACCGCCTTCACCTGGTCACTGTTTTATATGAAATGGAAATAAATTAGGTTCCCTTTCGTCGTTTATACTTTATTTTAACCATAGGTAACGAGTACCTGGAACTTTCCGATTTTAGGATCTATTGAAATTGTAACCCTGCTGACTTCCCTCATCTGTGGTTTAGCATTGAAAGTTGAGGATTTGGAGAGTGAACTTGTACCAAAGTGAAACTTATACGCTTGAGAATTATGTACCTTTTTATTTTTTTTTTATGGTTAAGAAAATATGAAGTAGAGCTTGAGAGATATTCGTTGACAAAGAACTTTCAGAAGCGGAGCAATGAAAAGTCGGTTCCTTAAACGCAAAAGCTAAGGGCTTTTTAGCTTTGAGCATGAAAGAATCAGCTTTGAGCATGAAAAGATATAGGGTTGGCATACACTGGGGCCTTCTTTATCTGTGAGCATGAAATTTTAGTTTCTTGTAATCAACGGGAGGCTCCACCGTGTGGTAGCCAGTTTCTCCGTTGTCTTTTAGCCCCCCAGGAAAGAAAAAAGACCTCCTCAAACAAGTCAATTTTAAGCATACTTTGAATAACTATATAATTAAATAACTAACTAATTACCACCAAATTTTTCAAAATTTCAAAAAAGAAAGTTGCCCAATCGATAAGTTTTAGAGAGAGAGAGGCTCTTCAATCTCTCTAAAACTGAGTTGGGTGTTCTCCTCTGTCACAGTGCTCCTCTTATAATAGTTTCTTTTCGCTTCTTCTATTAATCCCTATTAGAGAGGGGGTCTCCCCTCTCTCCGGTATGGATTTTTCTCAACTTTTTCTATCTTTTTACCTTTCTTGTCAAATAATCCTCCCATTTGGGAAGGTAATCTTCTACCTAAATTTAGATCTAGGGTGGTCTTAGCACACCCACATGTTGATCTATGGTAGTATGTGTGGTTTGCAGTTTTTTCTATGGTGATGTATAGTTTTTTGTTAGTTATTGGTATTTTAGTTCACTTAGATTTGGGTTCATGGTAGTTTGTAATAGATTTCATTATGTAAATCCTTTTAGTATGGTTTTCGCCCAGATCTATTCAGATTTGGATGGTGTGTATGATCGTATTTGCATTCCGATGACTCTTTGATGTGAAGCAAGAGACATCAACAACAAATATTGAGTGGAGGGTCACAACGAGCCAACAGCTGATGCTTAGAGCTCTAATGGAGCGCACAATCATGGTGATCTGCACAAATCCCCTTTTCCCAGGTCGATTTCGCCTAGATCTCAATGCGCAAATTTTCTCTATAAACCTTAATCAGTTTTTTACAGTTTTTTACTTTATAATCAAAAACTCTCTTATGGGTATTGTATTGTCTTCTCATTTGTAATAAAAGTATTTCCCTTTTAAAAAAAAAAAAACTAATTAATTGTGTGTTATATTACATCGAGCCATAATAGAATAGACATGGACAGTTATAAATTCAATTAAATGACAAACTAAGTGAAGATGACAAGTGAAGATTCAATGACAAACTAAGTGGTAATTTCCAAACATTGTTTTACAATATGCCTTAAGATTCAATTAAATGTACGACTAAGTTTGTTAATTCCTTGATTGTACTCTCATATTAATTCTTCTCTAAAACTAGAAGGAAAATGCTGAAGTCTAATGTGCCTTATTTCTGGCTCATTTATTGAGGTGGACCTGTTACTCTCATAAGTTGGCGGCACGGGAGCAAAGCCTTTTTAAAGTTTAATTACGTTCTAAATTTTCAACAATTTTATTTACAATTCTTTTTGTTACCCTTACAATAAAAATTAAGGATGCGAAAGATAATATATTATCAAATAATTTCTAGACAAATTTGTTTGATTTATTTATTTTTGAATGCTAAATATATTTTTTTCGTCCTTTTTGATTTTACTATTTGACAAGTAGATTATACTAGGATTTATTATATATTAATAAAATATGATGGAATTGACAATATGTATCAAATAATAAACTCTGAAAAGTAAAAAAAAAAAAAAAGTGTTCAAAAGAGAACGCATTTTCCATTCATTTAAGTTTTTTCCATGCTCGATTTTTATGCTTTGAGTTTTATGATCTGTTGGTTTAGTTTGGTTTTGATTTCCAAGTTGGTCAAATTGCTTAAACCATACCGCCGTACTTCCTATTTATGTTATTGAATTACGTAGTCTAATCAAACATGTAGTATGTGCTTGTCCATTGCTTGTAAGGTTTTCTCTATACCTATAGTTTCTAGTTTTATTTTAAATTAGGGCTCCTTTAGTTACATTAATTTTTGGCATTTAAATAAAAACAGAGAAATATTTTTACTTATTTTGATGTAACTATATTTTTGCTTAGTAACCTTTTTTTTTCTTTTTTAAATCGAAATATTTTTTCTTGTTTTGATCTTCGAGTTCTAAAGAAATGAAAATTTTGATAATTACATTTTTGCCCTATGTTCAGTTTTATTTGAAACTCAGGCCTCTTTTAGTAACTTATAAGGCCTCTTTCGGTGTTTTTGTTCATAAAAAATCTCCAAGTCAACTCTCTTATCATCGTTGCTCAATGACAGAATCAAAATGCTACAGTTTGTTTTTCCAACCGGGATGGTGATTTCATTTATTATAGCCAAAGGATGACAATAAATTTGAGATCAAATGTGACAAATTAATCTGAGCAAACTTTAACAAATCTTTTTGGAAAATCAATTAAAAAGTTAAAAGAGCTGTACTGAAGGGAGGTTAGAGGTGAGAATGAGAGAGTAATAGGCATATTGTTTGATTTAAATTTGGATTTTAGAAAAAAGATCTTCATGTTTTTTTTTTTCCTGGTAGTGTGTGTTCGTTTTCTATACTTTATTTTAATAAATGTTAATTTTATAGCTAAATAGCTAATTATATATATGTTTATGCTTAGTACATATACTTATTCGCTAGTTATATTCGCTAGTTTTATTTTATGTAGTGAATATATTAAATTTTATACTGGATACATTATATTTTACACTTTTATATATTCTGGCATATTGGTCAAGTTGTAATAGTACCTGAAAAATAGACGTTTACTTAAAATAGATTTAAAATTTAGTCATTTTATTATAAGATCCCAAAATATTTGTAGCTAGTATCACTTTATCCTCTAAAATAATAGCTAAAAGGGTCATAAACAGTTCAAATGGTCTCAAATATTGCCACATCAATATATCCTCCAGTAATGACCTTAACTATTTATTTTTATTTTTAAATTTTTTTTATATATTTAACTCTAAAAAACAATTTTACCCTTCAAAATTATTAAATAACGAAAAAAAAAATGGAGATGAATTTAGCAAAGAAGCCAAATGACATTTGGGGTTGACCTAGTTTTCTCATTCCAAAAAAGACAAATTGTATCCTTACTCCTTGAATAATCGTTTATGCAGAATTTTAAAATCGTTTATGCAGAATTTTACTCCCTAAATTATTTTCCCCTGAACTATTTGATTATGTAATAAATTTTCCTTATGTTACCTTTCGTCCATAGCTTAAACGAAATTATAATGTGTCGCCCCAAAATAAGGTTAGTTTCAACTTTTATCATCATATACTCTTAGATTAAGCACCGAATTTTTCCATTTTTCCTCTCACACTGTAATCATCTTCTCCAAAAGACTAGTCTCAACCTTTATTAAAACTAAAAATTAGCACTTTCTATTACTTTCTGTATACACTAATATCATTTATTTGCAAAAACTTTGTTATAAAACCCTTTTCAATATTCTAAATAAGAATATACATCACTATTCTGTCAATGAAGATAACAGAAGGAATGTTTTTGTAAAAATCTAAATTTTAAAAGAGTAAAGAAGTAATTTTTAAGCAAAAGGCATTTTGATAAATTCAAATTTTCGAATATTTAAAGAAAAATATCTATAATGAATGAGGATATTTATAAGTCTAGGTTCATTTGGGCAAAAACATGAAGAAAAATTTAAAGCAAGGATTAAAAAACAATATCTGGAGGACATTAATGTAAAGAATCTTTACAAAACTATGTCAAATGCAATTTCTATAAACATTGTCTGTCACGACCCAAAGCCCGGGTAGTGGCAGAAGGGGAATTTCACAAAGGTGGGAAATTCCTTGATTTATTTAAAAAGTGTCAAAAGTTCTAGTTTTTATAAAACTGTCCATTTAAATAAAATAATTAGAATTTCATCTCGTGAACTACTCCTACAGTTCGTATACACCATTAAATATAGACTGAATAATAATTAAAAATCACGAAGTCAAATAAAAGCCCAAGCATCATCATCATCCACAATAAAAGTCAAATACTAGAATGACATACATAAGTTCGTAGACAAAATAGAAAGCAATAATTTGGATTCAATACTAATACAAAACACAAATAATCTAAACACCAAGACGACAAACTTCTAACATTACCAAGAGACGAACTGCAATCAAGATGACCTCTTACTTCTCTTGATTACCAAGATCGCACTGGACACTACCTAAGGAAAAAGGTAGGGGGGTGAGCATAAAATGCCTAGTAAGAAAAATAATTATCTCGATTGAAAACATTTTAGTAATGGGGAATTCCTACATGGTTAGTTTAGTCCAAAATATACATATATATATATATATATATATAATCCAAACCAGAAATCCATATATACATAAGCAGTGTAATCAAAACCATTCAATCCATATGCACATGACACACATCATCCCATACCCATGAACTCTCATCCTCTCATCTGTGAAAACCCAGGATAATGGCACTAAGTATACCTAACAGCCTGCCTGATACCTAAGCCCATACCCGGAGGGGACACCCATGTGTCGCCTACCAAATGTGGAGGGGCAACCGAATTGCCTACACCTGCCAAATGGAGAGGTAATCAGAAATAACAAAACCCCGCACGAGTTTACGGACTTTCACCGATGGTGAGGCACGCAGCACCATACTGTAAACCCACGATGCTAACACGGTGCTCGTGTATGATCCTATGACACGTGCAATACAGAACTGAAATATGAAAATAATCGTGCTATAGTTTTTCAATAAAATCAGCATGCTAGGTTTTTATAGAAAAACGGGCAGCATAACGGCCCTATTTTTAATATACCCAAAATAACTTGCATTCAGAAAATTTCTAGAGCAATACAGTATGTATCTCATACAACCAATTCCCATCACAGATATTCGAGAAACCAAAAAATCACATTTATTCTTATATGTTGCAGAAAATAAGTTTTATTTGAAAACGATATAAAACACAGGTAATTGAATCCCTAACTCGCTCTAATAGCAATATCATACTATCGAATCCTCAAGGTGTCGTTGACGATCACCCGGAGGGTCGGGAACCAATTCCAAGCCCTCGATCGTCCTCTTGTGAAAAACCAACTTCTCACCAGAGCTTCAATTCCACAAACGGACCTCTTCGTTGAATTCTTAGCACGCAAAATAGCTAGGTTAGATATATAACTTATCCAATTCGGGTCCGGGCCCACACCAGACTGGTGGCATGCAAAACGAGGTAAATCTCGACCGTCTGATCTTGATTTCTGTGTTGATCACCAAACAACACAATATATATATATATATATATATATATATATATATATCAAATTTCTCCATTTTCCGAGTACATTCCAAAAATGAGGTCAAAAACACAATCCAACGGCTGAATCACAAACAACAATCACAAACTCGAAATGCCCAAAAATGATAACTTTCAATTCAGGCAAAATGGGATTGAGATATATATACCTTGATAATCCTTGAGACGAGACGAATCTAACGAGACTAGTTAGAAGTCGAATGGTGGCTGGAATCGTTGCCAGTGGCCAAAAATCCAAAACGACATATTTCTCTTCTCCGACGAAAGCAGCACCTCCGGTGACCTGCAACTGGCCGGCGCTGGTTTGTGGTGGCCTGGGGGAGCTCCGCCCGCAGTCTGGTGGCCGGACAACGCCCGGGAGGTGAGTTGCGGCGGTTTGGCGTCGGCGGTTCGGCCTCGGCGGCAAAGAGAAGTTCGAGAGAGAGAGAGAGATAAAGAGAAACTGGGGGAGAAGAGAGAGAGAGAAAATAAAAGGACAGGGTACGCGGCCTGTCTTATAGGGCTGTACAATTTTTCAAAAATTTCACATAAGTCACCAAATTTCAAATCTCTATCAATCTAGTTCCCCAAAAATTATAATTTAATCCCTTTGTACAAAACTTTTACAAATTAATCCCCCCAATATTTTATCCAGAAAATTGGTAAAATGTTCAAATTACCCTCCCAAAATCTGGGTTTTTCGAGTGTCCACTCAACTAGATTTTGACATGTGCCAAATAGTATCTAAAATTGCCTTTAAATCTCTTAAATTTCCTCTCTTTTTCATTGAAGTCCCTGAGCCCAAAACTCACCCATACTATACTAGATTTCTTCCAGCCACTATGCTAGATTTCTTCCAGCCACGAGCTCTGGCCAAGACCTTCTTTGACCTCCGTGATGTATGATATATACTATCATGTGTTTCTGATTTCAATTTTGAATATATGATTATTTTGGATATGATTGTTTTATAAACTTATTTTAAAAATAAACTTTGGAAAAAGTATTAACCATGCACATTTGATAAAAATTGCATCAATTTAGAAAGGTAATCGAATTTTTATTAAGCATATCACGACCTAAACTCTAGGCCAATGACAGAAAGGGAGATTCATAAGTGGAAATTCAAAAGTTATTTTTTCGAAAAAAATTTATAAAATAATTATAATAGTAAAATTCCCATAGTTTTATGATCACCATTAAATGTAGATCGTTAATGAAATTCATTAAAACAAACCAAGCATCATTATCAATAATCTCACAATCTAGCACACTAATTATACAGATTGAGTCCGTGAAACGGACCGTTAAGTATCTTATTACAAGCCAAGATAAATAAACAGAAATATCTTACAAAATTACTAGTTTTCCACTTGGTAACTAGCTCCTTCCTAAACTACTCCTGAATCTCCAAAATCATATCGAATACTACGTGAGAGAGAAAAAATATGAGATGAGCATTCACATGCTCAATGGAAATTCAATTACCTTTTGGATGAATGCAATTTCTCAAACCTGCATAATTAGTTCCTTTAAGTCCATTTATAAATCAAGTTTATAAATTCATTTATAAATCAAATTTACAAATCTATGGTATCCAGAATAATCATATATTCAAAACTAAAATCAAAACCACATCATTATTGAACATATCATACATCAGTAAGAATATAAGAGAGCTCTCATCCTCCCATCACGGTCCTATAATACCTCTGTAACAGAGGTACTCAGCATCTTGATACTGCTCGTAGGCGTATCAACAAAAACTTACGTAGGGACCTAGGTCTCTCACCTAGTACTACAGCAACTTGCCAGCGATCTAAAAGTACCACGATGCTATAATGGAACTCAAGTGTGTGATCCTATGGTATGTACAATGTGTAATAGTATACTATAACTATGCATCCAATAATCAAATCATGCTTTAAAATCAAACTTTGCATTATTCTGGGATTTATTATAACATGGGTGGCATATCGAAAACTAATATGTAAAAATGTATATAATAATCCACATAATCCAATCCTAGTATAACCCAACAATAAACAACAATTTCTTTAACCATTGTAAAATCACGATTTTTTATAAATAAATTTTAATGCAATTTAAATCCGAAATAGATATAAAAATTAGGTAATCGCACCCCTTCTTCGATATGGTAGTAATACCAGATGAATCATGCTTGAAAAATCTCTCATTGGTCACTCAAGTGCTTAAACAGCAGTTTCCAGTTCTTAGTATGTCAATCTGAAAAAGTAACTTTTTAAGTAGAGCTTCAAATACAGAAACGGAGATCACTATTGAATTTAGAACATCTAAAAATACTAAGTTAGATATATACTTTATAAAAAACAGGTCCTGGTGCGAGACTGTACTATGGCAAGCAAAATGGTGCAATTTGTGTCACGAAATTTTAATTTTCGTTTCTCAACGAAACATAGTGATATTTTATATCAAAACTTATGTTTCGACCTCACTGAGTCTAAATTCGAAGTCAGAACTCAGTTTTGAGGTCCCTAGCATTAATTAAGCCCAAAAATCCGAGAATTACATAAATACCACCTTTGAAAATAATTAGAAAAATATCCTCTTTTTCTAATTACTATTTACGGCACTTACCATTACCCTTTTTACTTTTACTAACTATAATTATTCATGATTTTTATCCCTCTTTCACCTCATATATTTATCTTGGGTAAATAAAATACTTAACCAAAATAATTACATAAATATCACTTTTTTTTTACATAGTTGGTAAAAATAGTAAAAGTAGTAAAAACTTACCAAAGATTAATTTTAATGAGCCACCACTTGAAGCTAGTCGGCA
The DNA here is from genome assembly GCA_002914805.1 of Parasponia andersonii. Lineage (NCBI taxonomy): Eukaryota > Viridiplantae > Streptophyta > Magnoliopsida > Rosales > Cannabaceae > Trema > Trema andersonii. The sequence goes on from JXTB01000050.1 coordinate 682,263, forward strand.
GCGATGAGACGAGACTCCACTTACCAGAGGTGTCAAAAATGGAGGTCAGACGGTGTTCTGGTAGCCGAAAAATCTCGCTTGAGGCAGAGTTTTTGTGGGGCCACTACGGCTTAGTTCGACGTTCAAACGAGGCGAGACTGGTGGTATTGGCTTCGTCTTTGGAAGCTCTTCTAGGTGGGCTGGACATGGGCCTAGGGAAGTGACGGTAGTAGTGCAGCAGAGCTTGGATAGAAAATGCTCATTTCTCCTTTTTTCTCTCTTCCAAGCTTTTCTCTTTGAGAATTTGAGAGTTTTAGTGGTTTATAAGCAAAAAAAACCAGGCATTATGGCAAATTAATAAAATATTCTAGATATTTTGATTATTTAAATCCAAAAATACACTTTGAAAATTTGAGTTTTTACAAAGCATGTAAATGCTCAGTCCCCTACTTCTCCCACTTTCAGGTATTTATATTTGTGGTAGTCATTTCGGTAGTTAGAAAGCTACATAACTTGTACTTATATTCCTACTCCTATTTTTCTAATGGGTGTCTATACTCTGTTTTCTTATTAAATTATTTAACTAAGATTAGTAAATTTACTAAGTGGATATATGAAGATAGTTTTGTTATAAATTTAAGCACATGAAATTACAAGTGATTTTATGTAATCTATTTTGGAGATTGAATTAAAGATTTCAGTTAAACTCCATTTGCTAAATTTTATGATTTATTATTGAGTTTTCAAGTGAATCAATTAGAAACTTTCCTAAAATTTAATGGATATTTTATTTATGTAATTAAAACTATTAAGAGTTTTAATAGTGGTGGAATTTATAATAATTTGAAAACCAAAACAAAATTATTTAATACTTGATTTCTCATGAATTTCGTAAAACTAACATTTAATTATTTTTTCACTTAGATTTACTAAAAATTACAGCTTTAGATTTCTGGTCGTGATAATTTTTTCTATAATCTAATAGTTTGGAAAGTACTTTTGAAAAAAAAAAAAAACTAGAGAACAAAACTCTGCATGCAATTGTTCGAGAGGCAAAGATAAAATCTGTTATCTCAAAAATTTAGTAAATATCTTGGTCACATATTGAGAATCACTACTTTACACAACTAGTTCTTAACATATTAAAAATAGTATATTCCACACATTGAAATAAGACGTAGTTGAGAATCATTTCATATTATTCGGTGTCGCATACAATATTATATGTTACCTCGAGTTTGAGACTTTGTACATATTTCTTCTTTGAGCCGTACTTAAATTTCAGAACAAAAAATCAAAATGCCATATTTTTTTACACCTTACAAGTCTAATGAAAAAGCTAATTTTGATTGTTAATTCAAGGAAATCAGTAACCCCAGTAAAAGAATATAATACTTTTGTTAAGTAATGAAACATAATATATAGTCCAGCGTTGAACGTGAGGTAATACTGATAGGTATAATAAGGATCATCTCATTTCTTATACGCCTATATATTCACCTATAAACACAAAACTTTCCATTCATCAAAAGATCTCCAAATCGACTCTTTGTATCATCATCACTCAAAACTTCCAAAACCTACGTCCTCCAAGAATCTCTTTTCTTTCCTCATACGCAAAACAAAGAAACTCTAAGTACGTACGTCAACATGTCTTCCTCCTCCTCCTCAACAACAATAACAAGAAGGCTCCTAATACTGAAGGCCTCGGATGGCGTAAGATTTCACGTCGAGGAGGTGGCTGCAACCAAACT
>JXTB01000050.1:691849-762661 GCA_002914805.1 Parasponia andersonii
CATGAGCTCACATCCTCTCATCACGAACCAGAGTAACTCGTACTATGTGTACTAAATACTCTCTGCCTGATACCTATTCCAAAAAATCGGAGGGATACCCATGTGTCTAAGTCTACCAAACTTGAAGGGTAATCAAATACCTACACCTACCGAATGGGAATAGTAAAAAAAATCTCGTGCAGGTCTATGGGCTCTCACCAAAGGCAGTGATATTGGCCACCCACTTAATACTGTGATACCTAAGATATTTCTCATATGTGATCCTATAGTATGAATAATATTTTACAGTTCACAATAACCATGCATCACGGAATTAATTAATTCATGTTTTAAAATCTCATTTGGCATTATCCTGGGATTTACTGTAATATGGGCAGCACGCCGCTATTTTACACCATAATCACAATGTAATAATAAGTATAAATATCTACACAGTTTAATCCTAGTATAATCCAACACGTTTCAATAATTTATTAAATCATCATAAAATGACAATTTTTCATAAATAAATTTTAATATAATTAAAATCCAACACAGATAGATAAAAATTAGATAATTAAACTCCTACCGTAATATGGTAGTTATACAAAGCTAAAGACATTCGAAGAAACTCCCGTTGGTTATTTGAGTATTCAAACAATCGTTTCAGAATCCCGGTAAGTCCACTTGGGAAAGCGATTTTTCTATTGAAGTCTCGAATGGAGAAACAGAGGTCACCACGGCAGTGAACGAAAATATGAGAAAAGTCTTGAATGGAATTTCGTAATGAGATGAGTTGAAAGAAACCAACAAAAACCCTCTAGGTAGCCGAACAGCGGCATGGTGGCACCAAAAACTTAGGTGGTCGTTTTCATTTTGTTGTTGTTTGGCCTAGTTTGACTGCCTTTAATTCTGTATTTCGATAAGGCTTATGATAACTATTTCCTTGTGGTTATGCTTAGAGAGAAGAGAGAAGTTGGTAGTTTAGCCATACTTGAAGGAAAAAGAAAAAGAAAAAAAAATAGAGAGAGAGAGAAGGTGTCAGGTGAGGAAGGGAAGGAATGTTGCATTTAAAGACAAAAGTGGGTCCAATCACTTATATAAAATATTAATTTTATTTTTTTTATTTTTTTAGGCTAAAAAATTACTATAATACCTTTGAAAAATTCAGGTTTTTACATCTTTCCCTCATTAAAAACAATTTAGTCTCAAAATTCAAATATAAACCAAGGAATGTGAGTATAATAGCTTTAAATAGCCATTGGAATAAGAGTGAATACTTGATATTGAATACCATCAATATATCAATACCCTACAAGAATATGAGATAAGAATGTACACGAAGAGATATGAAACCATAAGATGGCTCGTCAGTAGGTACTAGGACCCCAACATAAGAAGTTGAAAATAATGACTTCAAGTAAGTAATTAATCACGGAAGTAGTAACGATAACCAAGACACGAAGTTAAAAAAAATATAATACTTTCATAACCTGAGCACTGATTGTTAAGTATCAAACTAGAATAACAGATCAAATATCGAATGTAAATGATACCATCCCCCTGATCATACTAAATCAACATCACACCGGGACAATCCTATATATCTATATTTAGAACTCGGTCCTAAATGATCGTTGAGTTCAAAGACTCTAATAGAATCCCAAATAGAAATCAATACTCTTGTATTATACCACACAAGATAGACAAGTTCAAAGGTTATAAACCATAATAAGGATATAATGACATAAGTCATTTATCGTTCCTCGGGACAAGTGAGAAGCAACCAAATATACAAAACACTTCTAATCAAGAACATAACTAAAATCACTAAGAATAGAAATCTCTAATAGGAGAGTACATAGTATACTATAGTCTAATCATATAAAATACAAGTCTCCAAAATAACAAGTATAGCCCAAAGGCTTCCTAAGTCTTTTACCCAAAGTAATACCTTATGGTAATTATTCATACCATATTTATATCCAAAGATTTTATAAGTTTCTCTATCCAATGTAGGATTATAATAATAATCTCAAATCATCAATCATCTCCAAAATCTTTCTAAGTCTTTAGTATAGAGAGAAGTCATATAGAAATAACTCAATATTTAATATATAAATAAAAATAGAAACAATACTATAATACCTTAGAATAAGGTTTCAATAGAATAAGTCGTTTTTCGCGGCAACGCCTATCTCCCATTAAGAGAAAACAATTTGAAAATACTTTTTGAACACGTGTAATACAAAAATCAAGGACACACAAGAATACTACACTAATTCACAAAATAGTCTTACCTTGGCCATAGGCAAACCAAATTTGAACTCAAAGTATTCTTTTAAAAATATAATCATAAGAGTTTATCAACTCTCAATATAGACCCCCGAATAAATCGATCTCAAAAATCATCTATTATGTCACCATCGTGATGCTTGGGACAACTCAATTTAAGTAATGAGTTACAAACTGAACTCAATACTAATAACTCAACCAGAGTTTTAGCTCTCAACAAACTATGATAGAGTATCCAATAATTCTTTAAAATTTTAAACAATATTCCTTAAATGACACTCGGTAAGAACGAGAAAAATTTCTATATTTTATATATAGGTTTGCTAAATAAATTATCAAGCATTTTCATGTAGATCCTCTTCATAACATAATTAAGTGTAGTAAATATCTTTATTAAATTCCCAAAACTTTTCAAAACTTTTCAAATATTTTTCTCCAAGGAATTCAAAAGTACATCTTTTATATCACAAATATAAATGTGTTCACATAATCCTTTATTTATAAAAACTCTAGGTATAACATACTTTAGTAAGGTTGTCTTTGTGTTTTATAATTTTGAAGCCATCACACTCTAATAATTTTATTAAAAACGGTTTTGAAAGATATTTTTCAAACATAGAGATTTTATAAAGTGTTTCGAAAAAATAATAGAGTAGGTCATAGTTAAACTTTTAGATTCCAAATAGATGGACAATATACATTTCTATAAATATTTTCTTTTTATGTAAGCTTTACTCAACTTATAACATACTTAAGTCTAAGAATTTTAAAAATTCAAATGAAAATGTCATGCATTACTATGTACCACCTTAGTCCCTTTAAGACTCGGGTATTCAAAACTAATTTATTTCTATTGAAGTTCGAATGAAATGCCAACCTAAGTCTCCAATACTAGGAATTCTCAATACTTAGGATACCATATTAAATCGATCACACCAATGCTCAATTATCTAATTGAGGCTACCAAAATAAGGTCAACCCAACTTGATTTAATAAATGAGAAATCATTTATTTCTCGATAAGGATTTTATAATCCAAAATTCATCAATATCATATATACATTACTAAAATAGGTCATATATATATATTTATATATATATATATATAATCTTAGAAGCATAAGCATGTCTAATTAACAAAGCACATTAAACCATAGTAACAGGATTTCACAAAACTTCCAAGCTATGATTTAATTTCTATTATGCTTTATATTCACAAAAGATTCCAAACCGAATTTCACTACTAAGTTTTACTTAGTAAAATTCATAAAATCAAGATATTATATAACATCTCAAATGCTCACATAATTTTTCCCATTTTTTTTAAAACTGCATTAATTCATGCTAAAGATTTTCTAAGAAATCAAACTTGTTTCTCAAGTTATCACATAAATTTTCCATAAACATTCCTTGTTTAATTCTAGGTTAGCATATAAATAAATATGTGAAAGTATATTTCAGCTTATAAGTCAAACACCAAGAATTTCTACTACATTCAAATCTAGAAAGATACCTGAAATTTTTAAGTTTATAAAGACTTCCTTGGTCTAAAGAATTCTTCAACTAACACTTTCAAATGTAGGAAATATTTCAGTATCATAGCTAAATTTTATATTTACCAAGGTTCAAGCTTTACAAATAGCCTATAAGTTTTAAAACTATTCATTTTTTGAAAAGGTAAATCACTTTTTCTGATATAATATTTAAAATATCTAATAGTTCTCTAAAAAAAAAAAAGGTATGCAATTTTATCAATCATAGCAACTTATTTCGTTCCAAACTATATTAATCAATTTTGAAAATCCAAGAATCACATATCAGGTCAATGGTTCTAAATTTGATTAAATTTCTAATAACCAATTATTTCTTACCTACAAAGCTGATATATTTAGGAAAAAAAATGTAAGTCAGAAAGAAAACCATATCTGGGTACACAAATCTATTTTATTTTATTTTTAGTGAAAATTTTCTCAGTCTATTAATTGTGAAAACTTGTCCAATTCCAAAAACTTTACCTTGGAAGGACAAGTAAACTAGGCATGTAGCTATTAAGTACGTAAAACAAATTACCACAAGTAAATAACTTATATGGAAACGTAATCATAATCCATTAATTTAGATAAGACTAAATAACCAAGGAATCTCAAATGCAATTAATTCATTTATTCTACTATTACACAATTAATGTCAAGCCAATCTTGGTGAATTTAGTACAATACTACCTTGAAGCAAATTCAACATGTTATATTAACTTGTCAATTTACGAGCAATATTTCATGCAAAAGCATCATCAATTTTAACATTTTAACGCAAGTACTATCACTATTTACTCGAACTGAGTAATTAAAATTAACCAATATCAATAGATTAATATCACAATCCTATTCACACAAATGAAGTCAACCCTTGAAAATTAAGATACAAGATATCGAATTTCTATCTTAGAACCTAAGAGGTTCATATAGTAGATCACAATAATGGACATAGGAGTATAAAAATGAATGTTCTTCAATTCTAACACCTCTGAAACTAGAATTTCTAGGATATAACTATCCCAAGGATATTAAAGCTTCACTTTAGGAAGATGAACGAAAGATTCAGGATAAATCAGAGTAAAGACAACATATTTAGCTAATTCGTAAGTAATGTATAAGGTATTTGTCAAATACTTTTAAAAATCTCTTTTTAAACATAAAATCTCACAAGCAAGATCCTAGATGAATCTGAAGCTTGCAGCTCTAATACTATTTCTATCATGATCGAAAATCCAAAGCCATGATTTTAAATAATTTTATGTGAAAATATAATAAAATATAAATTTTACAAAATTTAAGAGAAATCTGGTATTAGATAATTTCATTTTACTTATCAAATCATTATAAATTCCATAATTATTAAAACTCTTATTAAAAATACTCATTTATATTTAAGAAAATTTCCAAATATCTCTTTTGGTATACTGAGTTTAACTGAAAACTTTAGTTCAATATTCAAAATAAGTTACATAAAATCAATTTTAATTTCAAGTTCCCAAATTAATAATAAATTTATCTTCATATATCCACATATTAATCTTGACTAAATAATTGGATAAGGAAGAAAGGCAACAAGGTATGAACACATATCAAGGAATTAAGATTAGTACAACCTATACAACTTGTCTGATCACTAGATTACCACTTCAATTAGATAATACCTAAAAGTGGGAGAATTAAAGGGGATGAGCAATCACATGCTCAGTAGAAATTTAATTACCTTTTTAAATGGATGCAATTTTACCAAACCTGTATGTTTAATACCTTTTTCTAAAATCCATTTGTAAACCAAGTTTAATAATCACATATTCAAAACTAAAACCAAATCTTCATAATTGTATATAACATAAATCATCTCATCCTATGAGCTCACATCCTCTCATCACGAACTAGAGTAACTCGTACTATGTGTACTAAGTACTCTCTACTTGATACCTATCCCAGAAAACTAGAGAAATACCCATATGTCTAAGCCTACTGAACCGGAGAGGCAATCGAATGCCTACATCAACCGAATAGGAATAATCATAAAAATCCCACGTGGGTTTATGGGCTTTCACTAAGGGCAGAGATGCTGGCTGCCCACTAAACACTATGAAGCCTAAGATGTATCTCATATGTGATCCTATGGCAGGTACAATATTTCACAGTTCATAATAACCATACATTAAGGAATTAATTAATTCATGCTTTAAAATCTCACCTAGCATTATCCTGGGATTTACTGTAACATGGGCAGCACACTACTATTTTACCCCGTAATCACAATGTAATAATAAATATAAAAATTCATACAGTCTAATCCCAGTATAATAAACATGTTTCAACGATTTATCAAATTATCATAAAATCACGATTTTTCATAACTAAATTTTAATGTAATTAAAATACAATATAGATAGATAAAAGTCGGGTAATTAAACCCTTACCTCAATATGGTAGCTATACCAAGCTAAAGATATTCAAAGAAACTCTCATTGGCCATTTAGGTGTTCAAGCAGCCGTTTCAGGATCCTAGTAAGTCCACTTGGAAAAGTGATTTTTCTACCGAAACTTTAAATAGAGAAACAGATGTCACCATGGTAGTGAACGAGGACGTGAGAAAGGTCTTAAATGGAAGCTCGTGATGAGATGAGTTGAAAGAAACCAACAGTAACCCTCAAGGTGGCTAGACGGCAGCACGGTGGTGTTGGAAACTTTCACAATCGTTTTCAGTTTGTGTTCGTTTGGCCTAGTTTAACTACTTTTAACTCTTTATTTCGACAACCAACCAAGCAAAAAGAGGTCAAATCTTGAAGGTGGCATGGCAAGGAGTAAGGTGGCGAGGCTTATGATAACTATTTCCTTATAGTTATGCTGAGAAAAGTTAGTGGTTTGGCCATAGTTGAAGGAAGAAAAAAAAAACAGAGAGAGAAAGAAGATGTCGAGTGAGGAAGGGAAGGAGTATTACATTTAAAGACAAAAGTGGATCCCAGCACTTATATAAAATATTAATTTTATTATTTTTTATTTTTTAGGCTGAAAAATTACTATAATACCCTTGAAAAATTTAGATTTTTACAAATCTCCACTTCAGTTGGCTCATTAAGATTCTCTACTCAATTATTGGTATTTCTTACTTCTAATCCAAAAGCCATTAGAATGTAAATAACATTATTCATACTATCCATATCTGAGTCAGAAATGATACAGATTTAGATAATAACTATATTGAAAGGATCAAAATATAAGATATATGTAAAACCACCATAGATATAGATCTAGGTGAACTAAAAAAAAAAAAATCTTAAAACCACCATAGATATAGATCTAAATGGACTAAACAAAAAAGAAACTCAAAACCATCATAGATCAAAATTTGAGTAAACTAAAACTACCACAAATTTAGATTTAGGTAGAATTATACCTTCTCGAATAGAAGGATTATTCAAAGACACAAAGAAAAATAAAATGAAAAAAATATGAAACTCCCACCGAAAGAAAGATCTAAAAGATCTCCCTCTCTTGGAAGGTTAGATGAAGAAGAAAAGGCTCCTGTTGGTCAGAAGAGAAGAAAAGAAGAGTAAAGAGGAAAGGAGAGAGTTTCACTTGATATTGCGTATATTCCAGCACTTTCGAGGCTTTGTTTTTCCTTTCTTTTTTCTTTTCTTTTTCTCTCTTTTTAAATAAAGGTTTTGTTTGGATACACGTTTGTTTTATTTTTGTTTTTTAAAATGAAAAGAGCGATTGGATCTTCTCAAATAAATTGTTAAAAACATCTATTTACCTTTCATTTCATTTAAAAAAAAAAAACAAAAACTACAAAACATAAATATATCCAAGCAAGTCCTTAGTCTCATACTCTTACCTTTGAATTTTTTCTTTGCTGGCATTTTGTATTTTTTTTAACCATGAACTTTTATTTTATTTTTTTGGAAGTTTTCAGTTTAATTCTATTATATTATTCTCTTTAGTTACTTGATCTTCAATAGATATATGAAAGTTTCCAAATTCCAAGTATATATTTCGTAATTGAATATTTGTTAATTTCTATAAACTTTTTATGTTCATCGAGATTTTCTTTATTGCTATTCGTTTTGAGCAAATGGAATTAGAAAAACATAATAATTTGCTAATTTAATTTTGCTCATAAATTTTTTGGTGCGGTAAAGTCTTTTTCTTTTGCCCCTGAATAAAATTTCTGGCCCCGCTCTTGGTGTCGCCCATTGAGTAAAGAAAAATAACGGTTCCCACAATATGTATAATTAGGATCATCTCATTTCTCATGCGGCTATGCCTATATATATATATATATATATATATATATATATATATTCACCTATATAAACACACAACCTTCTATTCATCAAAAAATCTCCGAGTCGACTCTTTTTATCATCATTAATATATATCTGTTAATATATTAATGTAGATGTGCTCCTGATTAGAATTTTGTGATTGATCCATTTTATGACCCTGCTTATATACTAATTATGTTCCATTTCTTTAGCAAATGCACAATCCTTAATTCAAAACTTTACAGACGCAAAATAGAAAGAAAGAAAGAAAGAAAAATCTTGTGATAAGACTTGTCGTTTATGATCATGCAAACCTAGGAGGTATCAGTGTAAAATTATGCTGTGTTTAATTTCAGTGAATTCGATGTGTCGTTTTTATTTTCTAAAACAATAGCGAACAACAAAGCTTGAAATCTAACGTAGTCCAAAATAGAGCTGCAAATATTGGCCTGGCCAAACAGGCTGGCACACGGCTAACAAATTTGGCCCGAGTCTAGTCCAGCCTGATATTATTCACGGCCCGAGCCGGGTTAGACCGAGATAGTGAGCTCGTGGGCGGCCCGGTTTGGTAGTCAAATTTTTTTTTTTTAAAAAAAAAACAATATATATAGTTTGCCATTTTTGAAATTACTATTAAAAAATAATATTTTTACAAAATATACTAGGTCAGCCAGATTTTGACCTAACCCGATATTTAGCCATCGGGCTATAGGGCCAAGCCAGACCTCTTTTTCAACCTTTCGGGCTGACCCAACCCACTGCTATTCACGGACCGAGCCAGCCTGACCTGAATTTCTATTTTGGCTTAAACAAGCCAAATAGGGTAGCCCATATTTACAGCTCTAGTCTAAAGATGAAGATCAATATAAAATTCTACGCTAAAATATACATGTACGTCTATAGTGTAAAAACCTAGTTTTTAAAAAAAGGCATTTTGGTCATTTGAAAAAATTTCAGAATTAAATAATAATGTTTTTGACTAAATTTGAATTTGAGTTTGACTTAAGAGTTTTTTATATAAAAATAAGGGTTGTTTCGTAATTTCAAATGACTAAATTGAAAGAAATTATTAAAAGTGTAGTAAAACTGAAATTTTAAAAACTTCGTAATATCCATTACCACCTGGCCACTTGGGCCACATCCCATCTCCTTCTTCTCCTCTCTCTCCTCTCCCACGACTTTCTCTCTCTACTCTCCCTCGTTCGAACAGCCGCTAGGCTCATTGCAAGCTGACGGCACTTTGGCCATGGAGAACCCACGCCACAGGCCTGGACCTGACTGCCATGGGGCCAGCAGATCGCCACTGCTCTCCCTGGGCCACCGGAGTATCACATTGCCGGTGAAGAGGTAAGGAAGTCACAGAGGAAATCGACTCTAGTCGCCATTTTCAGCGACAAAAAATCCTGAAACTTATCTTGTTCGATTCGTCTCGTCGAGTGCAATCTACTGGTGTATATTTCATAGTCTCATTTTGCCCAAATCAGAATCTGTTATTTATGAATAATGTTAAGATTTTTAGTTTTAAACATTGACATTTCAATCTGGTTGTTTGATTGTGAAATAATTGTTATATTTGGAATGTACTCGTGAAATGGTGAAGTTTGATATATATATATATAAAGACTGACTATTTTTGGTAACGGGCATGAAAAATGAAATTGGACGGTTCTGATTTCATTTCGTTTTGTATGCCATGGGTCGGCCCCGAATTGGACAAGTTATGTGTCTAGTGCAGCTAATTTAGGTGTTAGGAGTTCAGTGTGAAGTCTGTTCCTTGATTTGAAGCTCTGTTGGAAAAACGATATTTCAAAGCAGGAAATCGTAGGTCCAAAATGACCCCTGACCCTCCGAACAATACCGAACGTCTCCTTAGAGTTGTATCCCTACTTTGTCGAGGTAAAGGACTAAATTTACTATTTTCTATACATTTTAATTTTCATAAATACTTGCTTGTGTGACATATTATGAATAATATGTATCTTATAATTTTGAATGATTAAACGAATTACTAGGTGGAACTAAGTGTAAACTATTATAGTAAGCTGGTAGGTGCTTCTCATGTATGCCTAAATGCTGGAATTGCCTTCGTGAAAATTTGAATATGTGGCATATTGTGAATAGTGTATTCATTCGGATTTTTTAATGAATATATAAATTGTCTGGTGACATTAAGATACTTGTTGAATATGTTTTATGGTTTATAAAGGGCTTTTATACATGTTTGAATTTTAGAATTTGTCCAATATACAATAGTTACACTGCTAGTATTCCAACAATGAGAATGATAAGTACGGTATGGCTACTTAGATATAGACTGATATAGTGTGCTATATAATCACACCCGAGGGTATTAAGATTTCACGAGACACATAATTGGTGGTTGGATCCCACCGTTGGTGTAGAGTCCATACTTCTATGTAGGACCTTTTAGTTGGCGAGGTGCGCACTCCAAATCATCAATATAAGTTCGTGAACCCATGTAGGGGTCCAAGATACACAGCCATATGTATATTTAACCTCAGTATTAAGCTCAGGGTTTGAGTTCGAGGTTTCAACTCAGGATGTTGATTCACACGGTGCATGTCATTCTAGGATAAGATAAGGTAAGGGTAGCTTAGGGCATTTGAGCTGGTCCATAATATAAACATGTTTCTTTTCTAGTTGCACCCACCCAATAAGTGTAGGTATTTGATACCCCTCCGGCCTAGCAGGCGAGACACGTGGGTGTTTTTCTAGTAATTCGGTATTGGTAATTAGGCAAAGGATATTACCTCTCATCTCATTGCTCCAACTTGGTAGGTGTAGGCATACAATGCCTCTCCGATTTAGCAGACGAGCCATTAGGGTATTCCTCTAGTATTCTAGAATCGGTAATCAGGACGAGAGTTGTTCAAAGTCTATGATACGATCATGTGAGATCGTGGATATTAAGTTGGTTGAAGTTGCATACAGGTTTTCTTTTATACGGTACCTACATACTTCCATTTCTTGAACTTTTGGATTTGATTTATTACTATAGTTTCATGATTGTTCTTCAGCATAGCTTAACATGCATAGCTTACCATGCAGGGTACTTGATAAGGAAAATGGTAATTTGAGTTTCCTGTGGGCTTTTAAGCTCACCCCTTCATTTCTTTCCCCTCCAAGTATTGTTTATTTAGGATAAGATTTTTGTTAGATAAACACGTTGCTGATTCATGTTTGTGGCCCTCTTTGAGTCCTAGTTGGAATTCAAACCTTATTCTCTTGATTCTTAAGTAAATTGTTTAGTCATATTCTATAAATTATGCTAAGTGAGAATATGAGGATCTTTTTACTACTATTTGAGAAGCATGTTTTCAGAATTATCAATATTTGGGATTTTATAGATTTTATTTACAAACTAATTTTAAACAAATGAGTAAAATTAATTTATAGACCTTATATTCATAAAAATAAGAGTTTTATTAGCTCAATATATTTTCACTAAAATAGTTATATTTTTCCCAAAGACATTGAAGATAAATTTCTTGGGTAGGCAAGAGAGTCCTTGATATAAAAATAATAACATCTTAAGGGTTAAAAATAAAAAAACCCAAGTATTTATTTTCCTACGAAGCTTGTAAAGTTCTTGATTATTTATATTCACTTTCAAAATTATTAAAAATTCATAGCCTTGAATTTTCAATCGTGCCATATAGACCATAGTCTATACTATGTAGAGTATCGTGAAAAATTCTCATTATACATGAATTATTCTCGTACGAATTTGTCACAAAATCAAAAATATAGCTAATTAAATATCTGAATGAAATAAAAATCATTTACCGCTTTGTTGTTCGTGGCGACGCCGCAAACAACGAACATAAGGTGAAAGGAACATAAGGTCAAAGAGATATATATATAGGATCGGTGCCTTTTATATATATATATATATAAGGCACCAATGCAATTAAGTATTTTTTTTTTCACTTATCTATAGGTACTATTTTGGCCATCTTTTTATGGTAAAAGGAAAAGAGAGAAAAGTATTAAATAATGAGTATTTCTTTTTATTATTATTTTTTTCAACTACTCAAATTATGGTTGTCGTTAGATCAATAATCGAATGACTAAAAAAAATACGTATAAATAAGTAAAAAAAATATCTACCGGATTGGCAACCATATATATATGGTTCCCAATCCAATAAGTTTTTTTTTTTACATATCCACATACAATTTTTTAGCCATTGCTACTATAATTTAAGTAGTTGAAAAAAAATAAAAAATAAAATAAACACTTATTATTTAATGTCTTTCTCTCTCACTTTTACTATGAAAAGACGTATATGATAAATTTTAATTAGACAAAATAATACCTATAGATAAGTATTCAAAAAAATACTCTCTGGATTGGTGCCCTATATATACATATATATATATATATATATATTTATATATATGGGCCACGGATATAATTCCCTCGAGGGAATTAGTCCGTTCATGTTTTGGCCAATAAATGTCACATTTTAACTAATTAATGTTAGCCAAAATATGAAGTGTATTGATCAAAATATGAACGCAACTAGTCCTATGGAGGGAAGTATCACATCTATCCCCTATATATATATATATATAACGAGCAAGAAAAACTGTTCTAATGAAGTACTTCACAAGGATTGAGAAAATTTGCGGCTTTAACTAAAGTTCTACAATATAAAGCAAGGCATATATCAAGAAAATGGCAACATACAGAGTCAAGTTATAAGGACTTAGCTAATTAACTAAATATCAAGGTTCAAGTATTTTCTGGTAAAGTGGGTTGGCTCAAGTGATAAAAGCACTCACTATTTGGGATCTCAGTTTTAATTTCGAATCACATTGAGGGTATGTATGAAAACTTATTATCCCTAATAGGGTGGAGTGGGGACTAAGTAGTAGTAGATATTTTCTTTTAATTTACAATAAGTGAAAGTCATTAGTTAAGCTTCACTTTATAGAAAAAAAAAATCCAAACGTTTAATAATTAGCATTACTCAATTAAATATCAAGGTACTTAATAATTGAGTTTATTAATTAAACTAACAATACTTATAATATGGATTAGAATAATAAAATGTCGAAATTCTCCATTAGTTAAAAATAGAAACAAACATGGGAAAGATGACATCGAAGGAATAAAACAGTGATTCATTTGGTCATTATGCCATAATATTTGGAGGAAAAACTAAAAGAACATTCATAAAAAGTGGGACCCAAAATCTGGGTATTTTTGCCAGAAAACCCTTTTACTTACATTTTATAAAGGGAAAATTAGACATTATATAATATCTTCTGAAAAAAAAAAAAAAACAACAAACAAACAGTTGTTAGCATTTTTTTTTTTAAGGTGCATTACGGTTTTTATTAGAAAATATCATTTTTTAAAAAAACTATTTAGAAAAATACCATTTTTTGAAATAGTAATTAGTAATCAGTTTCCAGAAACTGATAACTAGGAACTAAAGATATTTATAACTAATATATAATTGATAACTCATAACCGGTAACTATTTCACAGAAACTTATAACCAGTAATTATTTTTAAAATAGTATTTTTCTAAAAAAATTTAAAAAGTGATATTTTTCTAATAAAAACTTTACAAAAATTTGAAAAAAAGCTTAACTTCCATATTTTTGTAATTTTTTTGAGTTTTTATAGGTAAAAGTGTTAGAAATCCTTTTATAAAGGAGAAAAATCGATTTTGCCAAAAAAAAAAAAAAAATCCTTTAATATAGAAGGGTTTTGTCTGTTTTTTTTTTTTGGGTATATATTTTCATTCTCAAATTATGTGGATTGTCTTTAGTCGTCTCTCAAACTATGAAAAGTTACAAAATTTTTCACCAATCCTTTCAAATCATTATTCCCTTAGAAAATGTCATGTGATATGCATGTGCTCCATATTATATGGAGAGTATTTTTAGTTAATTAATATAGAGCACCAATCCAAGAGTATTTTTTTATATATATTCATAGGTATTATTTTGCCCAATTAAAATTTATTATGCATGTCCTTTTATGATAAAATTTAGAAAGAGAAAAATATTAAATAATGAGTATTTTTTTATTATTTTTTTCATAATTACTAAAATTATGGTAATTGTTAGATTATAATTTAATGGCCAAAAATAGACATACTCGTAGATAGGTAAAAGAAATACTTCTTGGAATGGTAACCATTAGTAAATTAGGTAAATTGGAGGGTTTGAATAAGATGAGAAATAAATCAATTAAACCAGGTGATCAAGAAAGCATCAATAATTACTACCATATATGTTCAAAGAACATTAATGCACTTAGTCTTGTATACTTGAGAAAATAAATCTTCTCTAGTCCAATCCTTCGGTAGAGACAAAGGATATACATTCCAACTAGTTGCCTTACAAACTTATTTACCAACCCATCAGTCCCTTACAAACTTATTTACTAAGCCAGCAGTCCCTAGTAACCAACTTTATTTAGTAAGCCTGCACTACTCATATTTTTCTCATGATCAGCAGAAAAAATGAGAGTATGGTCCTTAAGTCCTTATAGATTGCTATTGGGATAAACCAAAATTATTTTTTCTGGTAAAGAAGTAAAAATTCAACTTACTATAGGTATTTTACTTTATGTATTTCATTGGATGCAATATAAGAACCCAAAAATAACAAGGAAACAAACACACACCAAACGAAAATATACAACAAGTGCTGAACTAAAAAGAGAGTCTCTGTTTCTACTATATATAGAGTTCTTGCTCTCCTTTTCTTTTTTTTCGAGACTTATTTTCTCTAATGTATGAACCAGTCCTAGATTTCAAGGACTTAAGTTGTCATTCATATTAAAGAAAAAAATAAAAACAAAAACGAATAGGCAGAGAAGAAAGCGAGGGATTAATTTATATGGAACCACACAATATTCACACACCTGCTCTCAATTGCTCTTATTCTTCTAATTTCTTTTCGTATTCCAAAAAAAAAAAAAAAATTACAAGACCCTCAATTCTTTTAGTATCACAGTCAGATCTAATTTCAGAAAGTTAAACCTTTTTTTAAATCCTCTTTTTGGTAGCCAAGAATAAGTTGGAAAACTGAAAGTTTAAATTATCAATATTACATTTGTCTTAGAAGAAACTTCATGCCATGGACTTAATATGGATATCACTATATTCTAGGACATTAGACAATAGAATGCATAAGATTCATCCTTTTATTTTCTTATTATTTTTGGGTCTTCTCAGTCAATTCAATTCCAAATAGTAAGCGTAGCACTCAAATTAGTACGACTCAATTCAATCACCCAAAATGAAAGCAAATCCCATCATTAAAAGCATCAAATATAGATTGAGAAAAATAATTAAAAAAAAAAAAAAAAACACATTCTCGTGCAATCAAGTTCACATAAAAAGAACCAAGAACACCTTTTTCATAAAGAACTCTTGAAAATAAAAAATGAGCAAAAACAATTACCATCTGTTGCTATGAACACCAAATAAGCAAAGAGCAAGAATAAAGAATATGCTAAATTTTTATATAAAATACATCTCTTATAACCAAATCAAACTCATTTTAATGCCCATTTATTGTCAAAAACATATAATGATATCCAATTAAAAGAAAATTTTCAAATAAATAGTCTTACCTTTTTAGCCGAAAACCCCAAAAGTTAGAAATTAGATCTGGTCTTTCTCTTTCTAGAACAAATCCAGTAGTATTTTATGGGGGAGATAGAAAAATGATCAATATTAGAGAAAAATTTTCATATTAAGGGAGACAGACTACTTCTCTACTCATTCTAGTGGAGATTTACTTTATCAAAGTGAAAATAGAGCTAAGCTAGAGCAATCGACCAAAGAAATGGAAGTTAGAGAGAGAGAGAGAGAGAGGTGACATGAGAGNAGAAAGAAAAGAAGGAAAAAAAAAAAAAGAAAGAAAACGTGTTTAAAAAAATTTTAGAAGTAAAAAAAATTCTATTTTCAAAATTTTTAAAATTTTGATTAAAAATTAGAAAAAAAAAAGTGAAAATAAACTTACCGAACACGTTTCTCACACGTGTTTTCTAACTTTTACTTAAATAATAAAAAGTATTTTTATTTAAATGTTACCGTACTCTCAATTATTCTTGGATACTAGTGAAGAAACTCGTCCTCCAATTATTCTTTAAACTTAACAGAGTCCAACATACTTTTTTTTTTCCCCTAACAAAATAATTTTCCCCATAAATGTCTTGTAACTCCATATGAAATTTGTCATGCACACGACTTTCAGAATTTCACTACATGAAATTTCATGAATTTCCTTGCCTTGAAAAGACTTTCTGTTGAGGGTTGGAAGAGGATCTTAAACAATTTATTTTGGAAACAAAGCCGACTATTATTTGGCCTAGTACTATGACGAAGATTATGCAACTTTGTACATGTATCATGGTGCCAAGAATCTAAACTTTTTTTTTCCTACTTTTAATCGTACCTGTTATTTTCTGACACTATTGGAGTTGTTTCTACCTAAAGGTGTTAAAATGGGACGGGCCAAACAGGCCGTCTTGTGACCCTTTTTTGTAGCTTAGTCCGACCAGCATTATAACGGTCCAGGCTCGGCCTGGTTCCAGGTTAGCGTCGGATTAGACTATATGTCTAGGCTCGCCAATCTAGTCCGCATGAGTCGGTCGGATCCGTCAAAAATAATTTAATTTTTTAAAATAAATTTAAATACGAACTTTTTCAAATACTTATAAATATACATTCTCTTACTTTTTTTTCACACTTNGGCTGGCATAGGCCCAACCTGCCTATGCCCGCCTAAGAGCCCGACGGGCCTATAGGCTTTGTTGGACTATATTTTAAAAATTCAGGCCTGACCCGTTTTTCCTCCAAACCTGCTTTGGGTGGGACAGGCCACTTGCCCATTTAGACACCTTTCTACCATATGGTAGCATGCCCTTTGAACTATGGTATTCATCTTAATCAATAAATACAATGGTATATTGCAAAAACAAATTTTGAGATTTGAGTGTTCTGCAATTTAAATCTTAACGTTTAGACTCTATAAAATAATACTTTGAAATTAATAATTTCTGAAAATTAATAACATGAGTTGACTTTTTGAACAAATTTAACTAGTAAAGACAATAATATCCTCAAAATTAAGTAGAATAATAAGGGCTAATATAGTTTTAATAGAGGATATTATTATTTTTTATTTATTAAAATTAGTCAAAAAGTGAGTTCATGGAAGTAATTTTCAGAATTTCTTAATATCAATCTCACCGTTTTATTTTGTAGAGTCCAAACTTTAGGGGTTTAAATTACAGAATACTCAAACTCTAGGGTATTATTTTTGTAGTTCCGCCCATAAGACCAATTTGGTTTCTTCCCTGCTCAATTTAATTTATTTATGGTTTAAAAATTTCTGAAACAATTAGTTGGTTTGATTTTTTGTTTTATATTTTAGTAACGATAAAATCATTGAAATTAAACCAAACCACATGACATATATTTCTATAATTAAATACATGGAAATTTTTTATTAGCTAATTAAAGATAGAGCAGTCAAATGTGTCATACCGTATCGTGCCATATCATGCTGAAATAATGACCAAATTAATTTGGGACTTCTTACAAAAAATCCAAGCTCATTATTTAAAAAATTGAAAAATTCTGGATGGGTTGCAACTTTTGAAAATCTCATATTTATTCAGCAAAATACAATTTTTCAAAAATATATAGAAAATATTCTTTTTTTAGAATTTGATATATTTTTTAAAGATATTCGAGATAACTAATCAAGTTATTTTGGATAACCAATAGTTACTTAAGGTAACTAATCTCATTGCCTTAAGTAACTTGACCAATTACCTTAAGTACCTCAATTCAATTACCTCATCAATTATTTTTCCAAATAATTCTGTGATTTTTTAATTTTTTTTATAAATACTTTACAACATGTAAATTCAAATTTTCCCATTAATTTTAGCACGAACAAGTTTTTTGTGTTGTGTTTGGCACCACATAGTCTAAAGTTCTAAATTACTGCTATGGCATGACCTATTAGCCCATTTGTAACATGTCATCTATATTAGCACACATACCTAGATATGCCAGTTTATCTAGGCTAAATTTGTGCATTTTAATTAAAAATTTTCACCCTTCTAATATCATTTTATGAAAATTTTTCTCTAAATTATTCAAATATAACTAAAATATTAGTGAATATTATATTTTTGAGTTGAGCTTGGTAATTAAAGAAAAGAGAAAAGCGAGGAAAGAACGAAAAAATGACTTTAAAATTGGATAAATAAATGAAAATGATATATAAAATTCATATTTATGACAGGCTAATCGCTAATGTTCCGAAACTTCATGCTAGCATATCTAGCATATCATGCTATGACTATAGTTGTGCTGTACTAGGTCACCATACTTAACTTATAAGCCGAACCTGATTTGGCATGTTAAATCATGCCTAAGTAAAGTTATGTTGTACCGTGTTATTAATATATAATGTATGTGATACCAAATAATGTGAAATGATTCTCAACCATATCTTATTTAACATTGTGGATTATTTTATTAATGGTATATTTATTAAATTTCATTAAGTACTAGGTCAATGATTTTGGGAAAATTAGGCCTTGTACAACATTTTTAGAAATAATTTTGAAAAATATAGTGGGCTTTTTTTTTTTAGATATGGTATAGTTTTATTAGAAAAAAATCATTTTTTAAAAAATATTTGGAAAAATACTATTTTAAAAAATATTAATTAATAACCAGTAACGTTTTCAGAAACTAATAACCAATAATCAAAGGTATTTATAAATAGAAACTGGTAACTAGCAATCAGTTTTCAGAAAGTTTTCAGAAACTAGTAACAAGTAACTATTATAAAGATGGTATTTTTCTAAAAACGTTTTGAAAAGTGAAATTTTTCTATTAAAAATAGTACTAAAATTGGAAAAAAAAAAAAAAAAAAAAAAACCCCCAACCTCTATATTTTTGTAGTTATTTTTGGGTTTTTATAAGGCAAAGTGTAAGAAATCCAATGATTTTCATCCAATGGTATTTATTAAATATTTGCTTTTTACAAAAATCTAGAGCCAAACTCCAAAATATCA
Source organism: Parasponia andersonii (assembly GCA_002914805.1). Taxonomy (NCBI): domain Eukaryota; kingdom Viridiplantae; phylum Streptophyta; class Magnoliopsida; order Rosales; family Cannabaceae; genus Trema; species Trema andersonii. Next base: position 711,029 of record JXTB01000050.1, read on the forward strand.
CTTTTTAAAAGTTCATTTAGAAAACTAGTATTTTCAACAAATATTTATAAGATACTACTTTTTCTTCAAAATTACTATTTTTCAAAGGGAGTTGAGGTTGAGGTAACCAATTAGATTACTCGAGGTAACTAGTCCAAATAGTTTAAATAATTTGATTGGTTACCTCAAGTAGCTTATCAATTAATAAAGAGCAGTATATTTAGAAATATTCTTAGAATTGGTTTTTCTAAATAAATCTGGGATTTAAAAATCTGGGATTTTTCTAAATTATTGGTTTTCTCTAAATAAATATGAGATTTTTTAAAGTATGTGAACATCCAGGATTTTTCCAATTGTTTTGAAATGCTACTCTATAAAATCTAATTCCCTTCGTATTTTGTGTGAGCCACATAAATCATGAAAAAGAAATAGGAATGTCATCGTATTAGATAAATTTTTGACCCAGAACTCCGTTAGTTTTGATGTCGTTTTGTAAAAAAAAAAAAAGCAAAAGCTTTACACGGATATCCCCTTGGTTTACATAGTCATAAACATATGTCTTACACTTTTTTCCTTTCTTCTTTCTTTCTTTATTTGTTTTGGTCTATATATTTCAATTAGGATTGTATATGTTTGTTAAAGAAAAGGAACGAAAATAGATTTTAGGGAATGACATTGATGTCCACTAAACGTTTATATTCATAAAAAAGAGAACTTACAAAATTCTAATAATCCAGAAGACGTCTATGACATTAACTAATATATAAATAAAACTGATGTTTGAACATGTTTCTTTTTAATTATAAAATGCTAAATTTATCAATTATATACGCTTAAAATAGTTGGCCTAAACGGAGTTCATAATTGGCAACATATATGCTTTCCTCGAATAATTTCATCACAGTCACTCCTAACATTTACATCAAAAACTAAAAGTAACAAAAATTAAAAAACCTATGATATTATTAAATTACAATACGAGCTACTCAAAGGCCCAAGGATTCTTCTTCCGAATTTCTTCCTCTTGTCCGGGCAAGAAATCGTTTTTAATCTTAAACGTCTCACGAATCTCTTCAACCTTTTTGCCTCTGATCATGCTGGCTACCTTTTCGGTTAAGAGATCCACCAACTCTGTAAAATCTCATTTTTATCAAAGACAAAAGGGTCTTTGACCAAAATTGGTTTTTTAAAAAAAAGATAGATATATTTTTTTTTCACTCTCTCTCTCCCCTCTGATCTCACTGTCTCTCTCGTTCTCTCTCGCCCTCTCCGATTCTCTCTCTCTGTCTCGCTCGTTCTCTCTCTCTCTCTTCATCGTCGCGCCCCGCCACCGAGCCCAGACAATGCGCGCTGCCCAACCGAGCCAACTGCCGAAGCTCCGAGGCTGCCGGACCGCCGCGTTGCCAAGGAGGAGCGAAATTCTGCCACAGCTTCCGTCACTCGCCGGCGAGGATTCTGGCGACGAAAAGTTACAAAACCGGTGACATTTGAATTCTCTTGTCGTGGGCTTTCTCCAGATATATAATACACGATCCCATTTTATCCGGATTAAAAGTTGTCATTTTTGTGTATTTTTGAGCTCTGGTTCGACTTTTGATCGACTGTTAGATTTGTTTTTGTTATCATTTTTTGGAATGTACTCGAAAAATAGTGAAGTTTGATATATATATATATATATTGACTATATTTGGTGATCGGCACAAAAAACTATATCTAACGATTTAGATTTTGTTTCGTTTTGCGTGACATCAGTTTGTGTCGGCCCGGACCCGAACTGGTCGAATCATATGTCTAATCTAGCTATTTTGGGTGCTAGGAGTTCGGTAAAGAGGTTTGTTTGTCGATTTGAAGCTCTATTGAGGAATTAATTTTTCACAAGTGAGCGATCGATGGTTTGGAATTGGTTCCCAACCCTCCGAGCGATCGTTCAATAGCCTCTTGAGGACCCATTGGCGTGATATCACTATTCTAGTGAGGTAGGGGTTCAATTACCAAATTTTATACTTATTTTGATTTAAAATGTGCATTATGACTTATTTCTTGAAAATATCGATTTTCATGGAATTCAATGGTTTGATTAGATATTTGATAAATTTGTAAACTGTTAAGATATATTGGTTTGTTCTGGGATTGATTGGTATGATTTTCATGCAGGTTTAAAATTTTGGTTTTGGGAAAATACAGCCGTTATACTGCCCGATTTTCTGTAAATCCCATAATAATATCAAATGAGTATTAAGACATGATTTCTTAAAATACTTGATGCATGGTTATTACATACTCTATGATATGTTGTACCTATTATAGGATCACATATTTGAGTTCCATTGTAGTATCATAGTATTTAGATCGCTGGCGAGTTGCTGCAGCGCTAAGTGAGAGATCTAGGCTTCTGCGCAGGATTTGCTGACATACCTTCGGGTAGTGTCAAGATGCTGAGTACCTCTGTTACATAAGTATTACAGGACCGTGATGGGAGGATGAGAGCTCATGTATATACTTGTACTTGGTTAATTTATGATATGTACAATAATGAATATAATTACTTATGATTTTGATTTCTTTGCAAACTTATTTTATAAATGGATTTTAGAAAGGCGCTAATCATGCAGGTTTGAAAAGTTACATTCATATCAAAAAAGATAATTGAAATTACTATTGAGCATGTGAATGCTCACCCCCTTTCTATTCCTTCTCAGGTGATTTACAGTGCGACTTGGGCAACTCTGGAGCGGAGTAATCCAAGAAGAAGTTTATCCAAATTTTGTGGTTGATAATTACTTAGATACTCACCTTAGATTTGTAAAAATATTTAAAGCTCATACTTTGGATGTAGCCTATATTATCTATGATGCCCACTGGTGATGATAATGTGATGCATATTTATGTTTTATTACTATTATTAACAATTTATGTCTAGTAGTGATCACAAACGGTGAGAATTTACAATTTGAACTATTTTTGTAAACTTTTACAGAAGCTATCATTTTTAAACTAGTTGTCATTTTTTTTTTAAGAATTGCAGTTTCTAAAATTTTCTAAAATAAATTATGAATTTCCACTTGTGAAATTTTTTTTCTGACACTAGTCCGGGGTTTGGGTCGTGATAAACTCAGTCCCACTCAAATAGTCGACTGCCATAAGTAGATGGTAGAGAGTGTTCTGATGAAGGTCCTTGACAAACTCCTTGTCCCACTTCTTGACCCCATCGTTTCCTTTATTGCTGTTGGTGTTGTCTTTCGCATGTTTCTTGCACCATTCGAGCACCATGCCAAGGAACTTCCCATTCACGTTCGGCAAACATATCAAATCTTCACTTCCATCTTCCTCCACCATGTTGTTGATGGCACCGAGCTTGGTTGCCACTACCTCCTCGACTTCGAAAGTTACACCGTCTGAGGCCTTCAGTGTTAGGAGCCTTGTTGTTGTTGTTGTTGAGGAGGAAGACATGTTTGCGTAGGGTTTCTTCGTTATGTATGTGTATAGCTAGGGTTTATGGGGTTTTGGAGGTTTTTGATCGATGATAAGAAAAGAGTCTTGAATTGGGAGCTTATAATATATATGAATGGGAAATTTTGAGATTATTGGTGTGTGTATATATATATATATATAGACGTATCAGAAGTCACACATCCTAATAATACTGAGACAAGGATTCACTGGAGCCAGATTCCTCGTATCAAAAAAATCGAGGCAGTTTCCTAGTTCACTCAAACTACTAAGCATAAAATAAAAAAAATAGGAAACTTTCGGGAAAAAAAAATAGAAAAAAGATAGGAACTTATATTTGGGTAAGCAGTAGTCTCTAATATATACACCGTAACTTTCTCATTTGATGTCCTTATTGGATTCAGAAATCTAGTGTTTTTCTAGTCAATCGTTATAATATAACAAATAACCCCCAATTAATAAATTTAAAAAGACAAACAAGAAAACAATCATATTGCCTCGTGAGGACCTTTTCGCTGTTCAATTTTTTTTTTCCATTACTTAATAAACTTATATATATTTTTACTGATGCGTGCTTTACTACGACACATCTTGTTTTGGTTACAAATTTTTTGGCTACAAACTTTGAATGGCAACTTATGCTACAAAACAATATTTTGTTGCTAATTGTCTATAATTCCCCACAAAATATATTTTATAGCTCAAAGTTGAGACTAAATATTTTTTTATAAGTATTTTCACTTGAAATTTGAATACATTTAATCTCTCAAATAATTTATACCGTGTCATGCTAGCCCATAGTTTAAAATCACTAGCCCAGTATGACACATTGGCCCATGCTCTAAAGTGTTGTATCGTACCAGCAAACATGCTTGAACGTTCAAGTCTTTTTCGAGTGAAATTAGTGCATCTAATTAGTAAATTTTATCAGTTTTAGTATCCCTTTTATCAAATTTTTTTAAATAATTTGAATTATAAAGGTAAATTTAATATAAAATTTTATTGTAACTAGGTTTGCATCACTACTAAAAAAGGGACCAACAATGTCACTTGAACCACGTCATTTTCCAAAGAAAGCGACGTAGTTGAACTCTCATGTCATATCGTTTAAAAACGACGTGATTGTAGGTTCTACCGCGTCACTGATATAACGAGTGACGTGGTGGGCCACGTACCATATTACTTCTATAGAAAGTGACATAGTATATTATTTTATTTAATACTATGAAGTCAGTGATTTAGTATTTAGCTCGTAGAGGTAGTGTGAAGCGCGTGTATTATTAGTCTGATCTATAAGAAAACCCGTATAGTAATTAAGATTTTTTAGAATATTGTAACCTATACTAGCTGAGTGCACGCAGGGGGAGGAAGATGACACATACGGCGTTGCTTCCTAGAGTGACGTTGTATCCCCTAAAAGCGACGTGATAGGACCCTAATAATTGATAATTTGTAGCCTACCACGTCGCTTTCTATATAAGCATTATGGTAAGTCAGTAGACCACGTCGCTTTCTATATAAGCGACGTGGTAAGCCAGCATACCACGCTGTTTTGAAAATAACGTAGTATGACATGAAGCTACTACGTCACTTATTTTTACGTCGCTTATAAAGCGACGTAGTTTCTCTACTACGTTACCCTATAAGTGATTTTGTAGTAGTGCATTGCACTTCCTTAATCTTAAATTTATAATTATTTGAAAATCTTTCTTTTTTCTTTTGAATAAAAGCCTGTCAATGTGAAGATATGTCAATAGAGAGCGAAGCATCCCAACTATATTGGTACCAACTATCTCAATAATCTTTTGCTTAATAATCCTTAAATGATAATTATTCTTAATAAGAAAAATACAAGAAAAGAAGAGCAATAGTTTAGAGTTTACAACTCAAAAGCAAAAGTAACTAGAAAATACCTAAAAAAAAAAAAGAAATCATATGAGCCTTTTTTAAAACCTAACTAGAAAAAAACCCAATAAGAAAAAAGTTCTAGCAAAAAAAAAAAAAGTACTCATTACTCAAGAAAGAAACTACTAACGAAAATGATAAAAATATTTGAGAGTTAAATCTCTTGCAACATAAGAAAGAATAAACTCTTATTTATTTTTCTCATCGATGTTTGATTATCTTGTGTGGTATATTCTTTGTATTTCTTTTTACTCATTTTTCCTTGTTCTAGATATATCACCCTCCTAATCTTTAATGACCTAACCTAATAATTCCACTTGAAATATTAATTAAAATAGGAAAAAAATAAAAATAAATGATAAAAGAAAATTAAAATAATAATAATATATATTTAATATACTAATGTGTCATATCTATTGTGCTAGCATGCCATGCTGTACTTATATATTTGTCGTACTGTACTTAGCTCGTCTTCCTAATTCATTGGCTTGACATGACCCAGATTATCGTGTTGTGTCTAGCGCATAACCTACGATTTAACGTGTTGTATTATACCATCGTGCTATTGGCTCAGCTTGGCCCTCTCGACAGATCTATTTGTAGCTAATAATTATAATTAGTCACAAAAAAAGAATTTGGCACTAAAAATTAGTTTAAAGCTACAAAAGTTGTTTATAACTGTAGCCAAAAATAGATTTACTCTCAAATTTTAAATTTTTTAGCTAATAACAATAACTAGTGACCAAATGAAAAAATTTGTGGCTGAAAACTTGCCAACTTTACAAAAGATTAAGTGCAACCTTTTAATTATTTACAAAAGGAGTCATTTTTAAAAATTAAAAAACAAAACCATACTACTCCCCCCCCCCTCTCTCTCTCTCTCTCTCTCTCTCTCTCTAAACTTCTGCTCTCTCTTTAAATCTTTCCAGTGACTTTGTCAACCGTTCTCAGCCAGCGACTCGATTCTCCACCAGCGAGTGTGTTGTCCAATCTCTGCTAGCGAGTTCATTCTCCACTAGTGACTCCGTTCTCGTCCAGCAAGTTTGTTGTCCGATCTCTCCCAGCAAGTTCATTCTCCACCGACGATTCCGTTCTTCGAAGTCCACTGTCGACTTCAGTCACTGGTTCATTCTTGTCTTGTGCTTATAATCAAATTACGTTTGATAATTTTTTAATCTTTTTCCACTATATTTCCTAATTATATATACGAGTCTATATACATAAGTGATAAGTATTCTCTATTCGAGAAATGTTAGCAACATTTTCTTTTGTATTCTCCTATCTTAATCTTACTACTTCTATTCGAAGAATGTTAGCAATACTTTCTTTTGTATTCTCTTAATCTTACTACTTCATACGTAGATTTCACTATGATTTATTATATTATTAAAATATTAAACTATATACTGGAATCTAATTGTTGACCGGAGAGTATGAAAGAAAATACTTAGCACTTCTCTATAAATTTAGAGGAACTATTTATGTATTTTCGTAAAAGCCATGGTGGTTTGATTGAAAAGTAAGCTCTTTGAGTTAGGTCTGGGGTTAGATTTTCTATTAATATTCACTGGATATACATATAATTATAAACACATACATAAGCTAATTAGGCCACTTCTGTGTAAAATGATAAACTTATACAATAATTTAGGATATGTGCCTTTGTACTTCCTCAGTTGAGTGTTATCTATAATCTCTTCAACTTATTTTTCTTTTATTAGAATTTTTGTTAAGGACTATAATCTCTGTAAAAGGATTAACCTATATAATTTATTTATTTTTTTGTTCACTAATTCCATCTTATTTAGTTACAAGAGAAAACATTTGTATTTAGAAATAACTAGTGTCGACCCTGTAGCTACAACCTAGTTACAAATAAATTTTGTAGCTAAATTGTTTTAGCTACAATTTTTTTACAATTCTTTTAGCTTTATTTGTAGCTAAATCTGATGTTTGTTGTAGTATCAACAATTAAAATTGTTGAAAAAAATCAACAATTGTGGCAACGGCAACTATGTTGTTGAAGTCAAATTAATGGTGTTATTCACATTATAAGAAGAAAATAAAAGCTCACCAACCATCCGTAATAACAACAATAAAAAGATGGTATTCTTATTTGTTCATATCACCTCTCAAGCTCTATAAATTTAAGAGTTTCATTACTTGTTTGGTATCCTATTCTAAAATTATCTTCTTTCTTAAGAGAGAATTCAAGCCTAAGAATTCTTTTTAGTATCTCACTAATTATCTCTTCAATTATTTAGAAAGAGTGTTTTTCTCCTATTTCAAGAGAATGTTCATTTGTTCTTTTCTTGTTTTTAGAGAGAAGTGAGTTGTAATTTTTTTAGAAAGAGTGTTTTTCTCCTATTTCAAGAGAATGATTCATTTGTTCTATTCTTGTATTTAGAGAGAAGTGAGTTGTAATTTTTTTTATAATGAAATTCTTTACAGCCTTGTCTATAGACATAGCCTAAATTGGTTGAACCACATTAAATCTTTTGTGTACTTTATCTTTTTTATTTTACCTAAATTTTTTCAACTCATATTTTAGCTGTGTATTATCGCTTCTGCAAATTCGATCTCCTAACAGTGGTAGCAGAGCCATTAGTTAGAGTACTGTTCACATATACATACTATTCATTTGTATGGTACTATTCACATATACAGTGCTATTCACATATAGAATACTATTCATGTATATGGTATTGTTCAGATACAATGAAATTGTAGTAACTGAATAAATCGTGGTGAACAAAAATGGTGGTGAAATTCGATATTAAGAAGTTCTGGGAGCAATTTCTCTCTATGGAAAATAAAGGTAAAGGTAATCTTGAAAAAAGATAATTGCTTAGTAGTAATTAAAAAAGCCTTGCTAAAATTACTTATGATAAAAGGAGGGACGAGATAGATGGCAATACTGTTGCTAAGCTCAGCCATATGTCAAAATGAGACTTGAAGATTCTCTCTGAATAAAGGTTGCTTTCTGGTCTCACAAAGATATTTTTACCTTCTTGTGAGCATTGTATCATAAGCAAGCAGCATAGATTAAAGTTTATCACATCTAGTTCTAGAAGCAAAAAAGTTCTAAACTTGGTTCACTCTGATATTTGGTAAGCACCGATGATGTCCCTAGGATGAGCTAGATACTTTGTATCTTTTATTGGTAATTACTCTAGGAGATGTTAGGTGTATCCTATCAAAAAGAAGGCAGATATATTTTTATGCTTTAAAATATTCAAAGCACTGGTAGAGCTTGAATCTAGAGAGAAGTTCAAGTGCTTGAGGACGGACAATGGAGGAGAATATATAAGCGATGAATTTGATAACTTTTATCAACAAGAAGGTATCAAGAAGCAGTTCATAGTGTCATACACTCCTTAACAAAATGGAGTAGTAGAGTGGATGAATAAAACCTTGTTGGAAAAGACAAGACTAATGTTAAGAGCTACAAGTCTACCGAAGATATTCTGGACAGAAGCAGTCAAAATTGCCTATTATGTGATCAATTGATCTCCATTAATAGCGATTGATTTGAAGACATCGATAGAGATATAGACTGGTAATCCAGCCGATTATTCTCACTTTCATACGTTTGGAAGTCATGTTTGCATGATATACAATACTTAAGAAATCACAAAAATAGATTCAAAGTCCAGAAAATATGTATATTTGGAATATACTAATAGAATGAAGGGGTATCGCTTATGGGATCCCACTGCCTATAAGGTTGTCATCAGTAGAGATATAATATTTGTAGAAAATAAACTGCAAGAGAAGTGAGACGAAAGCAATCTAGAAACTACAGTTCAGGTATAAAAAATGCTGAAGATTCAGATTATTCTGAAGTAGCACCAGAGTACGAAGTAGAAGAATCAATCAAGGAAGAGGGTTCTTAAATTTGTCTGTCAACTCGTAAGAAAAGACCACTGGCAAGATACTTTGATTATGTTACTGAGAGTAATATTGCATAGTGCACTTCTAACAGAGGATAGAGAGCTAACAACTTTCTATGAGGCTATTAAAAGCCTGGACATATCTCTGTGGATGACAACAATACAAGAAGAGATTGAAGCCCTTCATAAAAATAAGACATGGGTTCCTGTTTCGTTACCGCAAGGAAGGAAGGCCATTGGAAATAAATAGGTATACAAGATCAAGCATGATAGCAATATTCAAGTAGAGCGATATTGTGCGAGATTAGTGGTAAAGGAATATGCTCAGAAAGAATGTATTGACTTCAACGAGATATTTTCACATGTGGTTCGACTCACAACAGTTAGAGTAGTTCTGATAATGTGTGCTACGTTTGATATACATCTAGAGTAGCTAAATGTGAAAACTGTTTTTCTTTATAGAGAACTCAAAGAAGAAATTTATATGCTCCAATGAGAAAGTTTTACTGAAACAGGCAAGGAGAACTTAGATTGCAGGTTGAATAAATCTTTATACGGATTCAAATAGGTACCGAGATATTGATATAAGAGATTTGATTCCTTCATCGTAAGTCTTAGGTACAATAGACTTAGTTCAGACTACTGCACATATTTCAGGAGGTTTGATTGTATATAGACAACATGTTAGTAGCAGGCCCCAACAAAGGTAAAGTCCAAGAATTGAAGACACATTTGGCTAGAGAATTTGATATGAAGGTTTTAGGATCAGTAAACAAGATTTCAGAGATACAAATTCACTGAGACAGAAGTAACAAGAAGATTTGGCTTTCTCAGAAGAATTATTTGAAGAAAATCGTGCGATGCTTTAGTATGCAAAATTGTAAGCCAATTTCTACCCTACTTCTTGTTAACTTCAAGTTATCTTCCGAGATATATCGTAGCAATAAAGTAGAGAGGTTAGAGATGTCTTGAGTAGCATATGCATCAACGGTGGGAAGCCTAATATTCGCTATGATTGTGTATAAGACCGAACATTGCATAAGCAGTAGGAGTAGTTAGTCGATATATGGCGAATCCTGGTAAAGAGCATTTGAATACTATGAAGAAGATTCTGAGATATATCAAAGGAACTTCAGAGGCTGCATTATGTAACGAAGGATCATAATTTACTATCAGAGGAAATGTTGATTCAGATTTTGTGGGTGATCTTGACAAACAAAAATCTACTACAGACTATATGTTCACTCTTGTAGAAGGACCTATAAGTTGGATTTCAAATTACAAACTATTGTGACTTTATCTACAATAGAAGTAGAACACATGACAGCTGGATAAGCTTATAAAGAGACTATTTAGGTTCAAAGGTTATTAGAGAAGCTCGGACACAAATAAGAAAAGATTTTTCTATTTTGTGATAGTCCGAGTACCTTGCACGTTATAAGAAATCCAGTCTTTTATTTCAGAACACAGCACATAAGCATTCAGTATCACTTTATTCGAGAGGTAATAGAAGATGAAAGTATGGATATGAAGAAGATTCATACCAAGGAAAACCTAGCAAATGCTTTAATCAAACTAATCAATACTAACAAGTTCCAATGGTATAGATCCTCATATGGTCTAGCAGAAACAAAAGCAGTATGAAGAATTAACAAGTGAAGTAAAGAGAGATTTATCAAGTATGAAGATATGATTGAAATCAAGTCTTTAAGTGAGAAAATATTGAATAAATCAATAATTGTAGTAATACCAACCACATTATTAAAGTCCAATTAATGGTGTTGTTCACATTATAGGAAAAAAAAAATACTCACTAACCAGATATAATAGCAGCAGAAAAAGATAGTGTTCTCATTTGTTCATATCACCTCTTAGGCTCTATAAATACGGGAGCTTTATCACTTGTTTGACATCCCATTCTAAATTATCTTCCTTTCTAGGAGAGAACTCAAGCCTAGGAATTCCTCTTTATGAATTTCTTTTAGTATCTCACTTATTTTCTCCCCAATTATTTAGAGAATATTTTCTCCTATTTCAAGAGAGAGAGATTCATTTGTTCTCTCCTTATATTTAGAGAGAAGTGAGCTATAATCTTCTTTTCATAGTGAAATTCTTCATAGTCTTATCCGTAGATACAGTCTAAATTGGGCGAATCACGTTAAATTTTTTGTGTGCTTTATTTTTTTTATTTTATCTAAAATTTTCTCAGCTTATATTTTAGTTGTATATTGTCGCTTCCGTAAAGCTGGTCTCCTAACGAAAATGAGCATACTACAAAAAATAATTTTTAAAAATACCCATTTATCCATCTAAATCATTCAAATCATCACGCCACAAAGGAAACAGACACCAACGTGTTAATAAACAATTAACATGAGAATCTATCAAGAAAAGCAGCACATAAACTCACGTTCCGTGGTCATCAACATCAAATGGTGAAGCATAGTCTCAAGAGGAGTTGAAAATTCCCCTGGTTATAGTTCATCTTACAAAATAAAATAACGTGCCCCAGAAAGCTTCCTATTGCATGAACCAAATGAAAAATCTTAAAGTCACTTCACAAATGCCTGAAAAATGATGAGAGAAACTGAATATATTGACGCGAAGCTTGGGTGATTAATTTGAATCAATGCTTGCAGCCATTATCAATAAACCCACTTGTCACAATTCTCCTCCTCCTGTAGATTCGTATCCACCTTGTTAGGCCTAAACCCCTTGTGATAAATGCTGAAACTGAGTATGGGTATTTTTATGAAATAGGGAATTCTTTTAGTACGTAATTTATTAATAGAATATAGTCTATTTGTAGGTTAAAAATGTAAGTGGAATGCTATATTTAGAACGTGTGCATTTAGTCAACACTTTTTTACTTAAGTCCAAGTCTCCTTGTATTATTATTTGTGATCAATGCAAAAATATATATATATATATATATATTTTGATGGATATGATGATAATTCTCAAGTACAGACTTCTAATACAATAAGAACCATTGATGCATCTTATAACAATGTAGAGTTTAGTATTTTCCGAAGTTGCCTGAAATGGCTTGTGTTTGTGATGATATTACTTAGTGTATATGAAGAACGAATCGATGTAATTGAAATTTTTTAAATTTATTATTTTTTAGTTGTTATAACTTGATTAAAGACCTTTAAAGTTTGAACAATTATTAATTTACATTTGTATGCTTGTATGTTACTAAATAGAGCTTTTTGATTTTATATTATGCTTGTATTTGTATGCTTTCTCTCTTATATCTCTAATTTTTTAACTTTCTCTCTCATCTTTCTAGATCTCAACTTTTTCTTTCATCTATTTCCCTACTCAACTTTCTCTCTTTATCCTTCTCTTTCTATATTTTCTCTCTTTTTTTACACTTTCTCATCCATCTATTCCTGAACTTTCTCTCTTCTTTCTATTTTTCGGCTTTCTTTGTAATCTCTCTCTATTTGTTTATAATATTTTTAAAATGTCAACATTATCTGAATAAATATGTCTTATCAAATTACTTTTTATTTTCATTTTTAAAAACAAAAAATAAGAGCTATCAAACATGTTTTTATTTTTTATTTTTAAAAATAAAAAATAAAAACACAATTATCAAATACATTTTTGTTTTTAAAAAATAAAAAACAAAATAAATGAAAGTACTTTCATTTTTTTGTTTAAAAAAATGAAAATTAAAAGTGTTACCAAACGACACCTTGACTTTTTCCAAAATAAGGAGATTTTTAGGGTATAATGTAAGAAGATCCCTGGTTTTTGGAGTTTTAGTTTTTTCAGCGCCCTCAAGTTTATTAGAAAAATTTGCGTTCATCTTATGTTAAATTTACAAGGATATCCCTAAAATAAGGGTATTTACACCTACACTCCCAGGTGATTTTTTTTGTTTTGAATAAAAATATTTTCATTAATAATAGAAAGAAAGTACAATACTAATCAAAGAGTATTCAAATATAAATCAGACATCCATAAGAAACAAATTAAAATCAATAGAGGAATTTTGTGTACTAAGGCCTCATGAAATCGATCCCAAAAAAAAAGACTCATATAAATCATTATTGTTGTGTGTTTCAATGGAGCTCTCTATTTATATTAGTTCGTTATGACCTCCATCTCAATTATTAGTATCTTTTGCTTTAAATCCAAAAGTCATTCGAGGGTCTATATTACGCAAACTACCAGATTTGAGTAAAAAAATTGATATAAATCTTGATGACAATCACACTAAAAGGATCAAAAACATAATATCCATCCAAAACCATCATAGATTTAGATGAACTAAATTGACAAAAATAAAAAATAACCTAAAACCACTACAGATCTAAATTTGGATGAAAATGTGCCTTTCCAAATAGAGAGATTATTCAAAGACATAATGAAGAAAAAAAAATGAAATTGAAACTCTCCTTCGAAGCCATCGAAGAGAAAAATCTAAAAGATCTACCTCTCTGGTGGGTTAAAAGAAGAAAAAAAAGACTCTTGTTGGTTAAAATCTTTGAGTTTTTAGTGGTGCACTCTTAATTTCTTCTATTCCTATGGTAACATTTCCTCCTAGGTGATTTAAAAACTAAAAAGAAAAAACCAAAAAAAAACAACAATTAATCACACTGTTTTTTTTTTTAATCGAAATACCACATTGTTTGATATTCTAGTTTAATAGGATTAGAATGAGTACTTATAGAAAAAGTAATTTTAACTGAAAATGTTTTTGCTTTGTACATTTCTTATATTCTAAATATACGCAATTTTGTGCCTTCACTCTTTATATTTTTAATGTCAAGTTTTCAAGGTAAAAAGAAGTAAAAATTAAAATAATATTAATAACTTACGTTTTTTTTTAAAGAGCTAGAAATTAAAGAAATAATGGAGAACAATTCTATATACAGATATACTTTATTTTTAATCAAAGATGAGATTTGTTAAATGAAATGAAGCGAATTATAAAATTTTTATAAACGCCATAAACACACCAGGCTACAAAACCTCAAATTATTGCATATTTATTTTCTTACGCTGAATATTGTCTTGGATGGTAAAACAAACAATTATCATATAATAATAAGCAATACGTATGCGTGTATATATATATAATCTTATCGAAATATATATATATATAAGAGGATTGATTTTTTTCAGTTGCATGACATGTTCTTTTTTTGTTGTTTTATTTTAAAACTCTTTAACTATTCATACGAATTGTATTTTATATATATATAAATATATATATATATATATTCATGTATTATGTTATGATCTTCTTCTATAAAGTTTCTTTTAAATCACCATCTTCTTCATCTTGTTCCACAGTTTCCATTTCTTTTTTTTTTTTTTTTTGGGGTTATTTTGAGGAATGAAAAGGTAAAATTCTTCTACGAATAAAGAAATTTAGGTTTTTTTTTTCTCTCTTCTCCTCTCTATTAAGAGGATTTCATTAACCAATGGTCGAAAGCAAACTCAAACTAGATTGTTCTTTGACAACTCCACCAAAGAATGAAAAACTAACAAAAGTCAACCATAATGAGTAAACTGACAATCATTCTAATCATCACCAACAATGATATTACCATTTCCTAAAAAACAATGTGCTAAAATTATTCCATGATGCAGAATGGGACCTACAGGAAAGATTACGTAGGGCATTCTACAAGCAAAAATAGTCAACAAAGACCACTATTTTGGGATAAAGACCCAATGAAAGATCGGATAATATTCACACTTTTTATACATGTTCATAAAGAAAGAGTAGCGGTATATACAAAGGTTAGGAGATTAAAACAACTATTGAATCATCAGCTGTACAGAAAGGAAAATCAAATTCCAATTCCCACCACAAGGATTTAAACTTTTGAATGTTATATTTATAATATATACACTTGAATTCTTCCATCACGTCAATGTATGAAGTCAATTTCAGGAAGAAGAAGAAGAGGGTGGTGAATGAATGGCAGTATCAGGTAACATGGCTACTGTTACAACGAAGTATTCACAGCCAGTAGGGAGACCATATGGATTTGAAGTTGATCCTGAATTCAAGGTCAACCGATCAGTCCCCGTGTCAGATGCCAGGTTATGCTCGGGACCAGACAAAGCCAAAGCCAGTGGCTTTACGGTCTGGCGTTCGATATGTACAATCTGTCCAACAATGTAGTTAGGTCGACCGGGGTCTGTAAACAAGGCCACTGATTCAGTGGAAAGGAAATAGTTTGAGTAGTTCCGGTTGATTGCCTCATAATGCCCAGTTGCATTACGAACAAATGCAGCAATCTCATGGACTTCCATGCGGCCAAAAGATATCTTTTCCTTGTTGGCCTGTGCCAAAAAACAGAAAGATGTAATGACTATCGAATTATCAAAAGGGTAAAGAGGTGTCTGCATTCAAGAATCGATCTGGTATCCATAAAGTTCATGTGCATTATTCAAGATTAAGATCAACCAGCATAGAATGTAGAAAAGCTCATTCACTAACGGTAGTTCTCTTTGCAAACTACTGGCAAACAACGAGAAATAATAAAGAATAAACAAACACCAGTATCAAGTTAGTAAAGTACCTGTTTCTCAAGTTGATGCTTGGCATACAATGTTTTAACCAGCTCTTTCTTTTCTTCCAATTCCTTTCTAAGTTGTTCATTTGCAGCTTCTACCTTTGGGTACTTGTCCAGTAGCTCATCGCGATGCTTGGACAAGAAACCAACTCTATCTGCAAGGACTCGAATACATTTACGGAACTCTGCAGTGCCATCATCTTCATTTTCATTAATAGAACTGAAACAATTCAATCAGAAGCCAGTGTCATCTTCATTGTCATTTTAATAGAATTGAACGTTTATTACAAGATGACTCTGTTAGCTTTTCCAAATATTCCAAAAGGAAATGCTTGTGCATTTCTTTTGTGAAAAGTCATTGGAGTATTTTTTGCTAGAACTCAGCCAATTAGAAGGTAAAGAATGTTAAACACATCAATCATGATTCATGTCTAGCATGATTGTTCTACCTTTTCGCTATTTTAGTTAGGAGCATGTTATACCAGCCTCTCAGCCAGCATGGTAACTAAGGTTTGAATATGATATGGGGAAACAAAAATACCCCACCCCCTTGCCTAATCTCGTGTTTTCTTCCACATAAATTACAATGCAAACAAAAAGAAACTTGGAGGGATGAAAAATCTAGGGTTACAGGGGAAGGAGAAGAGCACCAAATTGTTCACACTTTGACAGATCCCAAGGCAAGTACTTCAGAAACTTACTTGGCCAAAGATTGTGCTAAAGTACGCAAAGACTCAGCAAATGCGGGAACACCACCCGGAGCATATACACAGTTCTTGAGTCTTTCAAAGAGGCTGCGCATCTTCAGAGTAGATGCACGCAGTGCACTATACTCAGAAGCCCTTCGATCAGCTGCACATAGATGGGTGTGAGCTTCCTCTCGTGCTTCGTGCAAACAGTTCTCCAAGTGAGCACAATTCATCTGTTATGCAGAAACCAATGTTACATAAAACAAGCGAAAGTTACACCACAATTAGCAAATGCATGACTCGATCACAAAATTATGCCTCAAGCACAACTTGAGAGACCAATCCTAGAACCAGACAAAGGTTTTATAGAGTCAAAAGTAATGATACGAAGGACAAAAACAAACAAAACAAGCCACAACTCATGTTCTCCCCTCCCTACATTCTATCTTCCTCTCTCTGATTTTGTAAATAAATTTGGTTTTGGTTTTACAAGTCCCCACAATACGGGGTTTACAGAACATAATGGCCATCAACAAAAAACACTAGTGGGAAAAAGACGAACAGAATGCAGACAATCTCAAATGAAGACAAGAATACAAGAGAGAAAAGAGAGAAGAAGGGGGAGATTGGGGGGGAGAGGGAATCTTTCAGATACTTCTAACACTGTTTCTTTGAAACCTAAACAATAATACTTCATCCACTCATACCTGTGATTCATCAAGAAGCTTCCTATTAGTTTCCAGGTCCCTCTTAAGCATTGCAACCTCCTCTGCAGCAGCTTTAAGCTTTGTTTCAGTTTCACTCAACTGGTTTAACTTGTCTGCAAGTGTACTTTGCAATTCCAACAATTGATCACCACTAACGTTTGAGTTCAAGCCTGGTTCATCTGCTGTCTCACAAGGTAAAACACTCGAAGGCTCAGGCATGCTCTCGGCAGTGGAACTACAAGTCAGTGACATGCCTAACTGCCCAGCCATCTTATCTTTCCCATCTTTGTCGCCATCGCGATGTTGCTCAATCATTGATGAATCCAACTGAGAATTGTGTACTCCAGAAGAATCCATCATGTTTTCATCCACCCCATCTCTCCCTTTGCAAGGCTGGCCCAAGAAAAGCCCCAACTTTGATTCCATAGAATTAGAGATACAAGAAACCTCATCCATGGGTTCAGTAGTGGATAGGCCAGGCATGTGGGTTTCTCCACCACCCAGGTTCTGTGACTTGTAATCATCGTCCTTTGCAGCCAAAACGCCAAAGTCAGGCAGATCCCTGTCATTAGAAAACTTCTGTCCTTGCATATACTGATCAGACAACCTCTGTTCCAATTCTTTAATGCGTTTCTTGTACGATTCGCACTGTATTTGCTTCGTCTTAAGCATAGATTGCAGATGTTTTTCATACTCATCTTTCAGATGCAGGGCTTCAGCTGTCTTGTCTGCAGCATTTTTCAACAAGCTATCCAATTTACTATCATCTAATGATTCATATTCAATTTCAGGGCAGAAAGAACAAATCAATGCTATTTTAG
The DNA here is from genome assembly GCA_002914805.1 of Parasponia andersonii. Classification (NCBI taxonomy): domain Eukaryota; kingdom Viridiplantae; phylum Streptophyta; class Magnoliopsida; order Rosales; family Cannabaceae; genus Trema; species Trema andersonii. The sequence continues at coordinate 729,021 of JXTB01000050.1, forward strand.
AAGCAAGTTCAGCTTTCAACTTTGCATTTTCAACTTCCATCTTACTAGTTCCAGCAATCTCTAACAACTCAGAGCCTTCAAATAGCTCCTCAGAGTCACATCTCTCAAGCACATCAGCAGCACTACTGTCTTCAGCCTCGACAGAGTGACAACTATCATTCGACAGAGAAAAGGAAGCTTTCAAGGTTCCATACTTCTCCCCCTTGGAAGGCAATCCTGCCAGGTACTCAGGAGCATAGCGATCCAGATCTCCAATGTCAATATCAAGCAAACCAGTATCAAATGGAGCTATATTAACATCACACTGATTAGGGATATCAAATAATCCCATAGATGCTAACACATCCTTAGGCACATATGATCCATGTTTCTTGAGAAACTCTTCCCGTGTCCTCAACTCAAGCTCTCTCTTTGTAGCAAGCCTTTCAGCCAACTGCCCAGCCATGCCCATATAAAGCTTCATGTTAGCCTTTCTTCTTACAACTTCTGCAAGGCAGGCTCTATATGCAGGGGCAATCCCAGGGACAAGCTTTAAATCCACAAATGTATCATCCTGACGAGCCATTGCCGCTCTAAAAGCAGGAAACTGTAACTTCGCATCTTTGATGATGTAAGAAACATATGTTATCTTTTGCATGTAATTGTGCACAAACATGTTCATCTCATTCTTCTTGTCCTTGCAATAGTCCAAAAGTTTGGAAATTGCTAGTTCACAGGCCTCCATTTTAGGCAGGTGATTTTTGTCATGGACATCATACATAGGACCCAAGGCTGAGACAGCATCATGAGGACGAAGTGAGGAAGACAACTGGCTAGATAAACAATCATCCACTAATTTCTTCACTGTGCCAACATCTTTGCTGCATGAATACATGATATAATTTCCGGTTAAAAATATAGTCGCCAATATAAAGGACAAAGATCTTGCGCTCTTTAAGTTGCTTAAACTAAGAATGATTAGAAAAACTAGGGGTGCAAAAACGAAACACCAGAAACTTCAAAACTCATAAAAGTTGCAAGAGGCTTATAACACGTGAACTTCCAAACACATTGTTCTCAGGCTGCACTAGCAGAATTACATAAGAAACATCGAAATCAGACGATCCAATTCACTCTCAAAAATTGGCGCACTCAATGTTATCACTTAAATTCAGACCTGTTACACAAAGGGAGCAACTTGGTAAAACAAATATTTTCTGTCTGATGTTAGCTTCCAGTCACTCTCTCTATTCGAGAGACAAATTATCTAATTATTAAGTCAATAGCACTCACAGAAAAAATAGATGAGACTCCATCTAATGATAGTAATAAAAGATATAACGTAAATTAGTTCAGGTATATGTAGTAGAAGCAGAATCCGTGTTTGTTCACCCTAATGCCAAAAAAAAAAAAGACAGCCTAGCAGAAATATCTGACCAAATAGGATCTAAAGAAAATTTGTGCAGATTATATTATACATGACCAAATCGGATCTAAAGAAAATTTGTAGATTGTATTCAATCACTAAAAAAAATGCATATTAAACCTTCACCAGATAACATTCAACAAAAAGGCCTCATTCACGATCATTGAGTCTTCCCCATGCCTTAACCACAGCTTCTTAGTATATAACATCAGTTTTTTCTTTCTAAAAGTACAAACTATTAGATAAGAAACTTTCGGGGTCAGCTTGTAAATGCAGAAATCTACGTATTCAACTTTAAAAGGTGATAGTTGACCCCAAAAAGCCAGTTCAAGTTAATTCATCAGATGCAATGATACTAAACACAACAGAATTTACGAAAGCTCGGAGAAAGAATAAACACTAGCAGATGAAACAGACAAAAGAACATATCAAATTAAAAGCAACAGCAACTACAACAATATGGCAAAATGGTAAAGACAAAACCAACCTCAAAGACTGCATTATACTCTTTTGTTCATTGATAAACCGCTGGTGATCTTTGATCGTCTGCTCCAAATTCCTAATAGGTAGAGAAGCCCTGGTGGAGAACACTTCCTCCACCTTGCGGTTTACATCACTAAACATTTGCTTGAACTGTGAGACCTTACTCTCAAACTGCCTGTGGGAACTGCTACAATTCTCAGCCGACTTCCGCAAATTCTCTTCCTCCACAAAATCCAACAAGCACTTACGCGTGCCTGTTTGCAAAGAATGGTGAAGCTTAATGGCTCTCAACTTCTCCATATCCCTTCGGAAATTCGCCAAAAGATCCGAATGCATTCGGTGCTGCTGCGAAAAACGCTTCATGAATTCCTTGCAGTTTTGGGCAATCATCTTATAGTATTGATCCAAATTCCCTGTTGCAACTTCCACTGCCCTCTCTTGAACCTTCAGCTCTCTCAGAAGTCTCTCACAACTCTCGTACTTCCCTATGGTACGACTGTAAATAACTTGTCCCCTATGACAATGGTACCTAAATTGCCTCTCATAAGAAGGCAAAGCCTTCAAAGCAGGGTCCGAAGCATCATCCAAGGGATGAGGATCATGTGAAGAAGATGGTGACTGGGGCTCCGCAATATCGAAAACCTCAACTTGTTCAGGTCGCGGAGACGGCGAATTGTTTTGCAGCCTTGCTTTGTTGAATATGAACACTTCCCGGTCATCGGCCGGAAGCCTATACGCCGAAAGAGGCCGTTGTGGCTCAAGTTTCATATCCAAACAGAGCACAAGTTGGTCACTGAAACTAATCGCAGAAACCGATTCAATCCACCTCATAACCTCCTCGACCACGGCGGTTTCATCGCATTCGAGCACAAATGAGTGTCCATTTTCGGCTATATGAACAAGAAGCTTGCCCTGACGGACCAAACTATCGGTGACCGTCGAACTCATCCTATCCGCGAAACTAAAAATTTCCACCACAAATATTTCCCCAATCAACACAACAGAATCCCCAATAAAAGCTTCACCATACACCGGAAAATTCAGGCTGAAGTGGTCGAAAGAAGCTTAGAACAACGGCTAAATCACCGTGAACCAATACAATACAACCCAAAGACCAAAACCCAGACCGGAATTCTCACCGATTTCACACCTCAAGCCTCGATAAAACCCCGGGTAAGCTCAAAAACCACCGTTAAAGTCTGCAGAAAAACTCAACCCCAATTTTGAAAACCCACCGAGGAATTTATCAAGGAAGAAACAAAAACTTTATCGACACGGCATTTAAAACCTGAAAAGCGAAAAGATTTATCAAATAAATAAATTTTTTAAAAAAAACAAAGAAATTAACAACAACCCAGATTGAAATCTTAAAACAGGACACAATTCCCAAGTACACCCACCGACATGGATACTCAAAAACCCCAGATTATCAAACACCCAGAACCAAATTCAGCATAAACATCCCAAATCCAACCACATCCCTAAATACTTTTCCCTAAAAACCCTAATTTTGCTTCAACTTTTCTCGGAAAAAATTATAAAAATATTGGGGGGAAAAAAAAACAAGTCGAAAAAAGGAAAGAAAAAGAAAAAATCACTGAAATTGGAGGATTTGGTAAAAGGGTTAAAGCGAAAATCTTGAACTTAGACGAAAATGAGTATCTATAAATCCAAAGGGCGATTACGTGGAGCGAGGAGCCGTATAGGAAATTATAGGGGCTAAGCACGAGGTTTTCACGAAACCCTCTGATAATTTTTTTTTTTTTTGCTTATTATTTTAACAATCTAGGTTTTCCAGGTAATCTCCTTCATCTTCTTCCAAGTTTTTTTTTCCCCTTTTTCCTCAAAATTTTTTAATAGGAAAACACAGAGAACCTTATGCAGGAAGCAACCACCGCGAAGCAGGAGCTCTGTCTCTCTCTCTCTTCCCCTCCCCTCTCTCTCTCTCCCCACAATAAGTTTGGAAGCACAGAAATGCAAAGCAAGCAAATTTAGGCCTCATATGTGTTTTATATATATATATATATATATATATATACCTTTTCTTGAGGAATATTATATCCACTTATAAGTTATATGTAAGAAAATGAAAATAGAATTTTTTTTTAAAAAAAAAAAAAAACAGTTTTTGTTCTCTCCAAATATCATTAAATTCGCTGGGGTTTTTGTAACGAATAATCCTATGTATGATATTGTACCAAAATTTTAATAGCAACATGTGTTTATATAAATTAGTATAATTTAATCTGTGAATATAATTAATTTATTTGTGATAAATTTTAGTATATTAATTAAATAATATTAACTTATATGTCATATTTAGTAACAATCTTATTTTACCTAACATCATCCTCTAGTGATATAGACTAACATCATCCTTTATCCTTTAGTGATATAGACACTCTCTTTCTTTTTTCTTTTAGTTTTTCTGCATTTTGATATTGGGGTTTTGCAATTTCATGTCATTCAGTATACCTATATTCAGTATACCTATTAAAATGAGTATTTATTTCAATAATTTTAATTTTTTTATTTAAATTGTTAATTAGAATAGTTATTTATTTCAACAATTAAATTTTTTCACTCAGATTCATTAATCACATTAATCATTAGAATGGTTTTTTTGTTTAATTTTTGGAATAAAAACGGTGCTTCCTCCTTATTTACGAATGGGTCCATTTAAATGCTTTCATCCTAATTACAATTCATTTTAATTTTTTTTTTACTTAAAAAAATCTCTCATTTCAATTATAACTTATTTCATAATTTTTATTTAAATACACACGTTCAAATGAGTGAACTAAATGGGGATTATATATTTATATTGGTATTGCAATAATATTCGCATACATCATAATAAACAAATTACTAGATGGGAATTAGAATTAGATCATAAATTTTACATACTATTTATTAGAAATTTATCAAGTAATTTATGGACTAGCTAATTGGTATAGGATTTTTTGGAGTGTGTGATAAGAGGGTTTTTTAAAAAAAAAAATTCCTAATAATAATTCTTACATTTCAATCGAACAGTTGAGAATATAAATATTATTATTTAACTTTTATTAGAATTCCTTTCAACATTTTTTTTAATTAAAACAATCAAAATGAAATCATTTAGTGTGTTTTTTTTTTTTTGAAAAGTTAAGAAATTCATATTTGTTTATGTATCGAAAGAGGATTAAAAAAAAAATCTCCATTGTACGAGCTCTCAATAAATAGATATTTAGATAAAATTAAATTGAATTCAAAAGATAAAATAGAAATGTCGATTGAAGAAAATAACATGGATGAAAAATATTTATACAGCTAAAAAGTCCTTACAATACATATTCAGTGAAAATGTGAGAATTTCTATGTACTTTTGATAAAAGCATGCAATTTTGTTCTATATTTCAAAAATATGTTGTACTTATAATTGGGATCCAGTAATCGTAAAATCGTTGGGTGCAGGTGTCAATAATCATAAAAATCATCATCGATGGGTGCAGGTGTCAATGTAATTCATATTATACCGAAGACAAGACGGTGACATGATTGTCTAATATACAAAATAATTGTATTTAGTTGCACCTGAAAATGTGCTTAAATTAAAATTTAAAAATAATTAAAAAATTAAATTACTTACAAAATAATAAAATTTATTAGTGTAAAATAAAATAATTTATTATGATTCTTAGAATGTCATATTTTTTTTATATTTCGTTTTTAGGGTGGATTTTAGATGAGATGTCATTTAAAATTCACATATTTTAATAATTTTGATGACTTCCACTTAAGAGGATTTGATTTCCGAGATGATTGCTTTATTAGGTGTTAAAATGGTACCAAACATGAGGATGTATTGAAATACTCATTCTCATCTAAAAATTACCCAATACCAAACGATTCTAAAGTTTTTAAAAGAATATAAACTTCTTTTTTCTTTTTGGGGGTAAAAAATTTTTCTATTTACAGAAAATGCGAAAATTATTTGTTTCCACATGCACAACCTTATTACTTAAAAAAAAAAACAACAACAACAATATAGGTTTTTTCTAAATTACACAATTTACTTATGGTTTCTCATTAATAGTGAAGTTTCCATATAACCTGAAAATCTGAGGAGAATTGTGTTATTTTCACAAATTCAATTGGGTATTTGTAATTATTTTTAAATGACTAAGAAAATAAAAGGGTAATTATGTTTATTCAATTTTGGTTCTTTATTCCGAATTGGTTTTTGAGTTCATGGTTGGATCCCGCTCCATATAAGATTGAGAAATATGGCGATGAGCCTTCCTCGTCTCGTTAAGGACTAATTTTGAATAACTAATTTTTTCTTTTATTTTTTACCTTAGTTTTTAAAAGGAAAATAAACTCCCGTGCATACCACTAAAAAGTAATAATGATTTAGAACGTGTTCTAGGGATACGCACCACCACTTTTCCCAAGTGTACGAACATTTGCATTACTAAACTGCCTTATTTTTAATTTCAAGAAAAGGTCTTATTTTGTTTTTACCATTTAAAATAGCCCCCTTATACCATAATATGAATCGTCAAACTTGGCCCAACAAAGTGGGTAAAAGTTCCCAATTAAGCATTAAAGAAATTGAACATATTTGAATTACTTTACACGAAAGAAACATTTGAGGCACGTGGCTGCTAATTACTTAATTCAATAATTAGTATATGACTAGTCTTTTGCTTTCGAAAATTTTTTAATCACCAAAAAAAGTATGATCAAATTAAGAAGAATAAATTGTATCAAGGGAAACAAACAAAAAATAAGATCCAAAAATGGAATTGGGAAACATTTTGATTTTTGTGATATTATTTTATCATGAAAGTAGTTGTAAATTACTTTCACATAAAGTCAGAATTCTTTGAACAACACTATTTTAACTGATGGGAATATTTTGGCTCCTACTTTTGAGCCACTAGAAGTGACAAGAGGATGATGAAGAAGTTTCAAGGTAACTGCTTTGGAAACATAGTAGCTATAGACTTGACCTATATACATAACTCATGCTGCCATGCATGAACCTTGTTGTATAGACTAGAGGAAAGGGTCCATTTCGGTTCGGTGCCTGCGAAAGGGAAAATTTTGCTCTTTTTTCCTTTTCTTTTTCCCTTTTTCACTTGTGAATTAAACCATGAAATCTGTACACAAAAATTGGGTCAGAATCAAGAAAATAGACCTTTAAAAAAAAATTGGGACCATTCAGTGAGGTCATATCTGTAAGTTTATTTTGCAACTGGGATAATGGTGGATGTACAGGACTTGCACGTGGAAAAAAATGTTAAAAGAAACCTTTTTTTAGATTATCAATTCCCAGTCAATTTTAGCTAGTAGCATCAGATGTAACAATTTATATTTTATCAGGGGAAAAAAAAAAAACTATTGGAGGCCTATACATCACATATTCCATTTTTTGTCATATGTATAAGGCCAACCTAGCTACATCATTAATAATGAAATTACTGCTTTTGGCAATATGTTGATACTACTAGAGTACTGCGGTATTTTTTTTTAAAATTTACATGAAATTGCTTGTGCTTATAGTTAGAAAATTAAGGAATTTGACTATATTAAACATTAGAGTTGTGCACGGAAGAACAAGACTTGGAGAAGTGTATCTTTTTTTGTCTACGGATACACGAAGAGAGAAAGGACTCTATGTTTTAATTATATAAAAGGCTATTAATTTTTCTCCCTTTCCACAAGAAAAAATACACCAAACTTGGTCTAATTGGTTTCAATGGGGAATAATATTTGGAAGAAGTGATTCTTTTCCTCTTTCATTTTAATAAGTCCAACATTTGGATTTTTGAAACGAGAAATGAGAAGTTAAAAAGATGCTTTTACTTTGACAAAAGAAAAGGTAGATCTAGTTGAAAAGAAACCAGTAAGATATTTCCTAGCTCATCTGATTAATGTGATTTTTTATGAAATAGAATATGAATTCACACTGAAGATTGATTAATAGCCTTGTCCAATAAAAAAAAAAAAAGTATTTCGTATTTGCTGACTTCTTCAAACTTTTTTTTTTAAATAATAATAAATACATAAATAAATAAGCATGGAGAAAACGTATTAAAAATCTCCGAACAAATCGGTGTGGTAGATATTTGTTAAATTTAATATATCTTTTTTCAATATTGAGTTTGATAGTGGTGAAAAAACGTGTATGAAAATAGTCGATAAAAACCCAAATCAAGTTATGTTTTGTGCTCCCTGTTAAAAGGGCCAGGAAGGAGGCATACCAAAGGGTAATGAGGAATCAAAACTGGTTGGGAAACACGTGTCTAAGAAGTGAGATTAAACCAATCATTAATGCCTCCTCAAATTCCCATATGCTTGCAATGTGAAGTTCATAACTGAAAACCTTAAAGAAACTTCAATCAAGCTGGTACATATAGATTCACCCTTTTTATAATTAAAAAAAAAAAGTGGTCCATTTAGATATGTTCATGTGGGGTTGTGAGACAGTAAAGCTAATGTTTCATATTCACCAACTCATTGTTGAGAGGACATTTGGTAAGAAATAAGAACTTGAGAATTTTTCCTTTTCCCTTTCCACCTGACTTATCAAAATTGGACTTGAATTGTTTACAAGGAGATTTTTGTTTTTTCTGCTAGGGGTTATGTTTTTGATTAATTATCCCCAAAGTGCTCGGAGGTTCAGAATATATGACCCCATGAATTATAAAATCAAGTTTAGGACATTTAAGTAACCATCGTTGTCAATATATATTAAACAAGCATGCATGTGAAGCACGTTCTTGTAGTTTAATCTTGTTATGTTTTTCGGAGATGTTCAAAGGTCTGGTCTAGCTCTTATTAACTTCTACATTTTTCTAAACTATATTAACTTTTCTCTTGTTATCTTATTCTCTTTCATTTATTTAATCAACGATGAACCCTTTTATTTATGAAAGATCTACTTAACTATTACAGATTTTAGATTACTTATTAAGAATTAAAATATTCCATTTGCTGCAGCATGATTGTGTTGATGACACATATGATATATATATATATATTTTTTTTTTTTCCTTAACTAGTTAATCAGATTCTTTGTGTAAGGGAGATGCATTTTCGTGCTGTCTTCTCCACTCGAAACCGGAGTTGTAATTTGTAAATTATTTTTAACATTAAGAAAACTCCCCTTCAGTTCCTAATCTATCTAAATTCTCAAGAATCCAACTAAAACCTTCAAATTAAGTAATTTATTTGCAAAAAATATTGAGATGTCCATTTCAAAAGCTCAAATCCTGAACTGGGTCCCACCAGATTCATCAAATTAAGTAAAAGATAATTACTGCTAGTCTGCTAGAGATATTGAAGGTACTGAAATGCCCAATTTGCAAAATCAGTCATAGATTCCAATTCAGACGAAAAAATAAAAAAAATAAAAAATAAAAATAAAAGGTTTGAAGCTGGGGTCCAATTAGACCAATATGTACTTCTACAAGAAAACAGACTAAATTCCAATAGACACTGTAGACATATTGAAACACCCAATTTGCGGAAAATAACAGATAGAATCATAGAAGACAATAAATTAATAAATAAAAAAGTAAAAAAAATTGAAAATGTAAAGTATAAGCTAGCTCATATCATGCTGTGTTAAAACTCAATAATGAGGTTGGTATTACATCAAAAAATAGGCAGGCACATGGGGGCGTGCAATATGTGATGGTGATGGTTTAACTGATGTGTTAGGTTACATATACTACTAGATCATCTATACATACATATATATATATATATATATATCCGCATGCATAATATACATGTATTATGTGTAGTGAGAGATCAAAGATGGGTATACACCACATGGGAGCTTATGCAACTTGTTCCATTTCTTGTCATTTCTCACACTTCACGTGCGATCTTAAACAAAGGAATCTGAAGTGGATCACCGAACACAAATGTTTTGGGGGATAGATCTCTACCCCACATTGATTAGAAAATAAACTACAGAAAAAGTTTTAAATTAGTACAATGTTCTTTAGATTGGGCTTGTTTTCAATAAATGGACCTAGTGGCACGAATATCACTTTTTTTTTTTTTTGAAGAGAAATTTTAGTAAATGTCCACCTTTTTAACTTGATTTTACTAAATGTCCATTTTTATCTTTTTATCGCTAAATAACTAAGATTCCTATATTTTTATACTTAATATATAACTATATATACCTATTTTAATTTATGTACTGAGTATATAAATCTGTTTTAATTTATGTACTGAATATATAAATTTTTATACTTAGTACATAATATTTTGCATGTGGTATATATATTGTACGTCAGTCATTTTGTTATAATATTTAAAAAATAGACATATTACTTAACAAAAATCCTAAAATTTAATCATTTTTCTATAAGACCCAAGAAGAAATATAGGTAGAAATTAACAACAATTTTTACATTGTTTTAATTATCAATTTTGGCAATTACTCTTCTATTTTGGAATTGATTTAGTAGGGTAGCTGTCAAATAATATAGAACTTTTTGAACAAAAGAACCAATTGGTATAAATTAGAGCAAAGAAAATGGTTGTAATAAATAAGTAGTTATGTCTTACAAGTGGTACTGATCTAATTTTTTCAATTTCTTAGTAGTTGTTAATGGCTTGAACTCCAATGAGCCCAATCAGAGAAAAGAAAATTTGAGCAAAGAAATTTTTTTCTTCTCTATGTGAAAATAAATAATTCTGTCTACCCTAAATGAAAATATAAAATACTTTCTCTCTTTTTTTCCCTTGCAAAATGAACCTCTAATTTGTGAACATACATAACATTTTTTTAGGTAATAGATGATAATTATGTCATTATTTCAAGAAATATGAGTGTTGACGGAAGTTTTGTCAACAATGAATTTTGAGATTTACGAGATGTAGCTTATATATGAAACGAATTGAAAAATAAAATAAGTAAACAGACAAGAATTTTATAGTGATTCAACCCCAAAAAAGATGAATCTACGTCTACTGTTCTTTACTATTTTCTAAAAAATTACAAGAGTTTCTGTAAGTCTCAAGGTAAGAGCAAAAAGAGAATTATAGAGAGAGTGTATAGTAAAGTGATTGTCAAATGAAAAATTATGAGACTGATCTCTCTTTATATAAGTAAGGGTGGCTTTAGATTTCCCAATTTTTTGAATAGGAAATTATATAATAAAATATAATATAATATTGATATTGAGTGACTATACAATAATGGGTAATTATCTTTTCTTCAATTAGCTAGCTATCTTTTTTGAGAATTAGGCAGGTCAACAATTTGTGATGGTCAGAAAACCACACAACAATATCCCCTGAGCTTTTAATACGTCGTTGACGTGTTGAAAGTTTTCTTCGATAAAATAGTTGACCGCATACCATTATAATTAATAGTTCCTACTTAAGTCTTCAACTGAATTTGTTGTAAGTTCTCTCAATTCTTTTTTGTTGATATCGACGATTGAGTTAGTAGATGTAAAGTAGTGATCAAATAATACCACCTTATTCTTGTTGACATCTCTTTCTCATAGATAGATGAGTTAACCTTTTGTGAGTATAATAAGGATCGAATTTTTAGTACGTTAAAAAATGTCGCTTCTCAAATAGCAAGAGCATAAGTGAAATATGCGACTAAAAAGCGATCTCATTAATCTTCAATAGAAACTTATGGAGAAGTAGAAAATGCTTAAGAACCATGTCGTTGTCGATGTAATTGTTTACTAATAGAGCGATGAAGAGGCTACAAAGTCTTTTAAAGAAGATTTTTTTCTCAACTATAAATTTGAAATAATGTTCGTAGTATAAAAGTATGCTTCTTATTCTCAAAGTCTCAATCTAGAAATGATGTTTTTTCGTTGAAATCCCGAAGGTGGTTTTTGAAGTCTCCAAAAAACAAAACAAGGTATGCTACCCTAAAGACATAATTGACGATACCGACATCATTGAAGAGCAGCCTGTATTAGTTGAATTAGTGAATGATAGGAACTCCTTTTATGCTTCTTAGTAGTTTGAAAGGGTGTCATATTTCGAATTTTCATACAAAATGTTAGAAAACCTAAAATATACTGAAAGTAAACAAATATGTAAAAAATACATGACTCTTGAGTCGCGTGTTGTTTAGCTGAGCTTGCATTTTCTTTAAGATGCCTTTCTTCATAAAATAAGAATCAAGTTGCTTCGTAGGATAGATCCTTAGCTCGCATATTAACTTAAGGTTTCATGTTTGAAAATCTTCCATAAAGTATAAACCTATAGGAATCGTTAGGTCATTTTGAAGAATCAGAATTTCATGTCATGTCGATAAGTTAAAAATAAGTTAGATCGATCTTTACGCTTTTGTGATTTGAATCCAATAACTTAAAATGTGGTTTAAGTAGTATGATAGGTTAGGTCACTTATGAAAAATAACGAGCGTGAGTAATGTGAACTCAATATTTGTTTTCAAAAGTTCCATGTCAAATAAAAGGTAAATAGCAATATATCACATCGAATTATGGACATTTTGTTTAGTCACGTATTTGTTCGAGGAGGGATATCGCGTAATACGACATGCTAAGACATGAAGTGAGGAGAAAATTCTAAGATTTTTAGAAATTTTAGAAATTTATCAATTCAAAATTCCATCTCCTCAAAATGAACATTTGTATAGTTCTTTAGGAAGCGAATAGGAGATTACTTAATCTGATCCTACTGTCCCCTGAGTTTTATAGTATTCAAAGACGATTATAAAATTATAAAAGAAGAAATAATAGAATAAGACGTATCAAGATAATAAATTGAAAGAATAATGCCTTTATTGATAAATTCGATTGGCGAATAATCCTACTGCCCTTCCAATTCATATTGTTGTAATAATTGTCATAAAATTGTAAGTAGACAATGTATAAGAATAAAGATAGATCACATAAAAAAAATACATCAACTTTTATTGATGAAGTCATCGAAATATATGAAGATGCCCCACGAGCTAATAGTCGCATAATAGTCGATATGAGATAAAGAAACTTGAGATGAATTACTAATAGTAACGATGAAAATTCAAAGAGTATAAATAGCTCATACTTGGGGAACTCGAATATGGAGAGCCCAATGAACGAGTGGGAATCTTATTGAGGTCTTTAAAGTGGAGTGACGATCTCATTGAGCTTGAACATAATGGAGAGCTTGTATAATTGGGAGCTCAATGACCTAGTGGAGATCTTGAAGGTCTAAAAACCGAGTGAAGATCTTGAAGAAGTCGTAAGGCATCTGCTTGGCTATTTTTGCTACGAGGTAGTAGTTAAATACTATACATAGTAAACATTGAAAAAGTGTATTATACTTCTTATAGATATGCCAACATATTCCCTCATCTTACTTGGTAATCACCAATTACTTGGCAAACAATAAATTAGGAATCACTGAATATCTTGATTTCTCTAAGTTTATCTCTTGTGTGAGCTTAAATCTAACAATCAGTGCTTTATATTCTACTTTATCATTCGATGCTAAAATTCTAAAACGAAGTACGCAATAAATATTATACATCTCTGGACTAATTAATATCAAGTTTATTTGATGATTCGTCTACATAAAGCTTCCACAATTCTGATAAATCCAAAATAGATTTTTCAATCACTTTTGTAGAAAGATTGACATCAAAAGTGAACTATACGATAAAATCTGTCAGAGCTTGACCTTTGATCGCAGCGTGTGATCAGAAATTGATTTCGAATTGGCTCAACTGAATAGTCCACTTAAGTAATCGATCTGATGCTTTGGACTTCTAAAGGATACCAACTTCTCTATCTCTGGATATCTAGTTTCTGTATCGAATAATGTTTTTTCACATAGCCCTTTTTTTAGCGCGTTGAGATTTTATTAACAATAAATTTTGAGATTTATGAGATATAGCTTATGAAAAAAACAAATTGAAAAATAAAATAAGTAAATATACAATAATTTTACAATAGTTCAGTCTAAAAAAAAGATGAATCTATATCTACTCTTCTTCACTATTTTCTAGAGAATTACAAGAGTTTCTCTAAGTCTCAAGGTGAGAGCAAAGAGAGAATTATAGAGATTGTGTATAATAAAGTGATTGTGAGATAAAAAATTATGAGACTAAGCCCTTTTATATAGGTAAGAGTAGCTTTAGGTTTCCTAATTTTGAAATAGAAAACTACATAATAAAATATAATATAATATTGAGATTGAGTAACTATATAATAATGAATAATTATTTCCTCTTCAATTAGCTAGTTGCATTTTTTTAAAGATTAGGCATGTCAACTATTTGTGGTGGTCAAAAAATCATACAACAATGAGCCTTTACTTTTCTATTAAAAAAAGGCAAGAAGTTTATTTTTCAGTTTACAAGAGAGAAAATAATTATTTTTCCAAAGTAACTTGTTTCTTTTTTTTTTTTTTTTAAAAAGTGGGGCTTAACTAATGACCTCCACTTATTACAAATTAAAGAAAAATACCTATTACTATCTAATCTCCACCCTACCCGATTAGGGATAATAAACTTTCACGCCTACCCTTGGTGTGACTCGAACCCAGGACCAAGATCCTAAGTAGTGGAAACTCTTACCACTTGAGCCAACCCACTTCGTCAAAGTAACTCGTTTCTTAGAGAAGTTTCAAACAACTATTATGTTTTTACTTATATTTATGTCTGTATTATTAGTAAATAGCATATTACTTAATTACCTAATTATGAGGGAAAAATAAGACATTTGAATTGGTGGAAACGGAGACTCCCGTATGAGTTCCCAAAACTTTAGTATTATGTAAGTAACATTCTAACAAAATACAAGATTAATTACAGTGAATGCCCTTATTTACATTTCGTTGTAGTATTTTTCTTTTAGGCAAATGGTCAAATATATCAGTTTTTACACCGAGTATATCAACTGATGTATTAAATCATAGTTATATACTATTTTTGTTATATATCTATAAGTCAATTATGTACCTTTCGTTTGGTAATAAAAACTAAAAAACTGACATCTATTATAAGAAGAGTACTTATAAGAAATGGCCTTTTTAAGGTTTACACTGAGTATATCAACTGATATACTAGATCATAGTTATATACTATTTTTGTTATATATATATAAATCCATAAGTCAATCATGTAGCTGTCGTTTGGCTATGAAAACTAAAAAACTCACATCTATTATAAGAAGAGTACTTATAAGAAATGACATTTTTTAAGATTAATTTAAAAAATACCTATTTTTTATATCTATTTATTAAATGACCGTTTTATAATTTTATTTTGATAAATATTTGTTTTTTAGTTGATCTATCTATTTTTTTATAAAGTAAATCATTTTTTTAAAAAATAAATCACTATATTTTGATATACTAAATAGTGTAAATCAATTTTTTATAAACTAAATCAATTTTTGAAAAATAATCAATTTTTAAAAAATAAATCAATATATTTTGATAAACTAAATATGAAAAATGACTATTTTTTAAATAAATTTTAAAATTAGGTCATTTTTTAAAGGATCATTTTGTAAACTATCAGTCAAAATTCAGCAATTTGGCTAAAACGTCCTTATAAGAAAGTGTCAACATCCACCACTTTGCTCGGAGCCCATAATACAAGTATGGGTCAACTGCCGAAAACCTTCGCCCAGCCCAAATCATAAATTTCCTTTTATCACAGAGTTTGAATTGGTGGAAACTGTGATAGAAGAAAGTTACACTGCAATCGCAAACATGCTTTTTTTTATATTATTATTATTATTTTGAACTCAGAATCTAAATTTTAATTTAAGTTAGTAGCTGCTCTTATCACGAGTTAATTCACTTCAGAACAAACACGTTGGTTTTATCACACTAATTGTAATTAAAAATCCTCTATAAGAGATGGCCTGACTTTAAATACATGTTATGTAATTTTAGCAAACCTTAAGCACATAATTTTGATTACAATTATAATCAAAGTCCACATGTTACAATCCGAGGACTAGTATAGCTTGTCATATGAGCTATCTAATGTTTGAACAACAGAGGGAATGTGAGTCATTGAACGTCAAAGAGAAAACAATTGGTATTATACGTATAAAGGACGAATTAACTCTCTTTTCTGTAACCATTTAGGTAGAAATTATGAAGAAACAAGGTTTTATTTTTATCTTATATCTGCCATCTAAACGATGCTTACTTGATTAAACGGGAGAAAAAAAAAGATCAAGCCAACAAGTCGACTGCAAATAACTACATAAGCAATATGTGAGATTGTATTTGATGAGTTTCGCCAGCAATATTACATCAAGGCATTCTATAAGTGTGAAATTCACGTTGGTCTCATTATCATATCGGTTCTTCTAAAGTTTGATTTTCTTTTTAGTAAGATAGGAGTTCGAGTTAGTCTTTAAGACTCATTACCATATCTGTTCTTCTAAAGTTTGATTTTCTTTTTAGTAAGATAGGAGTTCGAGTTAGTCTTTAAGACCATCTTCAATACATTATGTTAAAAAATAGTGTGTCAATGCTGAATTTAGTCTAACATTTAACATGTATTTTTTGAATTTTCTTTCAACGTGTATATGCTAAAAGAAATACTATTTTATATTTTATAAATTAACTTCATGTATAAAATATATATTTTTCTGCTATATACTCTTATTATTTTATCACTTAATTAAAAATCATAAAAATTAACTTGATCTATCAATTTAGAAAAAAAGTATTCATATTCTATATAAATGAATAAATTAGTCAATGCAAAAAAAATTACAAATAATATTTTCCTATTAATTATAATTTATTGTAATTTAGTAAGGATACACTTATAAATAAAATTTAATAAAAAAAATAAATACATATATTGAATTTTGATAATATTGTGAAACACATAATATAAAATAATGACAATATTGTAAATAACAACACGTGCTAAAATTTAGTATATACTATATTTTATGTTGTATTTAGCACAACAAATAACACACGCTAAAATTATGCCAAATGAGTATACTATTTGAAGAGGCATTTTTCATCCAAATGCTAAAATTTAATAATAACATAATATGTCTATTGGAGATGCTCTAAGGTTACAAGGTGATGCCAGCCTCTAAATGCTTTTAATTTTTGGGGGTTTTTATTCAACAGAACAAAAAAGCCTAATTTCATAAAAAAATATATAAAATAAAAAATAAAAACAACTGAACAAGTTGGTTATATCAAGTTTCCTTAAATACTAGTACTCAAGGGGCTGAAGGGCAACAAAAATGGCCCTGCAAGTGTTGTTTCTTCCAAGAAACTCTTAAATCATCTTATTAATTGAGGGCGCCGACCAAACAAGATACGAAGTCATGTTGAAATTGATCGTATACAGCTTAATGCTAATTTAATATGAAGGATCATATAAACAACATTATCAATAAGATCCATTGCATATATGTTTAATTATTTGCTTATGAGATAATATATCAATAATTAATTCTCAATTAAGGTGGTGTTTAACAACTAAAGCAAGAGTAAGTAAAACTACTTCCATATTTTGAAACTAGTGTTTTTTATGTGGGTTATTTGCAAAAAAAAAAAATGACTAAAATAAAATAAAAATTGAAGTATAACTTTTTTGTAAATTTAACTATGATCTTTAATTTGTGTAAAATTATACCTTCGTATTTTAATTTATATAAATTTGTACTTTCTGTATATGAATTGACTAATAAATTTTTTACTAAACACGAAATCTGAATTGAAGATATTTTATTTTTACTGATTAACACAAAAAATTTATTAAAAATAGCATGAACCAATTAGCACGAATCATCTAATTTATATACAAAAGATATAAATTTGCAGAGATTTAAAATGTGTAAGTATAGTTTTGCATAAGCCAAAAGGCACTATTAAAATTACAGAAAGATCTTATTTTAGGTTTTTTTTTTTGGTAATTATCCCTATTTATGATGTTTTTTATCTTTGCCGAAAAATATTAGCCGTCCAAAAAATTATGTAGCTCATAACCTAGAGTGTTTTGCATTTTTAAATGTGTCTACTTTGATGATGTTCCAAATTGTATTTCATATTTCATAATTGTGGACTTGTCTTTCTTATCTTGAATAAAACAAACCCTTTTTCTACCTAAGGAAAAAAAACTTGTGCTTCCTTTGAAAAAGACTTATTTTTTTTAATGAGAGTGATTGATTTTGATAAGAGCAGTGCTATAGGTACCAATTTGTGCCTAACACTACAATGATATATTAATTTGTTATTAGTGATTATAATTAATAAACTGAGTTCCATATAGATCGTACTTGATCAAGTAATAGATTAACACATTATGTGGTACTGGACATTATATAATGCCCCGTAATATTACTCCTATAACAAAGTTTTTTTTTTTTGTTTTAATATTGAGGATGCAAATTAAATTCTAAACCTCAACATTGAAGGTGAATATGACTACTAATCAGGTTTAAAATGCTACCATTAAAAAAATTTTATTTAGAAAGAGAAAACATTCGCTGCATTAAACATGCTACCATTAAAAAAATTTTATTCAGAAAGAAAAAAACATTCGCTGCATTTGTCTAAATTCATGTCCTATTTAAAACGATGGGTTATAAAGAAAGGCCCTTAGATTAACCATGATGTCCTATAAGTTAAGTTAAGAGCTCATACAATTATAAAGATGAAATTAAAACATAGTAAGATTAAGCACTTCTAAAAAGGGCATAGAAAAGTGTTTCAATTTCATCCAAACATGGACATGCTATCCTTGCGAGTCATGATATGTCTGAGAGGACAATAATGGTCCATACTTCGTCAGCAAAACCCACCAAGTTCTCTGCTATTGTCACCAAAACCAAACCAAATAAAAAAGAATAAATAGATTAATAAATAAAATAAAATATACCCAGCTTTTCTGGAAGCACCAGTTATTTTCTTCCAATAAAAAACACTGGTTGGTCCTATTCCTTTACCTCAATGCTTCCTACTTTCTCGAGAAAACGTTCAAGAAAATGGGAATGGCTAAAGCAAGATTGGATTTTGCTCTCAAGTTGTTCACCATAGTCGTCAACCTCCCTCTGGGTATTGCTATTTCGAGCTTCTCTACTGACCCACTTGCCCAACAGAGACTGGATAGAGTTGAGAAGCTCCCTGGTCAAACTTTCAACGTGAGCTTTCAACACTATTCTGGCTATGTCACAGTGAATGAGGAGTCTGGAAGAGCTCTATTTTACTGGTTCATTGAGGCTGTTGAGGATCCTGATTCTAAGCCCCTTGTTCTCTGGCTTAATGGAGGTCAAACTCAGGAATTTTTATGATTACCCTTTTGATTTTTTTTTTCCCTCCCATTTATTTGATGATTCTTTTGACTTGGGTTGACTTTTAGCAGTGTTTGTGAAAGCGGGTAACTGTCAAATCCTCAATTTGTTGTTTCTATTGTGTGTGTGTGTGTGTGTGTTTGTTTTTGGACTCATCGCATATATTTCTAGCTAGAAAACAAGTTTATCAGTGATTTTCTAGTGTTTCTAGGGCTTTATTCTTGATGTTTTACTTGATTATTTGTTGCAGCTTATGGAGCAATAAGAGTTTATTACTTCCTTTTGCTATTGATATTGATTTTCTTTTCTGTGACTTCTCATATTTTATTGATTAAATCCTTGTAGTTTGTTGTACTGGAGAATTTTTAATGTGCTTTTTTTTTTTTGTTAAACATTTTGGGCCGTTTGGTTATTGTCGGTTTGCTATTTGTTAACTTTGACCTCCTTCAGGTCCTGGATGCTCATCCATTGCTTTTGGAGAGGCGGAGGAAGTTGGACCATTTCATATTGAGCCAGATGCCAAGATCCTGTACTTGAATCCATACTCTTGGAATCAAGGTATGGAACTTCTATGACTCTTCATTGAAGGAGTTAAATGATATATACTAGATAGTTAAAAAGGTAGTTACTTGAAGTTTAAAGTTACCTTTGATTAATAATGATTTGAATGTGAATGGTTCAGGCAAATATAAATGCCTTAAATCCATTAATGAGTTGGTGAAAAAGGTGTGAGCATAATCAATTATATCAGAATAGATGCAACTTAGTTAAGGGCACTGCGAGTGTGTCAACTTCTAGTAGATAATTGTCTAAATTCAAGCTATTGATAAAATGTATCATTTTCTCCATACTCAAATATGTCCTAGTTGCAGCTCATACTCCTGATCCCCAAAGTGAATAGGTGCATTTGTTTGAAATGAGCATGTCATATCTAAGCATGTGTGCTCCTTTTCTTTTTGAGTCTATTTTCTGTTTTCTACTTGTATGAGTTTATTGGTATTAATTGAACATTATTACTAAATACGTATTATTAACAACGAGCTATTTCTGTGCATTTTTGACTGCAGAGAAGCTTTATTACTCAGATTGTCCATTGGATTTTGCTTGAATTAAAAAGTCATCATATTGAATTTCTTTTTATTGGTCCAAGTGCTTTTCTTCTCTAACTGCTCTCTTGTTTTCTGCAGTTGCTAACCTTCTGTTTATTGATTCCCCTGTTGGAGTTGGTTTCTCATATTCGAACACGTCCTCTGATTTGCTAAACAATGGAGATAAAAGGACTGGTATAATACTCACTTTTTTTTTGTCTCATATATTACTTTATTTTGTAAACTTTTTGTCCGTTGGTAGCTTCAACATTAGTTGTCATTTTTCTTTTTTCTTTTTTCTTTTGCAGCTCATGACTCTCTGGAATTTTTGTTGAAATGGTTTGAACGTTTTCCTCAGTACAAAGGGAGGGACTTTTACATTACAGGAGAGAGCTATGCAGGTGAACTTACCTTTGAACTCATTTCTTTTAATTGATCTAATGGAAAGAAAATGTGTAGGAAAAGCAAAAAGTATCTCAAAATTCATTCGTTTAATTCATAGCTGATCGGTTCTCTAATTCCTTTGTACTAACCATATTTTATACACACATATTCATATACAATGAGTACTTTGTCTTGGATTGTGGATTTAATCATTGGTATCTGTGTACTAGGACATTATGTTCCTCAGCTAAGCCAAGCAATTGTAAGGTACAACTTCGCAAAGCGGGAAAAAGCAATTAATCTGAAGGGTTATATGGTACAGATTTTATTCTTTGCTCTAGGAAAACTTCCTAGTTCTTGTGCATCCTTTAAGAAATTAAAGGACCATGACATCTATCTATTGCAGGTGGGAAATGCTTTAACTGATGATCACCATGATCACTTGGGGGTTTTCGAGTTCATGTGGTCGGCTGGCTTGATATCTGATGAAACATACAAGTTACTAAACCTTCTATGTGATTTCCAGTCATTTGTACACACCTCAAATTCTTGTGATAAGATTCTAGACATCGCTTCCGAAGAACTTGGCAACATTGATACATATAGCATCTACACTCCTGCTTGCCCTGCTAATGTTAGCCAGTCAAATCAATTGCAGAAAAGAATGCACGTAAGCTTACACTTCTAACTTGCAACTGAGAATTGAGATCTTTCTCTTGAAGGGAGTTTCTATGGAGTTTCGACATTTTAATGTGTCATTACTAACAAGCAATGCTATTGATAGAGGGTTGGTCGCATTAATCAGAAGTATGATCCTTGCACTGAAAAGCACTCAACTGTGTACTTCAATTCACCTGAGGTTCAACAGGCACTTCATGTAAATCCTGATCATGCTCCATCTAAATGGGAGACCTGCAGGTATAATTCAGTGAATGGTACACAAAAGCTTTTAGATTGTGTTGACATGTTAATAAATTGCAGTATAAATTGGTTCTAAAAAGAATATCAATATCTGAAGTATTATGTTGGGCTAGTTGCGCTGGTTCACATACGTCTCTTGTTGAGGTGTACCATAAATAGCGATAACCGACAGAGACACATTTCCCAAAATAGCAAAATAATTCGTGTCTATGAGCTTAAACTTTGATTATGGATTAGTAATCTGAGGTACAAAGAAATTACTCACATTTTCCATTGTTGGGGTTGGGATTCGGGAGAATTGGATGATATTGGCTGAGTAAGTTTGTAGCAATCTATGTGGAACTTTACAAAATTTATTAGTTTGAGCCAAGTTATATGTAATTTTTATTTCAAAAAAAAGTTATATATAATTTGGCAGGCACGCACTATAGATAAGCAAATTGTGGAGTATAATAATATATGCCTAAAAGTAAAGCTTGTCTAGTGTGAGGTCATGTCATACTATGCATTTGAGTGTTAGGTGAATATGAAGCATCAGCATCTTAACAATATACAGTTTTGGCTTCTGAAGGCTGGGCAATTCACTTTCTGGCTATCTACACTTTCTGCACATATTTGCTACAATTTACATTTTATCCTTTGTTTATTTATTTTTATATAGCTATTGTTTTTAATGCAATTTGGCACAAACTTAAGTCCTAAATCTTGTTAACCTCTTCTTTTCTGTTTGCTTAAAAATAGTGACGTGGTATCTAGTACCTGGAAGGATTCTCCTGTCTCGGTGCTGGACATTTACCACGAGCTGATACATTCAGGACTTCGCATATGGGTATTCAGGTAACACTCTAACACCTCAAGTTATGATGGTTTATTCATATAATCACAGTTATATATTGTCCAACTCTATCAATGATATCACCATGATATATTTCTCAAACAGTTTTCTTATCCCGGAATAATTCTCCGCTAGTTTTGGCAAATTTTTATGACTTGGTTTAGAAACTCTTGTTCAATGTTCAGCCATCAAAGATTTCCATTCTTTCGGTTTGGGTGATTTTTGTCAAAATATTGGCTAATAATTCTATTTTTGTGTGTGACAGTGGTGATACAGATGCTGTAATCCCAATTACATCCACCCGGTACAGTATAGATGCTCTTAAGCTTCCAACCATCGGACCTTGGCGTGCCTGGTATGACGATGGTGAGGTAAGTGTTATTCAGGGAAGTGGTTATTGTAAGAAAAATAAATATTGAAATGGGATACAATTCATTCTGTGATTATGAACAAATAATAATCTTTCTTCCTAGAGCAGAAACCCGGAAAATGAATTAAAATTAGAATTATTGAGACTATATCATGGCATTGTTTTAGCTTACAAACAAATAAAGGGTTTCTCATAGTACCAAAACTCAACCGTATTTGTTAAATTCCAACTTACTTGGCTGGGCGCCATTAAGAGACTAGTTAGTTCTCTTGCTAGATTGCAACAGCCTTCATATATCAACCATTTGCATGCATCCTCTGATGAAGTCCCGCCAACAAATCTAATCCAACCATAAAAAGGAGAAACCTTTGCAGATAAATTATGGATACAACAAATATGTAATGCTTTAGAACTTCATATGATTCCTAACTCGTAACTCTTAATTGATGCAAATGATCATCAACAGGTTGGAGGATGGACACAAGAATATGCTGGACTCACCTTTGTGTCTGTGAGAGGAGCTGGTCATGAAGTCCCTCTGCACAGACCAAAACAAGCTCTCACACTCATCAAATCGTTCTTGTCAGGATTGTCGATGCCGAGTCCCGAGCTTGTTAGTGACTCCTGAGGTTTCCTTTGTGTTGGTGCTTGAATGCTTCTTTCTGGTTGAAGGAATAATTTGTGGTGATGTCATACTATGCTACCACAGCAAGAGTCTTTTATATGCAGAAAGAGAGAGGGGAGGGGTGTGGGTTGTGGAAGATTCATAATGATTCAAAGGGAATCTAAACCAGAATGTATGTGCCCGGAATACTTACAGGGCTTTGTCATGTTGAGCATATATTGGACTGTGCTATTTATCTTTCTTGTAGTCCTATTTGGAACATAACTGAGAGTAACTACCTTTCAGTTGAATGCTTTCATCATAACCTAAGATGTCATGCCTTGATAGTCTCGGTGTTTCTTTTTCCCATATTTTCTCTTGACTAGAACCCGGATAGTCTCACCCGGGCATGTGGCATTCTACTTTAGATGCTATCACCACAGAGATCTAGTAGGAGAATCATAACTCTAATCTTATTCTCGAGGATTTAAAATTTCTCATAAAGTGTATAGTGGATGAGCTTAAGAGGAAGGAAAATGTCTACACGACTTAGTATTTATTTTAAAATCATGCTCTTATACAAAATTGTAGTGTAATTAAAGGCACACAAGTTATTTGATATTATGTTTTGTCTAAGGCTCTCTCTCCAATACAAAAGGGTGTGCCAATGTGTAATTGTTAACTTAGCACACTTTGAGTTCTTAATTGCATACCTGCTAAACAAAATTGTTATTTCTTCTAATTCAGAAATAGAAAAAAAAAATGATTTTGTCTTTGGACATTATTTTTGTTTGGAGACTTCTTTTCCTCCTATTTAACTGTCATTATTTTACTATCATCATAATAATTCAACTTCACCTGCCAATTACAGTCACTAATGCTACCATTACGCGTCGCTTTTGGAAATATCAATTGAACTCTCAGATTGCATCTTTTACTAATTATTTCCATGGATTTTTAACACCTATTAAACGTCTCTCCTGAATAAGTTAAGGGGGAAATCGGAAGAATTTTGAAGTAATTGTGCTTAAAGAACAGTGAAACCCAAAATTACCCCTAGTCAAAATAAAAATGGATCCAAATCAATAATAAAATTAGATCCATATTTGTAACTTGAACTATCACTCTTATTCTATTTTGAATCATAAATTTCTAAATATCTCTACTTTGGCATCTAAACTTTTCATTTGTTTCGTATAACTCACTGAGGTTTATAGAAATATGACCAAATTTTAGGCCTAATTTAAGTAAATACTCCTTTGTCAAATATATATTTATATGTCAAATATAAAATTTTATTTACCAAGTACAAAAAATTATATAACTAATATATTACAGTACAGTAACTGAAATTGGTAGATCAACATATCTACCAATTATAAAAATATATATATTTGAACGTTTAGTTACAAAATTTAAAAAATTAATATTTACTTAAATCAAATTTAAAATATTAGTCACTTATATGAATTTCTCTAACTTCATTTTCGTCCATTTACCGTTATAAACGGGCGGAAATGTGTCCATGTTGCACTCGAATTGTCCCACGATCTCATTGCAGAGCCAAAACTATAATTATTTTGCTGAGCCAAATGGCTGAATTTTAAGTCCATGTTTAAAAAGTGTCCATTTTTCAAGCACTATAAAAAATGGCTAAAATTAGCAGAAGAGGTCGAAATATATCAGCGGTTTTAAGAAATAAACTTCGTATCAAAATTGATATATTTCTTACAAGATATACTAATGAAAAAAATTGTTTTTTTATACACAAAATTGATCTACTAAAAAAGACAATTAAGTATCTTCAAAAAAAAAAAAAAAAAACCCAATAACTTAGCAAAACAAAAGGAAAAAAAAAAAAGAGCCATTTATTATGTGGGTGAAAACAAGTGTCATTTTGTAACAATTGATGTAAAAAGGGCCATTTCTTATAAATACTCTTTGGGTGACAAGATTGGTCTAAAGCCCAATCCAACAAGGTCGTCTTCCTCAGGTCCCAAATCAGTCGGGACCAAGCTGTGAAATACGAATAAAAGAGTATTCGACCCACTTCTTCCGGCAACCACACCACCCTGCCTCCGACGCCATTGCTACCTTCCCCATAGTATTTATATCAGGTATTCATAATCTCTCTCTCTCTCTCTCTCTCTCTGTATATACATGCACACGTTATCAAGCTAGGCAAGTCCTGCTGACCCGGGTTTTGATCAAGCTTGAGTGGTAACGCTTGTTAATGGGTCTGATGATCAACTTGGGTTGATTATGGTTTTCGTTTAACCTGAATAGATTTTTTTTTAAAGCAACAAACTTTCAGTATTACACCCTTGAGACCAAATGTGGGATATGAGTCATCGGTGATTGCCCTTTACCTGTTCGAGAATTTGTCTGAGAGAGAAAAATGTTCACATTAGTATCGAAGTATGTTTTATATTGAATTTGTGGTGGGTTCATATGGTGCTCAACTTGCTTTTAGCGTTTAGATTTTGTGGTAGTCGTCTATGTGACTATTAGAAGTTTGATACTATTACAGGACTTTGGTTAAAACGGGATTTTATCAGTTTGTTACTTGTCTTCAACAATAGATACATGTTCTTGTTCATGCCAATGTTTTTGTAAATGCAGTTAGAACCATTAGCCTCTGTAAATAACTTTTCTGGTCTTGTTCATGCCAATGTTTTTGTAAATGCAGTTAGAACCATTAGCCTCTGTAAATAACTTTTCTGGTCTAGCAAAATGATTTCACTTTGTGGTGTACTATGGTAGTCTTTTGGCGGCTTAATTGATCGAGTTTTTTTCCTTGTAGATGTCTCAATCTCCGTCGAGGGCCCAATCTTGAAGAGCCGCTTGTGAAGGGTGTTAATTAACGGGTATGAATTGTTTATGAGAGCTTATCTTGTGTTGATGTACTTTCTTTCGATCGTTATTGTCAAACTTTTTATTAGGCGTTATGAATACTTGAAATTGGTAGGGAAGGAGGAGGAAAAGAGGCTGGGTAACAAAAATGGTGGTCTCCAACTCAAATCCCCATAGTAAGGAGATATCCATCAGGAGGAGGATTGCTAGCATGTAAAATCTCTTTCTTTTTCTCTCCGTGCTGTGTGATGCATGCTTTAATCTTTATTTTCCATGCGTAATTTTTGAACTAGCTTGCATTGTTACCTCTGAAGCGTCCCATAATGGACAATATTGACATTAGTTGTTTGGCTAGTATTCAGGAATTATAACTTGACTTCAATGTGTGATGGGGATATATTTCATAAGAAACGAGACAGGACTAATAAAGTACACTGAAACACTTAATAAATAGCTGTTTGTTTGATAAGTATGTGAAAGAAGAAATGAAGAGAATTTCAGCCTTTAGGGTTTAATCTGAACTACGAGATTGTTCTGAGATGGAACTGATTGTTTTTTCTTAAAAACTTCCCGCTCTTTTTGTTTAGAATCCTTGCTAGCTTCAACATATCCAGATTTGGCATGCTATGTTAAACCAAATTTACTATTACATAAAGCTTTGAGTGGTCCAGGGCTTAACAGTATTGGAATGCACTTGAAGTTGGAGACCTTGCTAAGCTCTACAAAGCAGCTGCTTTAAACAATTTTAGAAAATAGATTAACTTTCGTGGAACATTTCTTAACCTCTCGCTATTTTGAGTTTCTTTGTACAAGGTTTTTATGTTAACTGTCTAGAACGTTTTTTTACCCAAGTAATTAAAGAAATGCAATGGTATTGTGCATCACTAATGGAGCTATAACATGATCTTAGATTTAATAAACGAGAAGAAGACTTTCCGTCACTGAGAGAGTACAATGACTATTTGGAGGAAGTTGAGGACATGAGTAAGTTTTGCAGATTTTCATAATGCCCCCTCCCATCCCTTTAGTATCTCTCTTGCACTTTTTTTTTTTTTTTAACTATTATTATTATTATTCACACAGAAAAGAAAAACGATTTTGTTGCAGCATTTAATTTCATCGAAGGTATAGATGTCCCTGCTATTGAAGAAAAAATTGCAAAATACCAGGAAGAAAATGCTGAGCAAATTATGATCAATCGAGCTCGAAAGGTAGACATTACCATTTTATTTCATTTAAAAGTTTCTAAATCTGCCGTTTCTATTGCAGATTATGAAGCTGTTATTTCTAACATAATTTGTGTAACATTGTACCCACCTAATTGGGGGGAGACTTCCTAGTGTTTGGTATTGAATTCATTATTTATCTACCATAAGTACTCCCAAGATTTAATCATTCTAAGGGTGATAATCAAACAGGCCGAAGAAATAGCTGCAGCCATGGCAGCGAGCAAGGGACCTCTTGCACAATCTGACAATGATGGGGTGAGGACAAAGTTATTGGTTTATCACATTCTTTTCTAGTAGTGACTTTGTTTCATTTCAATTTAGGCTTTAAAAGAGAAATACTAGTTGTGGATCTTCCTCTAATGGGATTTGGAGGAAGGATAGGTTTTGGGTTCTTGGATATAGTCTATTCTGCAGTATCAATTATCATATATTTCTGATAAGTTAGTTTTCATGTGACTGAAAATAGGGTCCAACCCAAAACTCTCAAACCGGACTCAGTGCACAAGGCCAGTATGCTCCAACAGTTGCAGGTGGGCAGCCACGGCCAACCGGAATGGCCCCACAGCCGCTCCCGCTTGGAATGGGCACAGACATGCACGGCTACGCCCTCGCCCTTGATGACGATGAGATGATGAAGCTGCGAGCCGAGAGGGGTGGAAGGGCTGGAGGGTGGAGCGTAGAACTAAGCAGGAAGAGGGCAATTGAAGAAGCTTTCAGCAGCATTTGGATATATTAATCTACCCACCCTTTTCAATATAAGGTCCTCTCTCCTTCCTTTGGGAGAAGAAACACCTAGTTTGAGAGGATAATCCGTGTATTATGACAAAACTTATTTACCTTTTACAAGATTATAGTCTATTTTCCACCATAGAGATGATGTCCATCTTTTGGTTTGTGAAAAAATTGAATTAGAAAAGAAAATACAATCACAAAATTCTAATTAAGAAATTCAACCTAACCAACCCAATCCAAGAAGTAATTTATACCATTGCTCTCCTAAAAACTACAAAAAAAAAAAAAAAAAAAAAAAAACATTCGAACGATTTGTTTGTTTGATAACTACTCAAAGGCCCAAGGATTCCGCCTCCGGATTTCCTCCTCTTGCCCCGGCGCGAAATCGTTCTTAATCTGGAACGTTTCACGAATCTCTTCGACCTTCCTGCCCCTGATCATGCTGGCCACCTTCTCGGCCAAGAGGTCCACCAACTCGACCCCGTCCAGGTAGTCGGCCGCCATGAGCAGGTGGTAGAGAGTGGCCTGGTCCATGTCCTTGACGAACTCCTCGTCCCACTTGTCAACCTCGTCTTTCGGTTTCTTCTTCCCGAGGAGGACGTGGCGGTCGTCGTCTTCGATCGCCATCTTCCTCTTCCTCTCGTCGTCGTTGACGTGCTTCTCGCACCACTGGAGCACCATGCCCAGGAACTTGCCGCTGACGTTAGGCAACAGCAGCGAGTTCTCGTCATCGAAGCTGCAGCCTTCCTCCAGCATGTTCTTGATGGCGCCCAGCTTGGTCGCCACCGCCTTCTCCACCTCGAATGCCACGCCGTCCGCGGCCTTCAGTCTTATGGCATCCTTCGTAGAGGAGAGAGACAAGGTTGCTACCGCCTCCTCCACCTCAGTTACGCCGTCCAAGGAGGAGGAGGAGGAGGAGGAGGAGGAGGAGGAGGAAGCCATGTTTCTCACCTAGGTTTCTTGTAAAATCTCTTTACTTTTTTAATAAAGAATATGGCGCTAGTATCTCACCTTTTATATCAACTTTTTAAAGGAATAATAATACCAAATAGACTCCTATATTATTCCCAAATAGCACTTTATACCCTCTTTTCTCTTGTATCACCAATAATACCCCTTCGAAACTTACCATGGAGGAGGAAAAAACGTATCCCTCCGTCACTTTAGTTGTTATTTATGTATTTATTTATTTTTGCTTTTTCGTTTTTTAATTTTTAGTAGCTTTTTTGTCTATTTCTTTTTGTTCATCTTTGAGAATGTAAGAAAAAGGAAAATAAAAATTTGCTTTTTACTTTTATTTGTCTACAAAGAAGAGATTTATGACATATTTATTAATCAGTAATAAAGAACGAAGGGAAAGGGAAAGTGAAAAAGAATGAGTTATTGAATCTCTATCTAATTAGTTATATATAAAAGAGAATTATAACATAGGGGAAAGGGAAGGAGAAAGAGAATGGGAAAGTGTATCCCTTTCTTGTATTTACTTATCTAATTAGTTACGTACAAAAAGGAAATCATAATATTCCTCTTATTGTATAAAATTTTTAATACATGTGGCTTGTAATCTATCACTATCCAATTAGAGAATATTATTGAACAAGCAGCAATTTTTATTTTTCAGTTTCTATGTGGGATTTATTTGAAATATTTTGTCCAGAGGCCAGAGGGCAATTATTGAGGGCTTAAGTGAGAGAAACTTTAAAAGGAGAGTTGATTTACAACAATTGGCCAAACTGACCACTATGAGCTAGCCACGTGGGTGAGAACTGAGAACTCACCCTCTCAGACCCATCTCTTGGCCCCGTCTCTCTATTTGTATCATATATAGAGACACCTTATCAAGCTGGGCAACAGGCAAGTCCTGCTGACCCGGATTTTGATCAAGCGTGAGTGGAAACGCTTGTTAATGGGTCTCATGAGTTGATGACTCTCATCAACATGGGTTGATGGTTTTTGTTTAAACTTAATGGATATTTTTGTTTAATAAAGCAAAATAATTTCAGTATTACATTCTTGAAACAAATTGAGAGATAGAGTTATCTTTGGTTGCCATTTACCTGTTCGAGAATTTGTCTGACAGAGAACTTGTTCACATTGGTATCTAAGAAAAATATTTAATACTATTGCATGACTTCGCTTAAAAATGGATTTATATATTGTTTTGTTTTTGTTACTTGCTGATGTCTATAAAACATACATCAATAGATACATGTTCATACCCGTGTTTGTGTAGATGAAGTTAGAACCATTAAAACTCTGATAACTTCTATGTCATAGAAAGATAATTTCACTTTGTGGTCTACTATGTTAATCTTTTGGCAGCCATTTTGGTCTAGTGTTTGAAAAGATGCTTGTGAAGGGTGCTACTTTACAGGTATGAATCGTTTATGGGAGCTTCACTTGTGTTTTGGCACTTTTTCTTCGATCGTTGTTGTCACACTTGCCAGTAGGCATTATGAATACTTGAAATTTGCAGGAAAGGAGGAAAAAGAGGCAGAGTAACAAAAATGGTGGTCTCGAGTTCAAAGCCCCATATGGTAAGGATCTAACCATTAGTGAGAAGATTGCCAGCATGTAATTCTCTCTCTCTCTCACTCTCTATGCTGTTTAATGCATGCTTTCATATTTGTTTTCGTACATAATCTTATTAACATTGTGTATTGTAATGCCTCTGAAGCATCCATACACGGATAATTTATGTAAAATATTTGATACTACTTTTTTGGCTAGCATGCAGGAACCTATAAATATTATAATTTGACTTTTGATGTGTGATAAAATAGGTTTCATAAGAAACAGTACAGGACTAATAACCGAGACTCCTACTGCTTAACTAACGGCTGTTTGTATGATAAGTGTGCGAAAGATTAAAAGAACTGAGTTTCAGCCTTTTGGGCTTAGAGATCTGAACTACAAGATTGTCCAATTAAAGAGGTCATAATACTCTATGCTTCAAAATCCAAGCTAGCTCCAACGTATCTTGATTTGGTATGCTTTTTCGAATAAATAACTTGCAGCAATACACACACGCTAACACTATTGGAATGCACTTCATGTTACTGATCTTGCTAGGTTAGCTGAAAGCTCTGCGGCAGAAGTTGCTTTTAAGAAATTTACAAAATGGATTACGTGCTTTTGCTTTTTGTAACATTTCTTGACATTCACTATTTAAAGTTCTCTTTTGTACAAGGTGCTTATGTTGACTCTCTAGTACCTTTTCCCCATATCAATATAGAACAAACAATGATATTGTGCACCAATAATGGAGGTATGTCATCATTTTCCATTGTTGACAGAGTACAATGACAATTGGGAGGAACTGGAGGACATGAGTAAGTTTTGGAGATCTTCATTCTGCCCTCTCCTTTTTGTGTTTTTTGTTTCAAAAAAGTAAAACGATTCTGTTGCAGCATTTAATTTAATCGAAGGTATAGATGTCCCTGCTATTACAAATTACCAGGAAGAAAATGCTGAGCAAATTATGATTAATCGAGAGCTCGGAAGGTACTTGAGACATTACTCTTTTGTTTTAGTAAAAATCTAAAATATGTCATTTCTTTTGCAGATTATGAATCTTTTATTCCTAATGTAGTTATGTACCATTATACCTTTCCTAATGTTTCGCGTCGAATTCATTTATTTATTTACTATTAGTACGTACTCCCAAGATTACTCATTCTAATATTGATGAACAGGCCAAAAAATTAGCTGCAGCTATGGCAGCAAACAAGGGACCTCTTGCACAAACTGACAATGATGGGGTGAGGGCGAAGGTATTGATTTATTGTATTCCTTTCTAGTTGTGACTATGTTTCATTTCAATTTACTCCTTGAAAAGACAAATAATAGTTCTGTATCCTCTTCTAATGAGTTTTGCGAGAGGAATTATTTTTGTGGATTTAACTCAGCACCAATAACTAATGTTAGCAAAAGAAGTCAGTAGACACATATACACAGTTAAGATACAGTGATTAGCTACTTTAGGAAATGACTTGAACTTTAGAATATGACATCGCTTTATCATTACATCGTTCCATATGTGGCTAACCACTCATAAAGTGAATAATCTAAAAGAGAATGGAGGAGAATAAGAAATAATGAACGGAGAAGGGTATGATTTCTTTCGTGTGTAAGTAATTAGTATGTATAGTATATAAATACATAAAAAAGAAAGCTTTTTCCTTTCCCGTTCTCTTTCTTTTTCCTCTCCATTACGGATTAGTAAACTTGCCCCTATAAGCATATAGTCTAACATAGTATTAATTTCTTTGTAATTAACATAGAGTCTAAGCCAAAGCTCTCAAACAGGACCCAGTGCAGAAGGGCAATGTGCCCCAACTGTTCCAGGTGGACAATTAACCAAGGCCAACTGGCATGACCCCACGACGACGGCCATTTGGATACATTAGCCTAGCTACACTTTTCAATATAAGGTCCTCTACTTTCATGAGGGAGGAACATATAATTTTTAGCTAACTTTGTGATCTTGTCACCAAACTAGTGTGACGATAATTCATGTATAATGAGAAAATTATTTCTGTCAAAAGGAGTACAGCATTTTACATGGATTTTCATCTCTGGACTACGTTAGTTTTCACGTCGTATTGCACTTGTCTTGGTAAAAATAGTGCAGCATTTTACATGGATTTTCATCTCTGGACTACGTTAGTTTTCACGTCGTATTGCTTTCTACTTGTCTTGGTAAAAATAGACGACACGTCATTCACTAGAATAAAGAGGAGAGTAGACTTTAAACTAATATAAACCCAAGGTTTGCATAGTCATAAACGACATGTCTTAACACATTTTTCTTTCTTTCTTTCTTTCTTTTTGGGTCTACAAAGTTTTGAGTTAAGGATTGTGCATTTGCTAAAGAAAAGGAAAATAATTATAGATTTAGGGACTATCACTGATATGATCCCCTAGCATATTGCATAGTAATAAAATGAATCAATCACAAAATTCTAATCAAGAAGACATCTACAATGTATTAACAGATATATACTTTTGTGAGCTATTAATGAATAGATTCAATCAAAATCTTGCGACATGCTTTTGAACATGTTAATTAATATACGAATACTTAATGGCTCTATATACAACTACATATCCCAAGAACCAAAAATTAGAATATATACCAACATTAATAGGAAATATGCTTAAAAGAGTTGGCCTAAAAGGAGTTCATAATTGGCAACATTATGCTTCAGTACTGATCAAATAACTCCATATCACACAATGTAGGACTCCTAACATTCACATAATCCAAATAAAACTAAAGATAACAAAAATTCAAGAACCTCATATATGATATTGTTGAATGCTGATATTAATTACTAATCAATGGCTCGATCAAGGGTTCAATTATAATCCCCATTTTTGATACCTCTTCTCGTGTTTTCCATTTCTCCGGGCGTAAAATCATTTCCAGTGTTGAACATTTCACGAATCTCTTCAA
>JXTB01000050.1:762767-775841 GCA_002914805.1 Parasponia andersonii
GGAAAGTTTTGTGTTTATAGGTGAATATATAGGCGTATAAGAAATGAGATGATCCTTATTATACCTATCAGTATTACCTCACGTTCAACGCTGGACTATATATTATGTTTCATTACTTAACAAAAGTATTATATTCTTTTACTGGGGTTACTGATTTCCTTGAATTAACAAGCAAAATTAGCATTTTCATTAGACTTGTAAGGTGTGAAAAAAATATGGCATTTTGATTTTTTGTTCTGAAATTTAAGTACGGCTCAAAGAAGAAATATGTACAAAGTCTCAAACTCGAGGTAACATATAATATTGTATGCGACACCGAATAAAATGAAATGATTCTCAACTACGTCTTATTTCAATGTGTGGAATATACTATTTTTAATATGTTAAGAATTAATTGTGTAAAGTAGTGATTCTCAATATGTGACCAAGATATTTACTAAATTTTTTGAGATAACAGATTTTATCTTTGCCTCTCGAACTATTGCATG
Source organism: Parasponia andersonii (assembly GCA_002914805.1). Lineage (NCBI taxonomy): Eukaryota > Viridiplantae > Streptophyta > Magnoliopsida > Rosales > Cannabaceae > Trema > Trema andersonii. Next base: position 763,256 of record JXTB01000050.1, read on the forward strand.
CAGAGTTTTGTTCTCTAGTTTTTTTTTTTTTTTTTCAAAAGTACTTTTCAAACTATTAGATTATAGAAAAAATTATCACGACCAGAAATCTAAAACTGTAATTTTTAGTAATTTTAAGTGGAAAAATAATTAAATGTTAGTTTTACGAAATTAAAAAAAAATCAAGTATTAAATAATTTTATTTTGGTCTTCAAATCATTATAAATTCCACCACTATTAAATCTCTTAATAGTTTTAATTACATAAAGAAAATATCCATTAAATTTTAGGAAAGTTTTGTAATTGATTCACTTGAAAACTCAATAATAAATCATAAAATTTAGCAAATAGAGTTTAATTCAATCTCCAAAATATGCTACATAAAATCACTTGTAATTTCATGTACTTAAATTTATAACAAAACTATAACAAAACTATCTTCATACATCCACTTAATAAATTTACTAATCTTGGCTAAATAATTGAACAAGAAAACAGAGTATAGATACCCACTAGAAAAATAGGAGTAGGAATATAAGTACAAATTATGTAGCTTTCTAACTACCGGAATGACGACCACAAATATAAACACCTGAAAGTGGGAGAAGTAAGGGGACTGAACATTTACATGCTTTGTAAAAACTCAAATTTTTAAAGTGTATTTTTGGATTTAAATAATCAAAATATCTGGAATATTTTATTAATTTACCACAATGTCCGGTTTTTTTTGCTTATAAACCCCTAAAACTCTTAAATTCTCAAAGAGAAGGGCTTGGAAGAGAGAAAAAGAGAGAAATGAGCACTTTCTGTCTGAGATCTGCTGCTACTACCGTCACTTGCCTAGGCCCATGCACTAGCCCACCTAGAAGAGCTTCCAAAGACGAAGCCAACACCACCAGTCTCGCTTCGTTTGAACGTTGAACTAAGCCGTAGTGGCCCCGCAAAAACTCTGCCTCAAGCGAGGTTTTTCGGCCACCAGAGTACCGTCTGACCTCCATTTTCGACACCTCTGGCAAGTAGAGTCTTGTCTCATCGCCGCCGACTAGCTTCAAGTGGTGGCTCGTTAAATTAATCTCTGGTAAGTTTTTACCACTTTTACTATTTTTACCAACTATGTAAAAAAGTGATATTTATGTAATTATTTTGGTTAAGTATTTTATTTACCCAAAATAAATATATGAGGTGAAAGAGGGATAAAAATCATGAATAATTACAGTTAGTAAAAGTAAAAAGGGTAATGGTAAGTGCCGTAAATAGTAATTAGAAAAAGATGATATTTTTCTAATTATTTTTAAAGGTGGTATTTATGTAATTCTCGGATTTTGGGCTTAATTAATGCTAGGGACCTCAAAACTGAGTTCTGACTTCGAATTTGGACTCAGTGAGATTGAGACATAAGTTTTGATATAAAATATCACTATGTTTCATTGAGAGACGAAAATTAAAATTTCGTGGCACAAATTGTACCGTTTTGTGTGCCATAATACGGTCTTGTACCAGGATCCGTTTTTTATAAAGTATATATCTAACCTAATATTTTCAGATATTCTGAATTCAATCGTGATCTCCGTTTATTTAAAATAAATTATGTGTAGCATGTATATGTGTCGGCCGCTTGATTTCTGAAATGAGGAATAAGCAATAAGCCACGGCACTATCTCCAGAGACTTTATATTGCTAGCAATAACTCTATTGTTAAACAAAGATAAGTTCCATACCCATAATAGCAATCAGTGTCTGCCTAAGGCATAATGTACCCCTAAATGATCACAAAATCTAGATTTTTATGAAATAGAGCAGTAAATGTACTTTCTTCATCATCTCAAAGTATACCATTAATTCAATAAATTCTATTTTTGTGAACAGTGCAATATTTATATAATGAAAAACTTTTGAATCACGAAAGGGTTATATATTATATAAACTACAAAAAAAAAATATGGAAAAAAATCTATACAAATCTAAAATATGATAAGATTAAGCCCTTATAATAATAAATTTATGGGGACAAATACTCTTACACCAATTGAAGGATTATTGAATAAAAAAGGCTAAGAAATCCTACCCGAAAGGGAGATGAACAACTCTCTAGTGGGGTAGAAATCAAGAGAAAAAAGAAGTATTACTGAGGAGGAGAGGAAGTTTTGTGAGAGAGAATGAGGAGCTAGGGTTTTTTATTGTTGAAATTTATTACACTATGAATAATTCATACATCTAGTTGAATATTAGAATTAATATTAGAATTATGATTAAGTGCATAATTGGAATGCATAGAATAGTGACCTTTTTTTTTTTAAAAAAAAATACAAAAGATACTCCTAGATATTAAGGGAAGCTAGACTATAGAAGCTTATATAAAATTAAGTTAAACAATTGTTATATTTAAGAGAGAAATTTGGGGAAAAAAATTATCTAATTTCATGTTAAAATAAAATAAATATTCTAGTGGTCATCTTTGGTTATCAAAATTCCTCCAATTTAATGGAATAACTGGAACAGTGATTCTTAGATTTTATTGTTAAATAAACAAAGGAATAAATTAACGTTCTATAGAAATTGTACCACCAAACTAATTACCATAGAGTAATAGCAGTGCCCCTTACCGATGATAATCTCAACATGTCACTTTTTTTATCCACATGTAGACCACCCTAATGAGAAAGGTAATACCCGCTTTCCTTAAGGGGAATAAATAGGTAAGGTAAAGGTACAACTGTTTTAGTGGATAGAGTCATGAAATAAGCGTACTTTACCCGTACTATATCCATTGCTATCTCTAGCACCACTCATAATTACTAACATCTTTCTCAAAGTGGAATTACAATATTAAAATTATGTATGGTGTTAAAAGTCATATCCTATCATTTAGAGAAAAATTTAGCTAACAATTTCAGAAATTCAAGGGATCCCACGTTTTCAATGCCACTTCATGTAAATCATGATCAATTATTAATTTTTAATCAGTAAATAATATTAAACTATTAGTGACAAGTGATGAGTTGTACTCAACATTCACCAGTTAGATCGCATAAGGTCACGTAAGGCGGTATTAGAAAAATGGAGTTAAACGAGACTTTAGCATTGTGATTATATATATATATATATATATATATATTTAGTGTTAGCAAAAGACTCACACCTTTCTTTTCCTTTGGATCAAATTAGACCTTCAATATATATATAAAATCAAATAGAATTGGACCCACAAATAATATCAAAATTAAAACTTAATATTTTTTAAAAAAATATTTTTACCCTCTAAACTCATAAAGCATAAATAAATAATACTATTTAGTTAAAATAAAAAGAGTTTACTATTTAAAATTACAAAAAAGAGAGAATGACAAAAGTTCTAAAATAAATATTCTTGTTTTTTCTTTCCCATTTTTTTCCTTATTTTGAGTGAAAATAATTATTATTGAAACTAAAAGAATTTAAATTATTCCAAAAAATTCAAATGAAAGAAAAAGGAGAAGAGAATGACAAAAGTTTTAAACAATTTTCATGACAAAAGTTTTAAACAATTTTCTATTTTATCTTTCTCTCCTTTTTTCCCCTCATTTTAAGTGCTTTCAATTATATAAACTATTTTTAATTCTAATAATCCTTTTTTATTTACGTTATTATGAGTTTAAAGAATTTTTTTTTCTACAATCTTAAGTTTCAATTTTGATTATATTTGTTGGCTGGTGTTATTTGGAAGGAATATACAAATATTTGAATATTTAATTTGATATAAATGAAACAATGTTAAGTTTTCTTTGGCTAAAAACTAAGGTTATATTTATTAATCCACAATGGACTGGAAAAATAATAATAAATAGGAGAGTAATAAGAAATAATTTCTTTTCATCCATGTGTTTATGCATTTATTTAGAGCACACTGTTGTAAGAATTTATCACTTAATTAGATAAATATTAGAAAAATGACTTAATTTTTGATTCATTCTCATTTTTCTTTAAACTAATTTCCTTCCTCTCTCCTTTTTCCCTTTCCCTATCCTTTTCATTTTCCTTTTCCTTTTCCTTATCCTTTTTTTTCGTTACGGACTAGTAAACGTGTGCTAAATGCGGTGGGTTTTCTTATACGAATTTAAGAGGAGGTCTTTTATATCAAAACGACACAGTGTGCGTTCATATGCTTTAAATCTTAAGAACGACGCGTCGTTTTCATCTTTTTTCTACCTCTCCGTTCTCCAACTTTGGGAAAAATATCAAATCCTACAAGGCTTATTAGAGCCGTTACTTTCCTCCACTGCTTCCAACTTCCATTATCTCTGTCCAAATCCAAAGCTGCATATGCCAAAACTTCCACAGGCGCAGCTCAGTCAGACGCATCTCTCTCTGGTGAGTATTTTTTTCATTCTCACAGTCTCACTCCACTAATATTGCATGCTTAGCTAATGGGTTCCCTTAAATTTTCCATTTCTTTGGATGGGTTTGATTCGAAAAAGTTGAACTTCAATCTAAGCTCAAGCTGTCTTCATGTGGGTAGAGCCGGTATATTCAATTCTCTGAATAGGGTCATTAAGGTTAAGGCTAATTCTTTGTCTTTGAATAGTGATTTAGTTAAAGAGAGCTTTATTCAGCAGAAACCCAATTACAATGGCCAACATGAGAACAAGTTCCATGGTGCTAAGAAGGAGAGAAGGAGGGAGATGGGTTCGAAAGTTGGTTTGAGAAGGAGTAGGTGGGAACGAGAAATAGAGAATTTGTTGGTTAATGATGGTGAGATAGAGGTTAATTACTCTGTTATTGGGTCTGATTTGAGCTTAGAGCAGTGTAATGCCGTTTTGAGGCGGCTCGAAGGGTGTAGCGATAGCAAAACTCTGAGATTCTTTGAGTGGATGAGAAGCAATGGGAAGTTGGAATGTAACATAAGTGCTTATAATTTGGTTTTTAGGGTGTTGGGTAGAAGAGAAGAATGGGGTACAGCCGAAAAATTGATTCTGGAACTGAAAAATGATTTGGTTTGTGATGATTATCAAATTTTCAACACACTTATCTATGCTTGCTGCAAACTTGGGCGTGTTGGGTTAGGAGCTAAGTGGTTTAGAATGATGCTTGATCATGGGGTTCAGCCAAATGTTGCTACCTTTGGTATGCTCATGAAACTTTACCAGAAGGGCTGGAATGTTGAAGAGGCAGAGTTTACCTTTTCCCGGATGAGGAATTTGGGGATTGTATGTAAATCTGCGTACTCAGCATTAATTACAATTTATACTCGTTTGAACTTATATGAAAAAGCTGAAGAGGTTATTGGCTTCATGAGAGAAGATAAAGTGATACTCAATTTGGACAATTTGTTGGCAACGCTTAATGCTTATAGTCAACAAGGAAAATTAGAGGATGCTGAACAGGTGTTGGTCTTAATGCAGAAGGCTGGCTTTCCCCCCAACATTGTCGCATACAACACTTTGATAACTGGGTATGGGAAGGCATCCAAAATGGATGCTGCTCAACGGCTATTCATGTGCATCAAGAATGTTGGATTAGAGCCTGATGAAACGACTTACCGTTCCATGACCGAAGGTTGGGGTCGGGCTGACAACTACAAGGAGGCAATATGGTATTATCAGAAGCTCAGAGAGTTTGGATACAAGCCTAACTCATCTAACCTGTACACGCTAATAAACTTGCAAGCGAAATATGGGGATGAAGAAGGTGCTGTAAGAACGCTTGATGATATGATGAAGATCGGATGCCAACATCCCTCAATACTGGGCATTCTTCTGCAAGCATATGAAAGGGCTGGAAGAATAGATAAAGTGCCTTTTCTTTTGAAAGGTCCTTTCTATCAACATGTTCTTGTTAATCAGACTTCTTGTTCCATTCTTGTCATGGCCTATGTGAAACAAAGCCTGGTGGAGGAAGCTATCAAGGTGTTGAGGGACAAAGTATGGAAGGACCCATTTTTTGAAGATAACTTGTATCATTTGTTAATCTGTTCTTGTAAAGATTTGGGTCATTTTAATAATGCTGTTGAGATATACACTCATATGCCCAAAAATGAGGAAAGGCCAAATATGCACATCATGTGCACAATGATCGATATTTATAGTATTATGGGGTTATTTGCTGAAGCAGAGAAACTTTATCTGGAGTTGAAATCTTCAGAAATTGCATTGGACACGATTGGCTTTACCATTATCTTAAGAATGTACGTAAAAGCTGGATCTTTGACTGGTGCATGTTCGGTTCTAGATGCAATGGACAAACAGAAGGATGTTACTCCAGATATCCATCTGTTCCGCGGTATGCTCCGTCTGTATCAGCGATGTGACAAACAAGACAAATTAGCAGATTTGTTCCACAAAATTTTGAAAAGTGGATTGCCGTGGGATCAGGAAATGTATAACTGTGTCATAAACTGCTGTGCTCGTGCGTTGCCAGTTGACGATATTTCCAGGCTTTTTGATGAGATGCTTCAACGTGGGTTTATTCCTAACACCATTACCTTGAATGTTATGCTTTATCTTTATGGGAAATCCAAGCTTTTCAAGAAGGCCAAGAAGTTGTTCTGGATGGCCCAAAAGTGGGGCTTAGTTGATGTTATTTCTTATAATACTTTGATAGCAGCCTATGGGAGCAATAAAGACTTATCTAAAATGTCATCGACAGTTAAACTGATGCAATTCAAAGGGTTTTCAGTTTCCCTTGAGGCATACAATTGTATGTTGGATGCTTATGGGAAAGAAAAACAAATGGAGAGTTTTCGAAATGTGTTGCAGAAAATGAAGGAATCAAACTGTGCTTCTGATCATTACACATACAACATTATGATCAATATATATGGACAGCAAGGATGGATTGATGAAGTTGCTGACGTGCTGACAGCGTTGAGAGAATGTGGTCTCAAACCCGATCTGTATAGTTATAACACCTTAATTAAAGCATATGGAATCGCACAAATGGTGGAAGAGGCCGTAGGCTTGGTCAAGGAAATGAGAGAAAATGGCATAGAACCTGATAAAGTAACGTATGTCAATCTGATTACTGCGATGCGAAGGAATGATAAGTTTCTGGAGGCTGTTAAGTGGTCCCTGTGGATGAAGCAGATGGGTTTATAAAGCTTACAAACTAAGGTACATCATTTTGGCTTTGCTTCTTAGCCTCTTGTGTTACCAAGTTATTATTTCGGGAGAGATATGTGAAAATTTATTAGGAGGTTTGAGTGATCCGATTAGTTAGGGTGATTTGTCTACGCTTTTTGATAGTGTTTCATCTTTCATCTTATCTACATTATTGTTTTAAGTTTCCTAGATTTTGACTAACCACAAATAGGCTTTTTTATGTGAAACATTTTAGACTTCAATGATTACATAACTTGTTGAATTTCCTCCTCTTGCTTCTCTCATAGTCTTCCTAATTAAACAATTCTTCCCCCTTTTCTCTTTTCTTTGTACTTCTCTGTCTCTCACTTCTATCTCTTACTCTTATCTTTTACTTCCAACTGCTCTACATCAGTTGTACTGCGTTCAGTCATTCACACGTGTTGAACAATTCATTGCATTGTCTCAGTTAGGCAAATTATAGAAAGATTTCTTTCTCTAGTATCGTCTTTTAACATGCACTCGTTTTACCTATTTGCTTTTCTACAGGCTGAATGGACAATTTGCTTTTCTACGGGCTGAATGGATCTGCTTATTCCCTCAACGAAACTGCTTTTTCTCCCTGTAGATGTTCTGGACAATCAAGGAGATCTGCAGTTGTGGGAAAACGGTGTCAAGAAGGAAAGCGCATTATTACCGCATCTGGTGAAATGTGAAAAATCAGAGAATCATCAAGGGAGCTCTGATATATTTAAGAGATTAGGTGCCAATTGCAAGTCATTTAGAAGCACAAAATATCCCACAGAACTCGGCGGGAAAGTTCCAAGTCACCCAAAGAACCAGAAAGGAAACAGGAAAAAAATCAACTAAGAAGACAGTCAGTCACGCTTCACTGTTCGTGGAGTAGAATGCTACCGGGACCTTCTGTCCTTCACCTTCTATGTCCATTGTCCACGGATACCTTCCAAAATGTTAGGAAAAACCTTATAAAAGTATAATATATATATATATATATATATGTATATGTGTGTGTGTGTGTGTTTATATATATTTATATTCTTGCTTAAGTATGGCAGTTGCTTAGGAATTATGTCGTGTATTCAAGATGAAAGTGAAGGGTAAAGGTGGTACTTTATTGTATAAGCCGACTCTTGTAAAGCAGATCATGAAATTCTGTATGATTCATTGAAACTCTGTAGTAAAACCAATTCATGTTGCTCTTGATAGTAATTTTTTCTCCAGGCTTTGTGTTTTGTTTTTGTTTTTGATATTATAATAGTTAAAGCCCCATTCTGCATCTTTTTCTCAATGTTTTATGTTTTTTTCCTCACATTTTTTCTCAAATCTTTCAAAGGCAACCTCTTCCAATTACTTATATATATATATATGTGTGTGTGTGTGTGTATATATATATATATATATATATATATATATATATATATATCTCCAATGTAGTCCTGTTGAAGCAACGAGTACACATTATGCAAAAGAAAAATTTACCAGGGTTCAAGTTCGAGGAAATTAAGCTCAGTCGCATCTGTCCTTGATCTCACCAGGCTAAGGAAGTTGATGAGAGATAAACGGACGGAAAGCCTAAAGTGACATTTTAAGGATCATTTTCAGGACGACTCTCTTAATTAAGACTAATCATTCTTACTATATGGTCTTTATGATCGCTAGTCATTTCTATTATGACTGGTCTACTAAAATCAATTATGGGTAAATACTGCAATGACTAATCCTTTATAAAAATAATAATAATAAAGGGAAAAAAAAAGAAAATTTAAAATAAAAATCACGAAACTTGTCCTGATAAATGTCATTCGAGTCCAAAGGAACTCAGTTCCATCCAAACCCTTGATCAGAGTGCAAAGAAGAAAGACAATTTAATTAACAATTCTTTACTTGTTTGGATCAATGAAGAACGCATAAAACGGCCCTTTTCCTAGAGGTTTGTTCAACAAATCTTAAATCAAATAGGAAATTTTACAAAGCGAGGACAAGCTTCAATATGAAGGAAGAATTGACACTTTTTCTCTCTATTCCTCATTTATTGTTCAAAATGTAAAACATATATGTTATACATATGTCAGTAATAATCTCAATCTCCTCGACTAATTATTTACAAACATACATGTGATGGCGTTAGAATACATGAATCCTTGCATCCTTGAGATGTGTTCTCACAAAATAAGCTCCCCACAGCCTAAAAACGCCGAAAGAACTCGGTATTTGCCTCCTAATTCTTGCCTCCAAAAAAGCATCTCAACAATGGAAGCTTTTTTACTTTCAGGACAGGATACTTCTGGTACTGTCCTGTACACAGTAGAACAATTCGGTTTTCATGATTGTCCTCCAATGTCAAGCTTGCGATCGAAGATGTTGAACTCAATCACCATCGATCGAAGACGTTGAACTCAATCACCATCGTCCAAGACCTATCCGGAGCAGAATTGATAAAAAGAACCATATGTTCAAGATTCCTGTTAGTTTGGTCTCTCTAGGAGCAATTTTAGGCTCTTGCTTCCTACTTCCCAACCTTCAGTCCATTTCTAGATGAACTTTTGCTCATTGACACACGATTATCTTAAGTGTTGGAAATGAATCACAATGTCTGCTGTGTAAGGATTGTATTGATCCCTGTTTAAAGGACTAGTTGAAAAAGTAAGGAGATTTAAGAACCTCTTGCAAGTTGAAGTTGCCTCTCTTTGGTATGGGAGGAAACTCCAATCCCGGATATGACGTTTGGAAGTTTTCCAGCAACTGCAATCAATCAGAATAGAGACTATTAGACTTTAACAGGGAAAAAAAAATGAGGGTGAGAGAGTGGAGAAGAAAATATCCATAATATTTTAAGGACATATAGGGTGAAGAAGCACTTCAAGTTGACGCATCCTATTAAACCAGATAAAAAAATTTGAACCCATAAATTCAATATCAATGAAGTAAAAGTACGCGACAATGCATAACTGACTCACATTCTCAAGTACTGGCATGTTATACAGTTCCACAAACTTTTCACGAAGTATCTGATTCATTTGGTCCACATCACACGCATGAGTCCAGAATGAGTCGTGCACCCCTGAAAAAAAGACACAGAATTATCATCGACAAGGTAAGCTTACATTTCAACTGTTCAGATTTCTGATCATCTCAAGAAAGAGCACAAAAGCAGGAGAAAAGTTCCGTGTCTTTTGACAAAAGCTGTATACAGCTCCTACCATCTGCAGCTACTTACAGAGTGACTTTTCACAATACTTACAATGGGAAATACAATTTTCAGGCACGGACATTAGTGTAAATGTATAGTTGTACACGGTGTTTGTGTTCAGTGTGCTCTATCATTTTGCAAGCAAATAACTTAGTGAAACAATTAAATTAATGATAACTACATATTTCTTTGAAATAAAGCTTAAGAGTTGCAAACGTGCACCAACTCAAGGTTAATTGACAAGACTCCAATTGGACAAAGGTGAACTCAGAGTGAAACGCTCAATTGGAAGCTTTTATTGAATAGTCAGTCTCCAACAGAGAGACAAACCTGCAAAACGTAAGCCAGCATCCCTGCAGGCAAGAGCAGTCATCATCATATGTGAACCGTCAAGCGAGTGAACAAAATTTGGAGGAAATGCAGATCTCTGCTTTCTAACATCTACCTGAGTACAATAAAAAATCAAGCTTTTTAGCAATTGGCCGATGGCCTACATTATATAGAAGGAAAGACGTGATCATATAAACTTACGGAGGAACCCTCTCTCTGCAGGGCCAAGACCTGAAGAGATGTTCTTACCTGCAGCCAAAGGTAAGCATAATTACCTACCTCATTTATAATTATAGCAAGTAATATGTGGAAACAGTATATTCCACTAACCCCAGCCAAAAGAAAAAAATAAAAATGAAACAAAAGGTCCTAATCTAGAAGACTCAAACAAAGACTTGAACCGAAGAAAGGGCATTTTTTATTGCATACAATATTCTCCCAATTGACTGCCTTTCTAGTTAAACAATTGAACCTCAAATAAAACGCTTTCGAGACACGGGGATATGGGAGAAAGGTGTGTTTCTTTTAGCCACTACAGGGCATCCCAATTAACCAACCATGACTAATCTTCAGTCAGATAGGCCGTACAGAGTTGTGCTTGTATCTGTAGAATGGCTCTAAAATTAGGCATGCGCCACTCAATTTTCTGTAAGACTGTGACTGGGAAAATTTTGTCAGATGCAGATATCTAGGTTGCGAACAAATAATGAATTCATAGTCCCTTGAAACAATAACAATAGAAATTCTCAAGGACTCGATTTGATAGAATCCTTAGCAATGTTCTAGGTTAAGTAATAACTAGAGGTAGATTAAAGAAATGAGCTTTTGCTGTAGACAAACTGTTGAACGTCGACCAGCCATTTATTGATTTTTCCAAAGTAAATTTTAACGAAATTGTCTCACTTACAAGATGTCGCTCATTTCTATAGTAGGGTTGCACAACAGGAAGCCCTAGAGGAGTGGTCCATCGGACAGGTTGATTTTGTGAAACAACTACCTGCAACAAGCATGCAAATTAAAAATTCAGAATCTGGAACAAAAATCTCCTGGATGTACTCCTCTCTGTGTTTGATACCCAGACCTCGACAAAAAGGTATACCTTGGCACAATCACCAAGCCAGCCCATTACCGCACGGGCAGCTTGGAATATCTCTCCCAGGGAAGCCAATGTCACCTGTGTAGATAATGCAAATTTCAGAAGAAAATTATGATGCAACATTATATATGAGCAAAAGAAAGAGAACATATTTCTGTTACTACATATGAATAAAATTTAAATGTAAGAAATGCATTCCCACATACACCAATGCAATGTATATACTATGGAATCTTTGAGGGGGAGTAACGAAAATATATAAATTTGGCAATTCTGCATGCCAACAACTGGGTTGACCTAGTTTACTATGTAAGTAACTAGAAAATTGGTTAATAATACAATAAAATATGTTCTAAACAGAGTTAAGAACTTCCAAAACAATAATTTTCTGCACTTAATTTTAGATCTGTACAATAACAATTAAAGATAGAGCTTTAGGCAGTTACTGGGCTTAACATCAACACCTAATTGTGGATCCTGGTTACTTACTTTAGCAGCATAACAAGAAGCATTGAACAGTAGTTTATCATCAGTGATGACACCCTTCTCCTCTAATCTTTTCTTTATCTGTTCACGTGCCCCAATATAAGTAACGCCATATACAGAAGTCATCACTGTCTGTTTCACCAATTTCCTATCAACCTGAAAACCTCCCAAGATCACCTTGTTAGCACTTAGCACTATAGGCAAAAATATATGCATCCTAGGTGTGAATTTTAACTTTGATCTCCAAAAGAACTAAGGAAGAGCAACCTGATCAATTAGGATCTTAGCTAATAAAGCATTTGGATTGCTAGCTGGGTCCTTGTTGCTGTCCCTTAGCATAATATTGTGCACCCTACCAACATAAAATATGCATTTAGAAGATAAGCCCAAGTATATATCAAAAAGAAAAGCCAATGTAATCACATCAAACAA
>JXTB01000050.1:776068-796783 GCA_002914805.1 Parasponia andersonii
GTAGCCATGCTTGTCAAACTTTTTCTTCTTCAGAGTTTCAGCATTTCTGTGCAAACTTCTTGAAAGACTAAGAACGTTTCTTTATTTGTTGATTATGCACAATGCACATTAAAAGATTATATATATGTATATCCTACGTAAATGGCTTTGATAGTTTACGTGCATAGTCAATAAATAAACTTGCCCTGTATGGAGACTTGGTAATATGTGTACATTTTCTTTTGCTACTTGCCCTCCCGCTGAACCCTACAATCTTTATGAGGCAGGTAACTCTAGCTAGCATATTGCTATGTAGGTCCCCATGGGGAATTGACCCCAGATCTCATGGGAGCAAACTATGGGCCTGACCACTCAACCTAACCCTCATGAGTATTATGTTTGCATTGAGTATATGCTTAGTCGGAGCATTTGAATTTTAAAATAGTGTTTTCCTTCAGTAAGAATCTTATATTATACAAGACAACAATAATTTCTTTTTTCATAGAAATAATGCCCCAATATTGTATACCTTGTAGCAATTTCAGAATAAACATCGGCAGGTTTCTCTCCAGCAACTAAGTTGACTGCAGCTGCTTCCAACTGAGAAAGGGCATATGCCAAAGGCAACCAGTAAGGTCATGAAGCAATTCAAGGCAACCAACGAGGTCATGAAGCAATTCAAAGCAACCAACAAATCAAAATACATCATATCATTCTAACGAATATTATGTTACAGAAGACATTTGTGGATTTGGCCACGTTTGAAAAGCTAAAGAACAGATTCAAAGCATCATTAAATAAGCCTAACATATGGAACTAAAACCGGAAATAAGAGTTAGCGATACAAATTCTGGTCAATTTCTTCAAAATCCTTGAGGAAAATTAGTGTTGTTGAAATTGAAAAGGCATGCCAAAAAGGGGGCAAAAAGAAAGATTTTCTGCAATCAGGCTCAAAAATCAGTGTTCACAATCACAATGACAAAATCTGTACGATTATATTACATTTGGCGGTAAATAGAGACATGAATCACAATGACAAAATCTGTACGATTATATTACATTTGGCGGTAAATAGAGACATGAAACACTTAAGTGATATCAGCAAATTGAACAAAAAGTTGAGTTGGACAAAAGTAAAAATGGAAGGAAGCAATTTATATCAGTTTGAAGTCAAAGTTTTAACATGTTTAATTTCCATTTTGCAATCATTTGAGTTTAAGATTAAAAAAAAAAATGTATCTATAAACCATTTGCCAAATCAAGACAGAAAATTGTTCATAAAGTTATTAAAGTTACATAAAATGGCTGAATTCACATAAAGTTATCAGATCCAGAATGCAGCAATATGAAGAAAATATTGTATAGAACAGAATAGATTAAATATGCAGAGACAAAGAAAGCATACGCTGTCTCTTCCCAAGGCGGCATAGTGCTGCAAGCCATTACACGAACCATCCTATAAAATTTTGAAGTTCTGCATTACTACTTAAATAATCCAAAATATATATATGGGCGTGTAGAGAAAGGAAGAGAGAATAGTAAGTAAATAAAGATTGGCAGAGCTTACGATTCCACTATAGGCAAGCAAAATAATCAGGAATTTCAAATGGAGGAAATAGGTATTTAGTTTAAAAAAAATAATTAAAATAAAAATAACAAAAATAATAGCTAAAAAAAAGAGGAGAGAGAGAGAGAGAGAGAGAGAGAGAGAGAGAGAGAGGAAGAGAGAATAGAAAGTAAATAAAGATGGGCAGGGCTTACGATTCCAGTATATGCTAGCAAAATAATCAGGAATATCAAATGGAGGAAATACGTATTTAGTTTTAAAAAAATAATGAAAATAAAATAACAAAAATAATAGCAAAAAAAAAAAAAGAAGAAAGAGAGAGAGAGAAGATGCAACAATCACGCATCTGACATGAGCCTTCCATAAAGATTGCAACCTATGAACAGATGACTGCAAGTTCAGGGATTTCCTAAGGACTACTATACGTTCCTGTAGCAAATGTCTCACAATCATCTTCTAACATCAACAATTAACCCTTGACAGAGCCAAAGTAAATGGTAACAAAGCTAAGAAGAATAATGTTCCTGGTGAGTGTAAATATTTCAGAATCAATGGCAACAAAACATATCATTATGGATTAGTTCCATGATGTTGAAATTAAAAGACAAGCAGAATTTCCGGTGCCTGATATACAAGGAAAAATTAAAAAAATAAATCTCTTTTCTAGCCAGCTCCACGCTGCCAGAAAAATGTGACCAGAACATCTGATTTTCTTTATTAACTCTCAAGTATGTCAAAGATCACAACAAGATAGGGGGAAATTAACACTCGAATAGAGAAATGCAGCAGGAAAAGAGCATATTTATCATTTCTCTAGAATGTTACAAAGAAAACAGAGATGAGAAAATTTTAAGACAAAGAAGTACATTAAAAAACGTTGCATAAGCTATAAATCCCCTCAGTATTTGGAGGCTGCATTAAAAAACGTTGCATATGCTATAAATCCCCTCAGTATTTGGAGGCTGCATTAAAAAACATTGCATATGCTATAAATCCCCTCGCAGTATTTGGAGGCTTCTAATGAAGATTTACCTGATGAATGGGCAAGTGAGAAACGACAGTATGTGGTGATGAGCTATTCAATGCTTCTGAAAGATTAATACAAGCAGCTAAGCACTGAAAAGGATCTTCAGCCGTCAACCACCAGCGGTCTCCACTCACAGGGTTGTTTGCTGAATCAAATATGTTTCCAATATTGTTATCCACAAATGCCAGTCGCCCATCATATGAAAGCTTTTCAACTCCACCAGCGTACAGGTTTGCTAAATGTATCTTAAGCCAGCGTAACCCAGACTTGCCCAGTGGGCGTCCTTCAGCAAACTCAAGAACTCCTCGACAAAGATCAGAACTCAAATGATTCAGATGTGAATGCATAGGGTATGCTCTACCTCTGAAATCAAGATTATGGGGATAATAAAAGCCTTCCTCATCTTTCATTTTTCGAGCCACCTTTTCAGAATCAGTTTTTTCATTATCAGTTATCAGTTCACAAAATTTGAATCTTAAAAGCTGAAAAATAAGAATTCTTGAAAACATAGTCTTCCAGTTTGCGTTGTCAAATTTCAAATGCAACTGAAACTTAGGGGTTTCAACATGATTTTCCCTTGATAATATTAGAAAAGATGAGGCACTTACAGAAAGCTTAAGTTCAATGTCACATCGTAAAGAATGTCTCTCCAAGTTTATCTTCCTTGCTTTCCTCATGCTCCATCTCCATTGTTGGATTTCTGCTAAGTCTTCTGAGGTCGGTTTCTCTGGTACAGTAACCTAGGCCAATTAAATGAATTTAGCCACATGAATGAAACAATCAAATGGAGAACATGCGACCCTAGACTAACTAATATACATGCAGTAAAACAACCCACACAATAACATCAGGCAAGTTTTATATCAAGGGAATTGAATATGAGATCCTACTCTAGTTTCCTTTTTTCCCCTATTCATCTAATAGGAAAGCAACATTCAGAGGCACCATCATTCTACAGAATTTTCCACATCATTTAATCAAGTCAGTTCTACAATGCTGGCAAAAATGGCCATAGAAGAAAGTATTATATAAGAGATCAGGAACAGTCTGTTTCACAAAAATGAAAGATCAAGCATGTGCTCACATCTTTATGATCAACTAAGCCAGCAATGTTTCACAAAAATGAAAGATCAAGCATGTGCTCACATCTTTACGATCAACTAAGCCAGCAACATTGCCACCTCCAGCCCAAATGCTCTCCACCACGCTAAGTACCTTTTTATTTACCCTCCACTTAGTGTTTCCAAGCATATCCAGAGCCTGAGATGTGATCAAAATAACTGGGTTCAAAAGTACTTCATGATGGACTAGAATAAACTCAAACTGAAATAACTAGAAACTAGATCTAAACAATGACCTGAATATTCAGAGAAAAGATGCCATGTATAATTGACACAATATGATATGTTTCACAATGTTTCACAGACAATACCCAGACACATATATGCAACCTTTATGTTTTGTATATATGATAGTTAAGGCTTTCAGTTAATGTAGAAGAACGATAGAGGAAACAATGATACTATCAAGTAATTCAAAATTAAAAAACTCTACAAGAAATATTTAGAGAAACTTCTTACCTCAAATACTTTCTGCATCCGGTTCCCAGGAACAGCCTTAAGTGCATCTCGCTGCTTGCTAGATCCATGAGTACGCATAACATAAGAAGGTAGGAACAAGTGCCCACCCTTGTCATATCTGAAAAGAATTTCAGAACATTATCCAAGGCTTGAGTCGCAAATATATTTGACAAAATAAAAATAAAAAATGTCGCTAAGGAGGCAGTCTCCTTTAAATATTAATAAGTCAACCATAATGTAGAACAATTATATTTAAATAATTACTTCATTTCATGTAACATTTTAACCCCCTACCACACTCTTACGTAATGGAGAAAGAACATGAATATCAGTTAATATCTTATCATACCCTTTCCATTTTCTAGGAGGTATCAACATTGGCACATAAGGAATTGGCATGAGCTTGGCCTGTTTCAAACAAAGACAGAAGATAATTATTAATTACAAAAAAGCAGGAACTTAAGGTGACAACATGCTCGGTATTCACATCTTGCACATGGTCAACCGTAGATTACATCATGAACACATGCAGTAACTGATAAAAAGAAAACATTATTCAGAAATAGAAAATAGAAAATAAAAATAAAAATAAAACTGATACAAAGAAAACCCTTTTTTCCTTTTGCTTCTCTTATTGGAAAGGTGGTAGAAGTAAACGAACAAAAATAGGCTGCTTTCACATTTAACATGGTTGGCAAATGTATTCCGCCCCCCCTCCCCCCACCACTCTCTTCCCTTTTTATTTGTTTGTTATTATTATGTAACTTTGTACTTTTCTACCTGAGTACTTTTCTACCTGACATCAGATTGTGAAATCTAGTTATGTGTATATCTATTATTTGCATGCATGTATTTTGCCTTTTTTCTTGTTTGTTTTTTTTTTTCCTTGTGTGTGTGTGTTTTTTTTGGGGGGGGAGATAAAGTTGGATGGAACATTTGCTTTTCAGTTAAACCTTGAGTCAAAAAGTTGAAAGTACATTTAAGTAACTTTGTACACAAATTTATTTCAAGTGTAGCAAATAAGTGAAAAGAAGACAGAGATATCTTAACTTACAGTTCTATCAAGCCCTGAAAGAATTAAGGGATCGCATTCTATAACTCCATAGTTCCGCACAAATCTCTGCCTATAAGGATATAGAAAAAAAGGTGCTATTATTAGAATGGCTTATAAGGAAAAAATGTTTATATGCACATTGTTGGTCATTCCTTGCAAGCTTACCCTACATAACAATGTGTAGTCCAGAATTTAGACATTTCAGTCAGTACTGTGACATAAAACAACTAAATGCATATATAAAAATTAAAGAAAAAATTTCTAAAAACAAGTTAGGAGTCCCGTTATTAAGTATGTTCATATGTATAAATGAATAGTAAAATAATGAACTTCCGATAACCAATTAAGGTGTTTTAGTGGAATGTGTTCAAGGGTACAGAATCCAAATCCAACTCCATGAAATGGGTTGCTAATGATTTTTGTTTTTGACACAACAAAAGCAAACAATATTTTGAACACCAAGAAGTTCATAGACTCACCCCGTCTTTGCAATGCCTTTTAATCTATGCCTAAATGCAGGTCTAACATCAGGTGGAATATCTCCTGACTGGTCAAGTGGAGGTTGTACAAAAGCTGTTTCAGTTAATAAATCTATCAGACGACATCCCAGCTGCAAAATTACAGTATATAAAAAGAAGTTTCAAAATCAAGAATTTTAAAAATTATTGAAAATCTAATCCATTGACCATTTTATGGAAGAGAAGATGCCAAAAGCCACAAACCTTAGCCTGGATATCTCTACTCCAAGGCTTAAACTCTTCTTTAACCAGTAGCCTTTGTGCCTTACTCAGTCTTCTCGTTCTAATTAAACCAATAATATTTTTCCTGAGTATCTCCTTCTCCTTACTCAGATCCTCTTCACTGTGAGCTACATTCTCCGTTCTCTGACAAATTTTAGTTTTCTCCAGGAAACTTTGAATTCTCACCTGAAATTTACCATGATGATAATACATGACACTTCAACCCCAACAAAGTGAGATTGACTGGGAAAGAGTAACCAAACAAAACACAGAGACATCACTACTACTGGGAAAGAGTAACCAAACAAAACACAGAGACATCACTACTGTGACGTAGTAAAGAAAAAATAATCTTCATGCCAAAAAAAAACAAAAAAAACCTCAAGCAAATAGAAGATGAAGACATCAGCAAGGTCTTGAACTCAGCATATTTAGGCCAGGTTTACTAATCCGCAATGGGCCGTAAGGGAAAAGGAACTGGAGAAGTGTTCCCTTTCTTATCCACTCATGTGTTTGCTCACACAATCAGGGAAAGTTCTAGTGGGTCCAACATAATAACGAAAAATTGAGGAAGGAAAACACAGTCTTTGATTCTTTGTCTTATTCCTTCTCCGTTACAATTCTTTTCATTACAAATTAGTCAATATGCCCTTAATCTCTTACAGTAGGAGCTGGAAAGTTTAACTTAATCTTAAACCATTTCTTATATTATTTATATAACATAGCTAAACAAATGCCTAAACTCTACCAAATACTTCATAAGTACAGCAAATTACAGCCACTTAACCAACTGAAGGTCTAAAAAATTCGGGAAAAAAAAAAAAAACTTAAAAAACATACCTCCTGCTCTATAGCCATTGCAATCTGAATCGCAGCATGAACAACCTGAACGCAGCCATCATGAGAAGCCACCATAATCAACCCCATCATCTTATGCATAACAATAAGAGCCATCTTATCAGCAGGCAGCAAGTCAATATTAGGCGCAAAAGCCTCCTTTTGCTTGCAGGTGGCCACCTTCTGTTCTCTCTCTATGGCCTCCCTCAATGGCTCAAACCACCCCAAAAACAAAGCCTTCACATGAGGCAAGTTGGGAGCCAGCTTCTTCTCAATCATAACTCTCTCTAACTCATTGTACTCATCCACCATTTTCTCCCAAGCTTCAGTCTCAGCCTTAATCTGCCTCCTCCTCAGAACATTGTACCTCCTCCTCTCGACCTCCTTAAACTCCAATCTCACTTCTCTTTGGGTCTTTTTGAAGATACCCTTTAGAAAAAGGGAGGTAATCCAAGGTGGGTCTTGGATGAAAATCCTTGGTGGCGAGTCCCGGGGCAAAATATGGCCAAACTCATTAATGGGTATCTGGAAATTCATCGAATTTTCCAAGTTTTCGACGAGATTGTCTTGGACAGAGTCTAATATGGGGTTGAACTGAATTGGGTCAGAAGGGCATTTGAGGCTGAGTGGGAATGGAGTTGAGGAAGAGAGCGAGGGCTTAAAGGGACTGTTTGAGCTTGACCCGAATAAGAAGTGGAGGTTTTTGAGAGACCTTTGGTTGAGCTTTGGGGGCTTTCGCCATGTTGAGTTGGAGATTTGAGGTTGAGGACTCAGGTACGAGGCTGTGGAAGCCATTGGTAGAGATAGGCTGTCAGGATGAAAGAGCCGAAACCCCGCTTAAACCTTGGCCAGCTTCAAGATATTTCTTTTTTTTTTTTTCTTTCTTTCCAATTTTTGATTTTTCAGAAGAAAACAAAATATATAATTTATTGTATTATAACATGAGCCACTAATTAGTAATAATAAGAATATTTTATGTTTTTTAACTTTGACTCTTGTTTTTTATTTTTCTCTTGATTTTTGGAAAGATTGAGAGAAGGAGAGAGACCTTATTATCTTAACTCACAAAAATTCATCCTCTAAAATTAGAAAAATTGGAACAAAAATTTAAAATGAAAAAATATGAATTAACAAAATTTATTTATTAAGTCAATTAATTTTTAAAAAATAAAACAAATAATATTTTAATTTTATAAATAAATACTCTCAATTATTCATATTCTACATCTTTTCTATCAAATAATTCAAAGAATTATTATTCTTCTCTCCCTCTATCATATTTTTCTTTCTCTCTAAATTATCCATTCTTTCTACACTTCTTTCCTCTTACAAAATATAACCCCAGTAAATGAGTTAGAAAGATAAGAAAGACATGATATTAATACGAATGCCGCTAGCAACCTTGACCTTAATTTCTTACAAGTTGACTATTATAATAGAAATATATATTGTCGGTTGCATTTCTATTTTTTCTCAAATACTCATCGAGTATTTTCTTTCCAATTCCGTTCACCCATAACTATGGAAAACTGCCAAACACAACTATTTGTTGTGTTGGTTTTGATTTTCATTTTCTTCGCGAGTTTCCTTTCAAATTACTCTTGAAGAGAAGAGCCTTGATTCATAATCTCCTTCACCTGAACACCTATAAACAATCTACAGTCATTCTCATACTAACATTATACATGGCCCACTTATTTTCCTTTCAAGTGTGTCAATATACAAGTTTTTGAATCCTCTATTTTTGAAAATTAACATCTAATTGAAATAAAAATCAAAACTAACACAACAAACATTAGGGGTTGCTTATTTATGTTTTAATTTTTTTGTTTTAAAAAAAATAAAAAATTTTAGGCTTTTTTTAAAAACACATTTGGTGCCTTTGTTTTTATTTATTTATTTTTTTTTAACTTTCAATCAAAATTTCCAAAACAAAAAAAAAAGTGAAAATTTTTCACACTGTCTATATTTTCTAGAGAAATGCTAAATGCACTATTTTTTTCACTCATTCTTATACTCTTCAATCTCATTGTCAATACGTGGATTCCATTATTTAGTTTAATATTTTAATGATACAGTAAATTATAGTAAAATCCACGTGTCAAACAGTGAGATTAGAAAAGTGCAAAAGTTACTTAACTCCAAGTCCTTATCGTGCTTAGAATCTTTCAGACCCTTCTTCAAGGTTTTAGATGTTATGACCCGAGGCTGAGGTCAGTGGCAGAATAGGTATTCCATAAAATAGTAATACTGAAAATATTTTTAAAAATGATTCCTTTAATTCAAAATTTTATCCTAGGGACTCTAACTTTTCAAGCTGACTTCGATAAAATATTTAATTATAAAACCCCACAATTATGTATTACTTATTAAACAAAGATCGTATTTAAAAATAGTTGTATAATAGTCATGCATCACAAATTATCTCACTCAAATACAGACATAAGTAATACAAACTACGTTCAAATCTCACATTCTAGTTCATAATGTTTAACGAAACCCAAATTGCTACTCAAATCTAAATATTTCACAAGTTTTGTAGGAATTTACCAAAATATAAATAAACTAGTACTTCTGTAATTCCTCGATCTAGTTCTTTCAATCCAAATCATATTCAGTGACACCTGAGGGGAAGAAGGGGTGAGCTATTGCCCAGTAGAGAATTGATTACGAATTTTTATTACATAAGAAATATACTCACGTTAAAGGTCTTACATGGTTAGTATTCCATTCAAACAGTTCACAAAACTCAAGTGGAAATCATAGTCCAATAGTTCAAACATTCTAAACCATTGTAAAACATCTATCAAAACCAGTACATATCTATTCAAGCCAACATATAACCATGTATGTAATCATGATATCCGAAATGTCCTACCAGATCACTTGTAAGTCTAAGCCACCCAAGGAGGCACTGTAAGTCCGATCATCCAACGTGGGGCATTGTAAATCTGACGGTCGCGTAAGTGTATGAATGCATGCAAATGCTATATGAGTAACATAATAAGGATATGCACTATTTTTATAAAAGCACAAACCTACCATGTATTATTCTTTAATCAAACATCATTTAATTCTTAAAACTGAGTTCTCAAACTATTTTGGAATTTCTAAGAATTTCGGCATTATAACAGTTGTTTTTAATCAAAATCTAAAATCTAATTTCATGCAGATAGTTCAAAATAGTATATATGACACATCAACTAGTGTGGCGTGCCTCCTAGGCAGTTTATATCTCAAATCAGGTCAAAATAGATATAAATCATAATTTTTACAAATAATTTCATGAAATTCCATGTTTATCAAAAATATGTGAAAGATATAATTAAACTATATTAAAGATCAAGTAATCAAATCCCTACCTCTATTGAGTGTCCAATTGGTGTTACTGGGCCGTAGAGAAGGTTTGGCATCGTTTGGGTGTCGTTTTTGAACCTTTGATTTCTTGGTTTGAAACCTTGATTTTCAAACGGAGTATCAAATCATGAAATGGACCTCAACACTGAATTCTAAACACTAAAAAAATGCTAGGTTAGACATATAATTTGTCCAATTTAGAGTTAGGCCCCACGACATGCAAATTGAGACAAATCTGAGCTATCTGATTTCATTTTTCGTGCCTGTTTCAAAATATAGTTAATATGTATCTCATCTTTCACCATTTTTAATGTAGATTCCAAAAATGATATTAGTTTCAAAATCTAACAATCCGATAGAAAAGTCAACTCCAAAACTATTTACATACAAAACTGTCCAACAAAATTAAAATCAAATGGAGCAAAATTGAGATACGAGACACCTACCATAAGATTGCCTGTAAAGAGAGGAGTCAATAGTGACCAATTTTGTGGCAAACGGCAGCCGGAATCATCTCTGGTGAGCATTTTGGTCCGCGGAATTTTCCGTGGTTTTCCAGCGATCAGCTGCTCCGGCAAGGCTGGGTCCGGTAGCGCTGTGATCATTCGGTAGTGGTGCGTCATTTCTGGATAGTGGTGGGCTTCAACAGCGGCCAGAGGAAGAGCTGCGGTGGCTGGCCGTAGGGGTTCGTTGTGGGGGCCTCGTGGGAGAAGAAGAAAAAGAGTAGGGATTTTAAAAAAATTTCAGAAACTGTAACGCCATATGTCAGTTTCTAGTTAATTGGACACTATTTTTATTATTTGCACTTGGACCCAGTTTTTTGAAAATCTTTAACTTAAATAATTATACTTTGACCCCAAATTTTGAACTTTCTTCACACTTATACTCAAATGAATCTAGACCAAAATTCCATCCAAATTCATTCAATAATTCAAATTTTTTTGGGGATAAAAGGACCACAATACCCTTGTTTAATTTAAGAGCTTTTACATCTTTCCCTCTTTAAAAGAATTTCATCTTGAAATTTAAGTACAAGGCATAAACTCAAAGTACAACCTCAAGCTTAAAATTAAATTAGTGAGGGTATTTTTGATACATTTCTATCTCGAGTTCCCAAGTAGCTTCCTCTTCTTATGATGATTCCAGAGAATTTTGACAAGCATAATTTCTTTACTGCGAAGTACTTTGAGTTCTCTTCCCATTATCTAAACTGGTTGCTCTTCATAAGTGACATCTTCTTGAATTGGTATCTTTATGTACTGAATTACATGAGAAAGGTCAGAAACATATTTCCTCAGCATTAAAACATGAAAGACATTGTATACATGACACAACTATTGTGGTAAGACTAATCGATATCCTACTGGTCCAATTCTTATAGTAATCATAAATGGCCCAATATATCTTGGAGCTAACTTTCCTTTAACTCCAAATCTAATGACTCCGAGCCTTGATATGACCTTTAGAAATACTTGACCATATCAAACTCTACTTCTCATCTTAGGGGATCCATATAGCTCTTTTGATGACTCTGAATAACTTTAAGTCTTTCTCTTATCATGTTGACCTTTTCAGTAGTTTCTTGTATCAGTTCTGGCCCAAGAGTAACTCATTCCTTTACGTCAGCCTAGCACAAGGTCGACTTGCATGGTCGACCATATAATACCTCATATAGGGCCATATCCAAACTGGTTTGGTAGCTGTTGTTATATGCAAATTCCACTAACGACAAGTGATCATCCCAGTTCCCACCAAAGTCTAGTATATATGAGCGAAGCATATCCTCTAAAATCTGAATTGTCCTATCAAATTGACCATCTGTTTGTGGGTGATGAGTTGTACTGAGATTTAATTCTATTCCCAAAATTTTTTGTAAAACTCTCCAGAAGTTGGATGTAAACCTTGGATCTCTATCAAAAACTATGATAGAAGGCACTCCATGCAAACGAACAATATGATCGGCATAATGATAACTGAGTTTGTTAAGAGAAAAGTCAATCCGAATCGGTATAAAATGAGCAGTTTTAGTCATTCGATCCACAATTACCCAAACGACATCATTTTTCCTTTGAGTCCTCAGTAATCCTGTTACAAAATCCATAGTAATTTTATCCCATTTCTATTCTAGAATAGGCAATGGCTAAAGTAACCCAACTGGTCTTTGATGTTCAGCTTTGACTTGTTGACAGGTCATACACTTAGCCACAAAAGTAGCTACGTCCCATTTCATGCCCTTCCACTAATACTATCTCTTTAAATCATGGTACATCTTAGTAGTATCGGGATGTATTGTAAACTTGAATCTGTGAGCTCTAGTCAAGATAGTCTCTCGAAGGTGTGGATCATTACCCACAACTAACTTTCTGTTAAAAAGTATAAATCCTTCTCTAGTAGTACTCAAACCATCTAGTTGCTCACCATTTTGGAGTTGGTTCCAGATTTTTCTTAATTCTTGATCTTATCATTGACTTTGTTGAACTATCTAGAGAAGTGAGGGGGTAGCCACTACATTGCTATCATAAGCAATGTCACTTCCCTCGAAGTACTCTAAATCATAATCACTAATAATGACTAAATTTTTCCACTTTTCAACTACCAAAGAAGCAAGCATACCACGAGATTTAAGGCTCAAGGCATCTGCTACTACATTTGCCTTTCTAGGATGATACTAAAGATTGAAAACATAATTCTCCATATACTCAATTCATCTCCTCTGTCTCAAATTCAAGTCACATTGAGTGAAGAGATATTTCAAACTCTTGTGATCGGAGTAGATATCAAACGTAACACCGTATAAGTAACATCTCTAGATCTTGAGAGCAAAGATCACAACTGCCAATTCTAGATCATGAGCAGGGTAGTTTTTCTCATGCGGTTTCAACTGACGAGAAGCATAAGCTACAACTCTACCATTTTGTATTAAAACACATCCCAATCCTGAACCAGATCGTCTGTGTACACCACATATGGTACATTACTATTAGAGATAATTAGAATAAGTGCAGTTATCAATTTCTCTTTCAATTTCATGAATGTTGTTTCACACTCATCATTGCAAGTAAACTTGACATCTTTTCTCGTTAACTTGGTTAGAGCCAATTCAATGCTCGAGAAGTTCTCCATAAAACGACGATAGTATCCTGCTAAACCAAGGAAACTCCACACCTCAGTAATATTTCTCGATCTCTCCCATGCTAGAATAGACTCTATCTTGGATAGGTCAACAGAGATACCATCTTGAAAAATTATATGTCCCAAAAATTTGACTTTTGTCATCTAGAAATCATATTTCTATCTCTTGGCATATAACTAGTGATCCCTCAGAGTCTAAAGCATAATCTTTAAATATTCTGCGTGTTTTTCTCAGGTCTTAGAATAAATAAGGATATCGTCAATAAACACAATCACAAATTTGTCTAAGTAAGGCTTGAAGATCCTGTTCATAAGGTTCATGAATGCTGCAGGTTCATTCGTCAATCCGAAAGGCATAACTAAAAACTCAAAGTGACCATATTGAGTCCTAAATGAAGTTTTCGGTATGTCTTCTTCACAAATTTTCAGTTGGCAGTATCCAGACACTACAACAAAAAATATCTTTCAAGGCGCTTTATAAGTGCCTTGAAAGGCCTTTTACGGCGCCTACAAAAGTGCTTTAGTTCCAGGTGCCGTGATAGGCCTTGGCTACGAAGACGCTTATAAGGCGCCGTGGAAGGTCTATCAAGGCGCCTATTAGGTACTGTGAAAGGCATTTTCCACGGCGCCTGTTAAGCGCCTTGGTATCAAGATACCAAGACGCTTAACAGGCGATACCAAGGCACTTAACAGGCGCCGTGGAAAATACCTTTCACAGCACCTAATAGGCGCCTGGGTAGATAATTTTCAGGGGGTATTTGTAACGTATTTGTCTATACTACCCCCTGGAATTTTATAAATGTAATCCAAATTCATTACATATACCAAATATTTGAACTAAAATAGAGTATAAATATATATTTACATAGAAATATTAAATTAATATAATAACCCATATAGTCTATATATACATTAGTTTTCTAAGCCAAACAACATGATCATCAAAGACTACATATAATTTAAATAAATAATGATTAAGAACCTCAAATGAGAAATTGTATTAGTTCTTCGACCCACTCTTCAAGAAGTCCGTTGATATCATCCTTTGTATAAAAATTTTGTCCATTAAACTACAAATTCAAACACCTTATTTGTTAGAAAGTTATCAATCAAACTATAAATTAGAATAGAACTAATAAAATATATGGTTACATACCATTGTAGTAAATGATTTAACATTGGCTTGTTCAATGACTTCTCTCATAAATTTACATATGTAGAATCCGCACTTAACATTTGTCAGTTGTCTTGGGCATTATATATAAGTATAAAGTAAACATAAGTAATTTTAATTAATCTTCCACTTAACAAGTGTTATTAATTCAAATTTAGTACCTTTATTAACTTATAAACCAGACCATTTGATCTTCTTTTCTTTTCTTTTTCTACATTATATATCTTGAATGCATTTTGAATTGGAAATACACAAACATAATAATAAAAGGTTAGCAATAGCAACCATAAGTAAAAATACTATAAGAAACTAAACTATAATAAAATAACTATTAAAGAACTTACTCGATCATTGTTAAACCAATTTCCTCACGGAGAGCTAAGCTGAGAGGATCTAGAAACCATGCATAACCTTTAAGAGTATAAATGATAAGCAATATCCAATGGTCCTTACTCATAAAATTGATGATAAAGATTATTAATATGTAACAATTAACTTCATATAGGAAGTAGTTGATCATATGACAATTTGTTAAGTTTAAAATCTTACCCATGATTCCAAGGTGTAATTAGAAATTGATGTTCATTCTCCATAAATAACATCCAGGTTGCTAAACTTATAGCACGATCCTCACGTGGACCACCTTGTGTAGTAACTGCACTAGGATCTATGAACATATACCTAGCTTGATAGCCATATTGGGTCACTAAATGGTGTAAATGCCTACAAGTACAAAATGCAATGTGAATTAAATGTTGTATTATATAATTGCCAACTATAGATACATGTATATATTTATAAAGTTCTATGTATATTAAAAAAATGAACTTCTTACCTCATGTATAATGTAATAGGTACGGCCCTAATCTTTTATAATGTACAAAACTCAATTATGTCTTCTTTGAATACAGGCAAACAAAAAGTTTCTCCAAACACTTCTTCATCAAAGGGAACATTAAAAACAACACCTTCATCTACTCTTTGAATGGTATTCAATAGTAATTTTATAAAAGTTAGTGTACCATCAACAAATTTAAACTGTATTTGTGTAACAGATTCCGCTTTCTTTCTTTGTGGATGTACTCTTTCTTGTGTTTGAGGTGGCTGTGGTTGTGAAGATTTATTCTTCCCCATTTGATACCTATTTATATCATTAAACTCCTAAAATCCAAATAAATGATGAAATGTTAACAAATAAGTTAATAATTCACATTAGAATTCAATAAAGGATGAATTTATTTGGAAAATGGGTCTGCATACCAAATTATCTTCAAAGATGACAAGCATCTTAGGCCATGCAAGATGCGATCCAAGTGCGTCACCTACCAACCTTGTATTATCATCTGGATTTGGAATAGGAATTAGGGCTGTAGCATCAAGAACAACCTCTACTGATACATGAAAATTATTCTCCCCCAATTCTCTGCCGTGAATAATAGTTGATGAGGTTGACTCTTGTACATGTCCTAAAGTAACTATGTTATCACGAGACCTCACTATAAGCTTGTATGGTCGGTTCTACAATATAGAAAATCAAACACAATTTATAAATACAAGTAGTTAATAAACAAATAAGAAAGAAACTCATATAAACATACTTTTTTGAGTCGTGAAGATGTTCCTACAGCCACCATTGGATTTACATGTATCTCTTGTGGTTGCACTTTTTCCCTTTGAACTTCTGGCCGTGAAGGAGTTGTATTAGAACCACCAATATTACTTTGTTGTCCTGCTTGAATCTTAGCAATTTCTACTTTGAACCGTTCGTCTTGTTCTTTAAGCATTTGTTGCATCTTGCGTGTTTGTTCATCTTGCCATTGTTTCAAATCAAATGATTATTGCTTCTTTGTTCGAGCAGGTTGATGAAAATATTGTCTGTGGCTAACTTGAAATCCCATTCCCCGTACACGTCCAGAATATTCAGGAGTGCCTAAAGCCATTGTTAAAATATCACTAGAACTGTCTATTTCGAGATTTCCCTCTTGGAATTGTTGATTATAATCCTCCTACAAAATATTTACAGAATTGAACATTAGACTATGCTATACTTTTAACAAAATTACAAATTAATATAATGAATATATTGTAATAAGCAACTTATAATTCTATCAACTACTGCTTTGATTTCCTCAGTATGGCCTCATTTTTTAGGGACACGTCCTCTACTCCATAGCTCGGATCTATCAATACCACATCGGCCTTCGTCTTTTTCAATCTTAGCTTCTAATCTAGCATAACCCAAGCGAGACATACGATGTGGATATTTATTTTGCGTTGCTCTTCCCTGTTGTACTTTCCTAGCTTCCTCCCATTCTGCACTTAATCTTTTCTTAACAAACTCATTCCAAACTTTAGGTTCAATCCACGGTGTATATGATGTTTGAGGTTGCTCTAATAACTCTGGACAAGTATGTCTATACTCATAAATCAGTTCAGTTGTAATCCTAGACTTAAAATCCCTCCACATTTTCCCACAACTTTTTAAAGTTTTTTTTTTGCTTTGTAGTCCAATACAAATTTTTCCTACAATATAAAAGAAATAATGTTAATACCAAATATATATTCTAATAAATATGAAATAAAAATATTCATGTTCATACTAATATTATATGCCAGAGCTCATCTTTTAGGTCCGTTGGTACAAGCGTCTAGTTATCAATGTTTATTGGGATCTTGCGACGAACCATAAAGCCATAAAAGCTCGCCAAATATTTACCTTCATCCCTAGTTGGTTGTCCCCATTCATTGTACGTGATAACTTCTTTTTTGTTATCACTTCTTTTTATATTCAACTCCTTCATTTGAGTCGTTCCTCTTGGTTTCTTTTTGTATTTTCTTTCACCTTGACTACTTTGTGATGGTGTAAATTGATAA
Source organism: Parasponia andersonii (assembly GCA_002914805.1). Lineage (NCBI taxonomy): Eukaryota > Viridiplantae > Streptophyta > Magnoliopsida > Rosales > Cannabaceae > Trema > Trema andersonii. The sequence goes on from JXTB01000050.1 coordinate 793,390, forward strand.
ACATCATATGCACCTTTATTTTCCATATCAATAATTACCTGTTAAATAATAAAACCACAAATGTAGATAAAAAATTAAGATAGAAAATAATAAGCATGTAAACATAAGAGATAATATATTTTAAAAGATAAAACATCAATCTACAAAGATATAAAAATGAAACAAAAATATATAACTTATTTGATTTTTACCTCATTGGTTTCTTTCTTTGATTATCATTCCAAATACTTCACTATCATCTCGTAAACATGTAACATTACCTTCATTAACGTCTTCTATCAAAGCCTCCACCGAAACAACTTTTGAGAATATTTCATGAGCAACATGTATTTCGTTCTCATCTTCAACTCCTAAATTTTGATATTCTTTTGGTTTTGTTGCAAGAACAATCGACCATCAAGCATCAAGTGGATCATTGATGTAAAATACTTGTTTTGCTTGTGTTACCAATATAAATGGATATTTCTTGTGACCTATCCGGCTTAGATCAACTAAAGTGAAGCCTAACTCATCTTTTCTAACCCCATGGTTACTCTCCACCCATTGACACATAAATACTGGGAACCGAAATATGACAAAATCAAGTTCTCAAATTTCCTCGATAATGCCATAGTATATCATATCACCCTCTATTGGGTTTTTATCCTTCGAACTTGAAAATTATATGGTTTTTGCAATAATACTTACCCCACTATTTTGGGTTGTTCTTATGTTGTCGCGGTCTCTTATGCAAAAATGAACACTGTTAACTTGATAAGCACTATACTTAATTACATCCAATGATGGTCCACGTGATATCCATTTCAATGTATCAGATAGATTATGTGTTGTCTTGTTCATTTCAACTACAATCTATTCAAAATGCAAAATTAACAATTAGAAAACCCAACATATTAGTACTCATACTCTAAAATAGGGAAAAAATGAAATCAAACTATTAATTGTAACAACTAATTGGAATTACCCGTTCGCAAAACCAACTAATAAAAGTTCGATGATGTTCATCATGGATCCACTTCTCTCTTTTTGATTTCATTGAGAATTGTGTTTTGATCCAATTTATATGCTCCCTTTAACAAATCATCCCCAAAGTAAACCATTATTATTAAAGAATTCAACATTCAATCAATGCAAATCTAATTCACAATAAAACTTACTCGATGAAAGGTTGGACTTCAGCTATATTTTGTAACACAGTACGATATGCTTGGTCTAGTTGTTCTTGTTTAACTGTACACACGACACCACTACTTACGCTTTTATTAATATTTGAAGATGCGGGTACTCCGATAGCTTCTATATTTGCCAAATACTCAGAACAAAACTCAACAGCTTCTTCTGGCCGGCTTCGATTTCTAACATATCCTTTTAGAATTTTCATATATCTCTCAAATGGATACATCCTTCTCAAATAAACAGGACAACATAACTTCACTTCTCTAACCAAATGTACAGTAAGATGTATCATTATATCAAAAAAACTAGGAGGAAAAAACTGCTCCAACATGCACAATGTTACAACAAGTTCACGTTGTAGTTCGTCTAACTTGGATACATCGACCACCTTAGAACAAATTCTATTAAAAAATAAGCATAATCTGGTGATTGCATATCGAACATTTTTAGGTAATACGGACCTGATCGCTATAGGTAGCAGATGTTGCATTAGTATATGACAATCATTAGATTTAAGTCCAACTAGTTTCAAATTATTCATATCCACTAATGTTCTAATATTAGAAGAATAGCCTTCAGGAACCTTCACATTAAATAAAGATTGACACAATTGATATTTTTTTTCCTTTTTCAATGTGAAGCAAGCAGGGAGTAAATATGTTCGCTTCTCCCCCACTTTAGGAGCTAACTTTTTTCGAACACCCATATCAACAAGATCTATGCAGGCACCAATACTATCCTTATTCTTCCCTGGAATATTTAATAAAGTTCCAAGTATACTATCACATATGTTCTTCTCAATATGCATGACATCTAAGTTATGTCTCAGAAGTAAATATTACCAATACTCCAACTCAAAGAATATAGATTTCTTCTTCCAACAACTCTTTGGGGGTTTTTACAACCTTCAAGTTACTGCATCTTTTTCTTTTCTTACTGATATCACTTATTTTAACTTTCTAAGCCTAATTTCGAGCTTAGAGACTGTTTCTAGTATCTCTGTCCCAATTAAAGGTTGTGGTGCCAATTCAAATTCTTAAGAACCATTAAATACTTTTTTCCAATTTCTGTAAACATGCTCGCGAGGTAAAAATCTTCTATGGCCCATATAACTCAATTTTCTAGCATGTTTTAAGAACTGACAACTTGTTTCTCATCACAACATGCTTTATATCCTTTAGTGGAAAACCCAGACAAATTCCCATATGTAGGGAAGTCATTAATTGTCCATAGTAACACAACCTTAAGAGTAAAATCGTCATCTTTATATATATTATAGGCTTTCACACCATCATTCCCCAAACTGTTCAACTCATCAATCAACGGGGCTAAATATATATCAATATCATTATCAGGTTGTCTAGGTCCTGATATTAACATTGTAAGAAGTGTAAACTTTCTTTTCATACACAACCATGGAGGAAGATTATAGATTACAAGCATTACAGGCCAACAACTGTATTTGCTACTTAGAGTTGTATGAGGATTAATACCATCCGCAGATAGACCAAGACGAAGATTCCTTGGATCACTTCCAAAAGAAGTCCATTTGTAATCTATTGTTTTCCAAGCTGGTAAATCGGCTAGATGTCTAAGTTTACCATCTTCTATCCTCTCATTCGCATGCCATATTAGATCTTTAGCATACTCACGATTTCGGAATAGACGGGTAAAATGAGGAATTGGAGGAATATACCACAAAACATTAGCAAGGGTTCCAACTTTTACCTCTTTAGAATTCTTATTCTGTTGCCACCTAGGCTCACCACATACTGGACAACAAATTGCATCTTTAAATTTCTTTCGATATAAAATATAATCATTTGGGCAAACGTGAATTTTCTCATATTGCATACCCAATGAGCATAAAGTCTTTTTAGCCTCATAAAAGGAAGGTGGTATCTCATTATCATTTGGCAATATCTCTCGTAGTAAAGCTAACAAGCCTGAAAAACTTTTATCACTCCATTCATGTCTTGCTTTCAAATTATACAATTTCAATAATACAGACAACTTTGTAAATTTCGTACAACCCGGATAGATCGGTTTCTCAGCATCATTAAGCAATGATTGAAACTTAATAGGATCTACTTCTGTTTCATATTGTGCATCATCAATCATTTCAAAAAGATCATCATTTAAATCTAACTCATAATCATCTCTTATACTCTTCTTTGACAAAAATCCGGTAATTGGAACCTTTTCACCATGCCAAATC
>JXTB01000050.1:797556-827881 GCA_002914805.1 Parasponia andersonii
AAATGAGTTTAAAAGCTTAAACATACCTTGTTTACCAGAAAAAATGGTGAAAATGGTGGAAGGGGGAGACTAGCTGCGGCTGGAAGTGAAAAGGGAAAAGGGTAAGAAAAGTAAGAAGGAAGTGACATGGCCTCGTTATTTTGAGTCCTTTATATAGGGCTCCTACCTCGCCTCTGGGCGCCGAGAAAAGTATATCACAGCGCCTTATGGGCGCCGTGAAAGTTAAATACCACGACGCTTTTTAGGCGCCGTGGTAGATGTATATCACGGTGCCTTATAGGCACCGTGAAAGTTATATCCAACGGCGCCCATTAAGCACCGTTAAAGATCCTATACCACGACGCTTTTTAGGCGCCGTTGTATTTCCCTGTTTATCACGGCGCTTGTTAAGCACCGTGATAGTTAATCAATTATTACAGTGCTTCTGTACACGTACCGTGATAGTACACATTTTTAGTAGTGAGATCTCAAGTCTATCTTTGAGAGAATTTAGATCCACCAAATTGGTCAAACAACTCGTCAATTCTTGGCAAATGATACTTATTCTTTATAGTCAGCTGGTTTAGCTTTCTATAGTCCACACAAAGTCTGAGTGTACCACCATCTTTCTTGGCAAAAGGAACTGTAGCACCCCAAGGTGAGGTACTACTCTTGATGAACCTTTTTGACAGTAGGTCATCTAGTTGTTCTCTTAATTCAGTCATTTCTGTAGGAGCCATTCAATAAGTAGGAACAGAAACTGGTTGAGCTCCAGAAACTAAGTTAATACAGAATTCAATCTCTCTATCAGATGGTAATCCAGATAAATTCTCTAGAAAAATATCTGGAAACTCACTAACTACCAATATTCACGGATATTGATATGCAGTTCTAATCTCACCATCAATGGTAAATAGGCTTCCATAACATTCCAGTTTCTTTCTTCTACCAATACATGCTCTCAAAAGGGGAGTAGGTCTTATTAAATTCAATCCAGTTTGATACACAACTGAATACCCATTTTCAAAATGAAGAGTCACCTTCCTTCTATGACAATCTACTATAGCTCGATATTTAGACAGCCAGTCCATACCAAGAATCACATCAAATTGATTCATAAGTATCACAATCAAATTAGCTAATAACTCACAACCATCAATCACAATAGAACAAAAGTTGCATATAGTAGACATACTATAGACATTTCCCAAAGGATTATCAAGATTTAAAGCAGGATCAAAAGTTTCAAATTTCAAACCCAGCATACTAGTAGACAACACGGATATGAAAGAATGCGATGCACTAGTATCAAATAACACATGAGCCCAAAAATGATAAAGTAAGATCATACCATCAACTACTCTAGGTCTAGGCTGACCATATCTCTCTATCTTGGTTCGTATAGGTTTGAGCTTTCTCCTTTTTTTTTTTGTTTCCTCTACCTCTGCCTAGATGACTACTACTAGATTCTGAAGTACCATTATAGGACTGTCTATAATCTTCTTGTGTTCTAGAAGCTTGAGGGGTAAGACGCCCTACGGTGACGGTAGAACTCTAAGGACGATATTGGTATTGAACAGGATAGTTGAAAATTGGAGCTGAGCTCTGGAAATGAGTAGACCTAATTTGCTAATTAGGGATGAGTGCCTAAGCTGCTTGACTTCCCTGTAGTCTTTTAGTGGTCAGTGGAAGGATTTGCAAAAGTTGGGGGCAATTTCTTCTAAAATGGCATCGTTATCCACAATAGTCATAGGAATACGGAGTAAAATGTCCACTTCCTATTAAAACAAAATTGCCATTACATCCATTGCTCTATGAACCCTGTCTTTGCCATCGACCCTTTTTCATTTTTCGATCGTTACCTTTCCCTTTATATCCACCAGTGGTACCTCTATCACCAATCAGTGTAGTTTCGATTCTCTGAGCTATACCATAAGCCTCAATAAGGGTAGTAATTGGAAATGACTCAAGTCTGGTGCGAATCTCTGGCCTTAAGTTGGTTCTAAAATGAACCATTTGAAGTCTCAAATGATTTCTCGATGTATGGGCATATTGGGAGAGTTCCACAAAGCTCGCATAGTACTCGTGAATAGTCATACTCCCTTGACGCAAGTTATTATGCTGTTTCAGTATCTCATTCACATAGTCGTCATTGGCATACTGTCTTTTGAATAGTTCATCAAATTGTTCCTAAGTCATAGTGGTAGTATCATGGGTCAACTTGATAGTATTCCACCAATGATCAGCAGCATGCAGAAGCAAGTACATTATAAAGCCCACTCTAAACTCTGCTGGTACTGCCAAAGTATCAAATTTCTTTTGAGCTTTCTTATGCCATCTCAGTGCAGCTATGGGATCATGTTCTCCATAAAAATTTGGTGGTTTTAGTTTAGTAAAATCCTTAAAGCTTTTAGATCGGTCATTCTCTGTAGTTAGCCTTGTCATAAGACCAGGTATCCTTTGCATAGTTTGCAGAAGAGCATTAATAATATCAAAAGTAGGAGGGTTTTGTCGTGGAGAAGCATCTTATTCTCTCTTAGGTTGAGGCACCCTTTTTCTTGGAGACTTTTTCTTGATATGTATTCCAATATGTCCAACATATTAGTAAAAAGATAACGATATATAACTTACATAAAAAAATGTCCAATCTAGCTCAATGAGTGATGTACTCTGAGTATTTTAAATTAAAACCGTGCTTTGATACTAAATTTTCTGTCACAACCTGAGCCTGGGGTTAGTGGCAGAATGGGTGTTTCATAAAATACCGAAAATATTTTCAAAAATGACTCATTTAATTCAAAAATTTTGCCCCGAGGACTCTAACTTTTCAAGTTAACCTCAATAAAATATTTAATTAAAAATAAAACTCCACAGTTATGTGTTACTTATTAAACAAAGACTATATTTAAAAATAGTTTTTTAATAGTCATGCATCACAAATCATCTTACACTCAAATACAGACATAAGTAATACAAACCACGTCCAAATTTGACATTCTAGATCATAATACAAACCTAAATTCCTACTTAAATCTAAATATTTCACAAGTCTCGTAGGAATTTACTAAAATATAAATAAACTAATTATTCTGTAATACCTCGATCTAGTTCTTCTGATTCAAATCACACTTAGTGCCACATGAGGGGAAGAAATGGTGAGCTATTGCCCAGTAGAGAATCGATTACAAATTTTTATTATATAAGAAATATACTCACGTTGAAGGTCCTACACAGTTAGTATTCCATTCAAATAGTTCACAAAACTCAAGTAAAAATCATAGTCTAATAATTCAAACATTCAAACCATTATAAAACTACCATCAAAATCAGTACATATCTATTCAGGCCAATATATAACTATGTATGCAATCATGATATCCGAAGTGTCCTAATGAGTCGGTCGTAAGTCCGAGCTACCTAAAGAGACGTCGTAAGTTTGATCACCTAATGTAGGGCATCGTAAGTCCGACGACCGCGTAAATGTGTGAATGCATACAAGTACTATATGAGTGATAGAATAAGAATATGCACCATTTCCACAAAATCACAAAACCACCATGCATTATTCTTTAATCAAATATCATTTAATTCTCAAAACTGAGTTCTCAAACTATTTTGGATTTTTAAAAAATTTCAGCATTTTAACGACTATTTTTGATCAAAACCTAAATCCAATTTCCAGTAGAAAACAGTTCAAAATAGTATGTATGATGCGCCAACCAGTGTGATGTGTCTCCTAGGTAGTTTATGTCTCAAATCAAGTCAAAATGGATATCAATCACAATTTTTACAAATAATTTCACGAAATTCCATATTTATAAAAAATATGTAAAAAATAAAATTAAACCAGTTTAAAGATCAAGTAATCGAATTCTTACCTCTATCGAGTTTCCAATTGCTGTTACGGAGCTACGGAGAGGGTTTGGCATCGCTTGGGTGTCGTTTGGAGGGCTAGGTGTCGTTTTTGAACTTTTGATTCCCTAGTTTGAAAACTTGATTTTTAAACGAAGCATCAAATCATGAAACGGACCTCACCACAGAATTCAGAATACTAAAAAAATGCTAGGTTAGATCTATAATTTGTCCAATTTGGAGACGGGCATGACGACATACAAATCGAGATAAATGTGAGCCGTCTGATTTCTTTTTTTGCCCGTTTTAAAACATAGTAAATATATATCTCATTTTACCATTTTCAACGTAGATTCCAAAAATGGTATTTGTTTCGAAATTGAACAGTCCAATCAAAAAGTGAACTCCGAAACTATTTATACACAAAATTGTCTAACGAAATTAAAATCAAATAAAGCAAAATTGAGACATAAGACACTTATCACAAGATTGTCTGTGAGGAGATGAGTCCACAACAACCAATTTTGCGGCGAACGGCGGCCGGAATTGTCTCCAACGAGTGTTTTGGTCCGCAGTGTTTTCCGTATTTTTCCAGCGATCGGCTACTTTGGCGAGGTTAGGTCCGATGGCACTGTAATCATCTGGCAGTGATGCATCGTTTTCGGGTAATGGCAGGCTTCAATAGTGGCTGGAGGAGGAGCTGCGATGGCTGGCCATGGGGTTTCGTCGCGGGGGCCTAATGGGAGAGGAAGGAAAAGAGGAGGGATTTAAAAAACATTTCAGAAACTATAGCATCACTTGTCAGTTTCTGGTTAATTGGGCATTGTTTTACTTATTACACTTAGACACAATATTCTGAAAATCTTCTCAAAAATATCCTTAAATAATTATATTTTAACCCTAATTTTTAATCTTTCTTCACATTTATACCCAGATAAATCTAGACCAAAATTCCAGCTAAATTCATCCAATAATTCAATTTTTTTTAGGGGTAAAATGACCACAATACCATTGTTTAATTGGAGGGATTTTACGTCAGACCTTCTTCAAGGTTTTCAACTCACCTTTTCTCTAGGCAGTCGTTGTTTCCTTTGGCAGTCCTCGTCATCTCTAGTGGTCATTCTCATTTTATTCTGCGATTTGTTTGATAGAGATATATTTTTTTTTTCTTTTCTATTCTGTTTGATCCTCTCTATATTTTGTGTAAGGGCTTTGATTTTGGTATCAATTGGTGTATTACATGCATGGATCATGGATTTAGCTATTAGAAACTTAATTGTTTTGGAATATTTGAGTTGGTTGTTTCACTTGAAGTACTTGTATATATTCCTCATAGAATTTGGGTATTGTAATGTATAAGTATTTGTATTTTTCCCCAATTCTTGAACACTGGGGGATTTGGACTACTTATATTTTTTATATTTTCCCCTAATTTTGATTTGGGTCATGATTAATTTTCCACATTTTGTTCCAAAATTGACTAATAAGTAGTATTTTCATGAAGTTTTTTTATTTCTTTACATCAAATTAATTACTTATACATCAGATTTTATGAAACTTGTAATCCTATTCACCTTTTCGATTAATTTCTTCTATTATTATTAGGGAATTTTTGCTATCTTCTGAAATATCAACACGAAACAGAAATTACGAGTGTTTTGTAGTTAACCCCATCATAAGAAATATATGGCTATGGCTTGTGTCTTATTTTTCACTAGTTTCAGAATCATTTCATTTCATCAACCATAATTATGTGTTTAACCTATATCTTTTTCCAGATGCATATAAACTTGTTACTATAAGAAAACATGTACTTTAATGAATTCCTAGATTTCAAAAGTCGTTAAGTTTCTCACATATATGCATATCTAACGTACTTTGATTGGTATGCTCTCTGTATAAATTACTGTTTTGTATAGTATGTTAATTATGATATGGACATTCCATTGTACCAGTTGCATCTATCAGTTCATGAATAATCCTTATGGGATTGAATGTCTTAGTAAGAATATTGGTTTTGTTCCACCAACATTTTTTATAAAAGTTGAAACAATTTCGGTGAAAATTTTACTTCTAGAGTTAGTTTTGCCTTTCTCCTCTTTTTTGTTTCTTCTTAGATTTAATTCAATTATGAGGGGAAAGTCTGGTTTTCGGGATGAATCAATCGACCATTTTTGTTATTTTTCCTTTCATAATGGTTTGACTTTCTGTACAATGAATGAGACCATTTTTCGTTTTTATGCCTCATAATTGTGATTTAATTACGAGAATTTTGTACAAATAAGGGGGCATTGATCCAAATACCTTATAGATCTCTGTCTGTAATTTATTTCATTGATAATAACGCTAAGTTTGTTTCTTGCATTTTCTCCTAATTTTTCTGAGTTATATCAATTAAGCACCTCATTATATTAATGATTGTGTGAGTCGTCAGATAATCTTCTAGAGATTTTGTTAAATATATTATGGGTTTTGACTCTACAAAATATAACATAAATTTGTCACAATAAGCTTCTAAAAGTGTCGGCCCTAGTTTTAATCCTTGGTTTGCTTTGCTTTAAGATTACGTGAAAAAAACTTGAGTACTTTCGATTTCTTTGCTTACTGAAAAAAGGCAAATCCTTATTTACTTTAGTTATGATGAGTCTATTGTCATCCATCTCTAAATTTATACATAATTGGCTCTGAAAATTCTTTAGTTAGAAGGAACACATTAAAATTTGATCAAAACATCACTATAATTGTTTTATGGCGAACAAATCATACTCTAAATAAGAGAATAAATTTATGAGAAGTAGTAACTAGGAGGTTTAAGATGTAGTCACTATATTAATGATTGTATGAGTTACTAGATGATCTTTTAATTTCTACAAAGTTTGTATGCCTCTTATAGCAATTAGTTTATACTAGTAAAACAAATAATTATTATTGACTGTAAATCTTTTTTAGATTATTGTCCTTTGTAGCTATGGAACGTGTCGAAATTCTTGATAATGAAAATGAACTTAGGTCTGGGAATACTAATGATGTTGTTGTATGAACTCACAAGAGCGAAGAGGTATTCATTAACATCATGGTAGAAGAAATTATAAAAGGAAACCGAAATACTACAACATTTACCAAAACAGCATGACATCATATCTGTGAGGAACTTTTTGCACAGGCCAAAAGAAACTACGTTGACATTTTAAGTAAGGAATAAGTTTAACTTACTAAAACCAAAAACGAAAGGACTTCAACACATTATTGAAAGAGACGAGTATTGGCTACAATTCTGTTACTGGATAAGTTACTACAACGAAGAAGTGTGGGACGGACTTAACAGGGCAAAACTCAATCTCGATTTAATTTTTTATCTTATTCTAATTGATAGTTTGAAAAGTAATTCTCTCTTCTTCTTTTTTTTCCTTATAGGTTCACAAGTTTACAAAAAGATTCAAGAAGAAAGGATGTTCATTTTATGATAAGTTATGTACCATTTTTAAAGATACTAGTGCTACTGGATCCAATGCCCATCCTTCCACAAAGCGTCCTTCGTCAGATGAAGATGATATTGCACTCTCAAAACGAACTAATAGGAGTCGTGAGTTTAAGTTGGATGATGATATAGATGTTTTGAAAGATAGTAATAAATAATTCTCAAAAGCGAAAGTGAAGAGATTCAACTGAGCCTTCTAACCCTGAACGTGGAAAAAGGACTAATTTCACATTTGCCTTGGCATATAGCTTACTTGCTATTTCTGAATGTTCTAAGAGAAAGGCAGAATTGTACGAGAAAATAATGATGTACAATCCTTCATCTCACAGAGTGCTTTCGCCCTAAAGTTAGCAAAAATATGGCACGATAGAAGCCCTCTAAGCTAAGTACATACGCAAAAGAGCGGGAAGAGCCCTTACCTTATTGTTTGAAACTTAGCTCTGAATTAAAGAAGCTAGCATAGCACAGCGAAAAGATGCTCAACATTATTGTACCTTATCTTGGGGCGTCTTTGGCTTTACGAGAGAAAGCCCGTCGGAGAAGATAAGATACTTCACAAATTTGTTATCTGCTCTGTCTTTAGTTAACCTTCCATAAGTCATTCTCCTTTTTTTCCCGCCATTTTGAGTTATGTTGTTTTTTTAATCATGTTTTATAGTAGGATATATGTGCAGTTTTCTTTTAATCTAAGTATATAAGACACCAATCGCTCCTAAATAAGTCCAACCCGAATCTCTTTTTTTATTATTTATTTTTTTAGGTCAAGAACAAAACGTTTGAATTATAATCTTTTTTATTAAAAAAGAAAGGAAGGGGCAGCTATTAATTGTGAGATGATTTCTTCTTTATTTTCCACTAGTATGTATATGGGAAAAAAAGACTAAATAAATGAGATTATCCCTACTAATGGAAATGTTCACGTGAAGCTTCTACAAGGTGGTAGAGGGAGCGATACACCATTTCGGACCCTGACCAAGAGGGGAAGATCTAAACCATTTCGCTACCGTACTCGACGGTAATTTTCTTTGACATTTATGTGGGTACAAATTAGATAAGTTGGACAAAAAGAAAAAAACAATGAAAGAAAATGATGATTGATGGAAAGTAAACTAATTGTTAGTCCGTTTAGTACGTTTTAAGTCTTTTTAAAAAATTTAATAAGGTGGCTTCGATTTATCAGGGAAACATAAATTGATCAGAAAGGTGAACTGGACAAGGGATCTCAATCTACTGATTACATAGTTATTCAATATAGAAACCACACGACGAGAAGTTTTTGGCACAATTTTGATGCAGTTAATATATTGCTTTTAATCATTATGGCGAAGATTAAATTTGCTTGTACCTTGTTGTTTGATTTATCTTTCCTTGAAAGGGGTTTCAGCAAAATGGTCGAATTATGGTCCTCTAAAGCAAATGTGTCAGTTTAAGAAAATAAAAATAGAAAACATAATTTCTAAGTTGATGACATGAATCCTTGATATATATGATGTATTCAGTATAAGAACAACATATATCTAATGAGATCTTTATAATTGGATCCCTTTGATGAGAAAATTAGACCTCATATGACCTTTTCAAAAAAACTAAATAAATAAAACTACGATGATCCATTTGCTTTGACTTGTTCGGTACACTATTTTCCTATGCAACTCAATATTGCAAAGTTGAATTGTGGGCTATAATTAGGAATGGAAAAGGAGAAGTTATAGCTAACGTAGGACATTTAAGTAAACATATATAGGACTGTACCCCAACCAATAATTGAAACTAATTATAATTACTAGTAAAATTTCAGACTGAAAAAAAATCCAGCCAAAGAAAAAGATATTAAAAAAGCAATTAGAGAAAAACATATTGGAAATTATTCATCACATAAATTGTAAAACCCCTTAAATTTTGGAAGGGTATTTTAGTCTTTTGAAATATATATATATATACATTGAATTAACAATTCAAATTTTGGGTTAATTTGAAAGAAATTTTGATAGAGGGACTAATTTGCAAAATTAAAGGACTATTTTGAAATAAAATTTTAAAATTAGGGATTTATATGCAATTTTTAAAAAATTACACTGCCCATTTAAGAGCAGACACGTGGCATGCATCATTCTCCCTCAGCTCTTTCTCTCTCCTCTCCCGCGATTTACCGGCCAAAAATGCCGATTTCCGGCGTTGCTCTAATGGAGCTTTTCCCGACGTCGACGAGGACCGCCACTGGCCGGTGAAGAGAGCCCAGCTCTGGACGATCACCGCACCATAGGTCCTGTCGCCTGAAAGCTCGCCGTTCGCCGGAAATAGCCGAAAAATGCTGCGGCTTCCGAAGCTCGTCAGCGCCGATTCCGGCGACGTTTCGCCATGAAACCGGTCGGGTTTGACTCGTCTCGTCACGATCTTCAACATGGTATATATATCTTGACTCAGTATTGCCCGGATTGAATTTTTTCATTTTTGTTAATTTTGAGCTATTTTCGTTTTATATCTAAATTTTTCAATCCGACCGTTAGATCGTAAAATAAACCTCATATTTGTGATGTATTCATGAAAACAAAAATTTTGATATATATATATTATCTATATTTGGTGACGGGCAAGAAAATCTAAATCTAACGACTTAGATCGTCTCGTTTTACGTGTCGCGGGCTCGGATTCTGCCCGAGCCTGAATCAGTTGAACTATATATCTAACATAGTATTTTTGGGTGCTCTGAATTCAGTGGTGAAGTCCGTTTAACGATCTGAAGCTTCGATTGAAAATCGAGTTTTCAAAACTATCGATCAAAGGCTCTAAAACGATGCCCGATCTTCCAAACGATACCCGAATGACGCCAAACTTTCTCCATAGCTCCGTAGCACTATTTGAATACTCAATTGAGGTAAGGGATTCAATTTCATTGTTTTCTATTATTTTCATTAAAATTAGAATTTATTCTGAAAAATAAAATTTCGTGATTTTATTAAATTGAATTACTTGAATAGTTATTTTACTAAACTATGAATTTGTGAAACATTGTAGACTGCTCTATATATTTTTAAATATGATTTTATACAAGTTTTTATACTTGGATTTTGGTAAAACCATAGAAACTGTACTTTTGGATTTTAAAGTGCAAAATAGATTTTAATTAAAAATCAGAGCATGCCTAGAATGTTAAACCACTGCATGGTTGTTTGAGACTCTATATATATTACACATTTGATATGATCATGCATGAGAGTCGTCTTAGGCATCACGGTGTTGTAGTAGGCGGACTAGTACACACGCCTTCGGTGAGAACCCATAAACCCACGCGAGATTTGTTTTCTGATTATCTCCATTCGGTAGGCGTAGGCATTCAGTACCCCTCCGGTTCGGTAAGAGTTGACACATGTGTGTCTCTCCGGTTTTCAGAGATAGATGTCAGGTAGAGAGCACTCAATACACATAGTATAGGTTGCTCTAGTTGTGATGAGAGGATGAGAACTCATGTGATGTGTTGATTTATGTGATATGCACTATGCTTGTTTTATTATGGTTTACTATCTGTTTTAACCTGGATATATATCTGGTTTTGATTTGAGCATGATTTTCTGTAAAGATTTTCTATATATGTTTCGAATGCTCCATATTTATTAAAATGCTTTCTAGAACTACTAACCATGCAGTTGTATTGAGAATTACTAAAAAATTTTTTCTCAAAAAGGTAATTGAGTTTACTACTGAGCATTCACGTGCTCACCCCCTACTTCCTTCCCCTTTCAGGTGTCAAATTATTCTGTGATAGATATTCGTGTGGCTTGGCAAGTATGTTTGATATATGCTTGCAGTTCCAGTCTTCTTCATTAGTTGGTTCGTACTTTGTATCATTTTTCCCTTTTTCTAAGTCAAATTTATTTAGTCATTAGTAGAATATTTACTGAGTAGATGTATGAGGATGATTTCGATATTTAATCGAGTACTTAGACATAGAAATGATTTTATAAAATTTTTTTTAACTATGGGCCTATGGTTTGAAATTGAACACTTTCATTAACTTAATGATTTAAATAAAAAGTTTCTAAAATTTATTTTTTATCATTTCTCTAAATTTAAAATTAAAAATACATTGGAAATTTAAAACTAGTAGATAATGTTATAATTTCTCGAGTTGGTCCAATATTAAAATTTACTTACTCTTGAGGACTAAAACTTAAATTTTAAGTACTCGACTTTTTTTGAAAATTTTGGAAATTTCTGTTTATCACTATTTTCACTTAAATTTACTAAAAGTCATGGTTTTGGATTTTCGGTCGTGACATAAATAACCAATTTATAGAAAGGAAAAAAGAAAAAAAAATCTACTTTCTTAATGAAAAGAAAGAGTTTTCCTTTTAAAAAAAGGAAAGAGTTTTATTTTCTACAAATTCTCCACGTGTTTCACTCTAGTTAAAACACTAATAAATAAATTCTTATGGGACAGAAATTGTAGAGGTGGAAGAGTAAGAATATGAGGCTAGATACGATATATAAAATAACCTCTCTCTGAACGAATTAGACTTGGTCAAAGAGTCTTTCTTAGTTGACAACGTTCTATTTCATACCAACCTGGCATATTATTACGTACTGAGTATCCTATAATTTTGAATTTACAGTTTAAAAATATTGGTGCCTGTTGTGCCATCTAAAACCCTATGTCAGGTCGCATAAGTTACGTGCGACCTCATCTGCATAAGTTGCATGCGACCTCATCCGAAAGGGTTGCATGCGACCTCCACTGCAGAAGTTATATGCGACCTCCACCGTAGAAGTTATATGCAACCTCCACCGCATAAGTTATGTGTGACTTCCTCCAAATAGGTTATGTACGACCTCCACCGCAGAAGTTATGTGCGACTCCTCCGAATAAGTTATGTGCGACCCGAAAAAAAAGGAGACTAGTCTCTACTTCGTCAAACGGGTAACCTACAAGGAAAGGGAAACAAAAGTTTCTCTTTCAAGTTCAACCAGTTACCCAATTTAAGTAATTATCTAATTATGTTGTTACTCAAATTATATTACCTGATTGTATAGTTACCCATTCTTACAATTGGGAACATTGAGCTACCTTCATCTATATAAAGGGAGTTCAATTTTTCAGGACGGGGACTTTTTCTTTTCGAATCTAGAGAAGAAAAAGAATTCTTAAGAGTATTTTCTTCTTTCCAGACAACATATTATAATTGTGAATTCTTGTAATTCTCCAGAAAATAGTGAAAAATAGTGGACGTAAGCTCATCTTTTTCAGGGCTGAACCACTCTAAAATCTTGGCCTCTTTATTTGCTTTGATTAATAACCCAATTCACACAAGCCACATCTCATAATTTTTTCTAAATTTATTATTGACAAAACCTCCATCAACAATTGGCACTAGAAGGAAGGCTATTCTGGCAAAACAGTTTGTCAAATTTCACTTTTTTAATAATGGCAAACACCAGAAACACTACCAGAGTTACCGGAACTAGCCAAAACCAACCCCAAAGCACTACTGCTACACAGGTAGATCCTGCTCAAGATCAGCCTATTATGACCGCATCAGAAAAACTTACTCAGAGACAAGATCGCATGGAGGAGACACTGGTGAACCTTCAGCAAATCACAAACCAGATCAATGACACTCTACGATGACTTGCTGAAGGGCAGATGATGACCCCACCACAGCATGAACATCCCAAAGAACGTCTTGCTCAACTACCTGAGAAGGGAATACAGATCCTAGAGACAAGAAGATGCGACCAGCCGAGAATCCAGTAAGAGCGTCCTGAAGATCGCATCTCCAAAGGAAAAGTAAAGTCGCAAACTTGCCTCCAGAATCTGGTACAGAGAGTTCAAGTACTAACCGTGATCGCGGACAACCTTCTCACAAATCCACTGATAGTCAAGATCGCTTGAGCAGCGAACGAAGACGACCATCAAGAAGCGTCTTCGAACGAATCAGCAGAGAGTCAAGACAAGATTCTGCAGACCTAAGACAGTACTTGGAGCGGCGACGTAGCCATGAACGATCCGTATCGCATCATAATGACCAAAGCCGATCTCGTCGCACTATTTCGCTGGATTCCTCTCACAGATCGTAGAAGACTCTACCTGACCAACCCGCCATGCATCAAGATAATGATCAAAGGCCGCCTTTGCCACCAGCAAGAGATAATGCTCTCCCTCCAAACGTCGATGTTCACAATTTAAGGATCGCGTTAGATGCACTTGCTAGTTGGGACGATGAGCTCGCTGATGGGTATCGTCAATCGCTATTCAGCGAGAAAGTCCGAGCTGCTGCCCTACCTACTGGATTCAGACTTCCCACCATAAACACTTTTGATGGAAAAACTGATCCACAGGACCATATGGATCACTTCAGCGACTTGATGGATCTCTATCGTGTTAATGATCATGCACGTTGCAGATATTTTGCTGTAACTCTCTTAGAAGCAGCGAAAAAGTGGTTTCGAGGACTCAAATCTAGCTCGATCTCGTCCTGGCAACAACTTCAGACGGCATTCTTGAGATAGTTTCAAGCTACAAAGAATTTCACTGTTCTACTTGTTAGCTTGTCTGCAATCCGACAAGGTCCAAAGGAGACTCTACGATCTTATCTCAATCGATTCACCTTAGAGTTAGCAAAGGTCCACAACCCACCTGAGGGAGGAGTTTTAACTCTCATGATGGCTGGGATGCGACCAGAAACTAAACTCTGGGAGGAATTACTTGAGAGAGAATGTAGGACTCTAGAAGACTTCTATCGAAAGGTGGTCGGCATCTGAGGGTAGAATATTCACGCGAGAATCTCCAAAAGACAAAGAAAGAAGGAAGGAAAGATGCAACTAAAGACACAATCATTACTAACAATAACGGTAAGAAGAAAAATAAAAGGAATAATGAGCAGTTGACAGAGAATCAGCCTAGACCCAAAAAGCAGGAGATTTCAAGAGCTCCCATGCGGTTCAACAATCACACTGAGTTAAACGCGCCCATAGATCTTATCTATGCGGTCACAAACTAGAAGGAGCGATACCATCAACCGGAACAGATGAAACGGGACAGGGCAAAGCGCGACCCCAACAAGTTCTGCCGGTATCACAATGATATTGGGCATGATACCAATAATTGCTTTGCCTTGAAGGATGAAATTGAAAGGCTGATTAAAGAAGGGCGACTGCGGCAGTACACTAGGCAGAACGACGAAAGGCGAGAAGAAAACCAACAGCGGCCTCCAGAAATTCAACGTAAAGTCTGTACTATCTTTGGAGGACCGCATGTTGGCAGAGATTCGAAAAGAGCTCAAGACAGGTATGTACGAGAAGCTCGACAACAGCTATTAACTAACGTCATGCATCTTGAGCAGCGACCATACAAGCTTCAACGAGTACCGGACCTGGACATTACCTTCACAGAACAGGACGCAAGGGAAGTCCATTATCCACATAATAACGCGTTGGTCATAAAAATTAATTGTGGAAGCACACAGTTGTGGCGAGTATTGGTTGATAACAAAAGTGCTGTAGATATCCTGTACTACGATGTTTTTAAGAAGATGGGGTTGAATGAGAGCGACTTGAAGCCTACCATCACTCCACTCTATGGATTCACTGGTGACAGCCTGATGCCTATGGGCATGATTGAATTAATGGTCAACATTGGAAACTATCCTAGGGTTTCAATGATAATGACCCAATTCTTGGTGGTAGATTGCCCCTCTACATTCAATGCTGTGCTGGAAAGACCGACACTGAGGGAACTTTAAGCCATCACTTCAATCTACCATCTCACTATGAAATTCCCGACCCAACACGGGGTAGGCGAGGTGCGAGGAAACCAATATAATGCGAGGACTTGTTATAACAACTCGTTGAAACTCGCAGCAAAGGATGCAACATCTCACACAATGATGGTCCAGCTACCAGAGGAAGTGTCAGTCGAAGCAGCAGAGGAAGCATCAGTCGAAGCAGTGGGCAAAGCGTCAGTCGAAGCCGCAGGCCAAGCGTCAGTCGAAGCTCCAGTTGAGTCGTCAGACAAAGCGTCAGTCGAATCGTCAATTAAAGCGTCAATCGATACGACCGGTGAAGACTTCGATCCTCGTGAAATAGACGAAGAAGTCAGGACTGGACCAATTGAAGATCTGGAGGATTTGTTATTCGACATGTCTTCCAAGACTTTAAAGATTGGAACGGAGATTCAGGAACCTGTGCGAGCTTCATTGGTTGCTTTTCTGAATTCTAACTTGGATGTCTTTGCATGGCGACATTCGGACATGGTAGGGATTGATTCGAGGATCATATGTTACCGCCTTAACATAGATCCAACAAAGAAGCCTGTACGGCAGAAAAGAAGAGCTATAAATCCAGAGCGCTACGTCGCGTTAAAAGAAGAGATGGAGAAGCTACTCGAAATTGGGTTCATAAGAGAGTCATTTTATCCTGACTGGCTTGCAAACCCAGTTTTGGTGAAGAAACCCAATGGGAAGTGGAGAACGTGTATCAATTTCACCGATCTTAACAAAGCATACCCGAAGGACAGCTTCCCACTTCTGAGAATCAACCAGCTTGTAGATGCGACATCGGGGCATGAACTCTTAAGTTTCATGGACGCGTGTTCTAGATATAATCAAATCCCCATGTACGAGCTAGATGAGGAGCATACCTCGTTCATCACAGATCGAGGATTATACTGCTTTAAAAAGATGCCCTTCGGACTTGTCAACGCAGGAGCGACCTACCAGCATCTTGTCAATATGATGTTTGCAAAACAAATTTGCAACACAATGGAGGTATACGTCGACGACATGTTGGTGAAGTCGGAGAAAGCCGAAGATCACATCAAGCACCCGGATGAGATGTTCAAAATTCTCTGGAAATATCAAATGAAGCTGAACCCCCAGAAGTGTGCGTTCGAGGTAGGATCTGGAAAATTTCTGGGTTTTATGGTCAATCAGCGAGGTATTGAAGCGAACTCTCAGAAGATACAAGCATTGATTGATATGTAATCTCCTCGTAAACCCAAGGATGTGCAAAGCCTAGCAGGAGAATAGCTGCACTGAGTCAATTTGTATCCAGATCAACTGATAAATGCCAACCTTTCTTTGAAGTATTGAAAGGATCAAAGAGGTTTGAATGGACGAAAGAATGTGAGCAGGTGTTCTAAGAGTTGAAAAAGCACTTGGGTTCTCCTCCACTCTTATCGAAGCTAAACCCAGGAGAAGAATTATACTTATATCTCGCGATTTCCAAATACGCGACGAGTGCTGCATTAATTCGCGATGAGGGAAATGTATAGTGACCTATCTATTATGCAAGTAAAAGATTACTTGATGCCGAAACCAGGTATCCAGAGATGGAAAAGTTGATGCTAGCACTCGTCATCGCATTAAGAAAGCTTCGACTTTACTTCCATGCTCACTCCATCAGGATTTTCATGAATTTTCCGTTGAAATAGGTTCTACAGAAACCTGAGGCATCAGGACGGCTACTTAAGTGGGCTGTTGAATTGAGTCAATTTGACATCAATTTTCAACCTCGCACTGCCATCAAGGGTCAGGCCCTCGCAAATTTTATTGCAGAATTCACATATGATGTCGAACTTCGAACAGGAGTACTGGGGAAACCCCTTCAGATACATCAAGGCTGTGAAAACTTTATGTTGATGGGTCATCAAACGAAAATGGAGCAGGTGCGGGCCTAGTTTTAATCAATCCTGAAGGGCACAACATTCATTGTGCACTTCGCTTCAAGTTCTCGGCATAGAACAATGAGGCTGAATATGAAGCACTGATAGCTGGGCTAAAGCTTGCACAGGAAATGAAGGTCGAGATGATTGAAATATACAGCGACTCCCAGCAGGTCGTTTGTTAGGTTAAGGGCGATTACCAAGTGAGAGGAATGAGAATGATAGCTTATTTGCAGGAGGTGCAACGATTGTTCTTAACATTCACCGCTTATAACATTCAGCTTCTTCCTCGCAATGAAAATACCTGAGCGGATGCCCTTGCTAAGCTCGCTTCAACGAAAGATGCAGAGTTGTTGAAGGTAGTTCCTGTTGAATTTCTTGTATCGCCAAGCATCGAGGTCGAACCCCAAGTAACTATGCCAGTTGACGAAAAACCATCGTGGATGGATCCCATAATGCGATATATACAAAATGGCAATCTTCCTGAGAGCAAAGATGATGCGAAGTGACTCCGCATGAAGGCAGCCCGCTATATCATCCAGGATGAGAAGCTTTATCGAAGGAGTTTTAGCTCGCCATTATTATTATGCGTCAATGATGAAAAAGAACGCTATATTATGAGGGAAATTCACGAAGGAATATGTGGAAATCATTCTGGGGGGCAAGCACTTGCAAATAAGATTCTTCGACAAGGCTATTTTTGGCCGACTATGAAGAAGGATGCATTGGAATTTGCTAGGAAGTGTAATAAATGTCAACGATTTGCGACTATTCCTAGAAAACCACATGTTCCTTTAACTTCAATGACTAGTCCATGACCATTTGCTATTTGGGGAATTGATATTATCGGGATGCTTCCATTAGCACGGGGTGGTTTGAAGTATGCGGTGGTCGCAGTCGATTATTTCACAAAATGGGCAGAAGCTGAGGCCTTGAGCACCATTTCTGCAAAAAAGATGATAGATTTTGTTTACAAGTCTATAATATGCCGTTATGGTATACCACATACTATAATTTCTGATAATGGGAAACAATTCGACTGTGATAAGTTCCGTGACTTCTACAACAACTTGGGCATTAAGAAGAGTTTCTCTGCTGTTGTTCATCCGCAAACCAACGGGCAGGTCGAAGCGATAAATAAAATACTTAAATAGAATATAAAGACAAAGCTGGAGGAGCATAAAGGAGCTTGGCAAGAAGTACTTCCAGAAGTTCTATGGGCTTATCATACCACTCAACAAACCACTACTGGAGAGAGTCCATTCTCTCTGGCTTATGGATATGAAGTGATGATCCCAGTTGAAATTGGCGCGGGCTCCCTACGGCGATCTGTTTATGAGCAGAGTCAGAATGATGTGTTATTGAGAATTGAACTCGATTTTTTAGAAGAAAGGCGTGAACAATCTCAGCTTCGAATTGCATCATATCAACAACGCACTGCTCGGCATTATAACTCCAAAGTCAAAAGTAGACATTTTGAAGTTGGTGATCTTGTCCTTCGAAGAGTGCTACCTAATAATAAAGAGTATGGTGCTGGTGTATTTGGACCTTCGTGAGAGGGGCCTTATGTTATTGATGACGTCATTCGACCTGGGACATACAAGCTAGCTCGCATCGGCGGACAAAAGATCGAACATACTTGGAATGCAGAACAACTTCGTCGTTATTATCAATGAATCTTCATGTTTATCTTCATGCATATATTTTCAACGGCTCTGTATCTTCATTATTTCGACATTCGACGTCATTCGTTAATAAAATTTTCTTTGGCTATTGCTTCAACTTCATTTGGTTCATCTCTTAATAGTTTTATGGCAGTTTCGGATAGCAAAAACCTCGGGGGGCAGTGGGATCAGATCGTTATCTCCTACTTATTTCCTAAGGGACTATGCAAAACGTCCATTTAGAGGAGACAGAGTTTTAGATCGTCGAAGTATCTAAATTCCTTAAAATCCTAGGATTTTCTCCTCGCTTCATGCCTTAGCATGTCGTATTACGCAATTTCCCTCCTCAAACAAGAAAGTAACTAAGCCAAATGTTTATTGTTCGATGTGATATATTGCTATATCCTATTTTGACATGGAACTTTTGATAAACAGTTGAGTTTGCATCACTCGTATTGATTGTTTTCTTAAGCGACCTAACCTATCCTAACACTTAGAACTCGTTTTAAGATAGTTGGATTTAAATCGTAAAAAGCGTACTGATCAGTCACTTAGTGATTGACTACTTAGTTAAAATTAGTGTTGTGTTTTTATTATTTTGCAGGGATATCTGACGGAAAAGATAATATTTATTAAGAGAATTATCACCCGAACAAAAGCAAAGGAAGGGGGACTAAGCCCGCATTGTTCTAAAAATATTAAAAAAATACAAGTATTATGCGGAAGTGCTCGTGCCGCCATCTCCAGCCTTGGCAGTATCCTCCCTCCAACTCTGGATAAGCTCGACCACGTCCTCGCCAAGGATGGAGAAGTCAAAGTCTGGATGCTCGCAGAAGATATTAAAAATGATGGTCGACGAGGCAATGTCGCTAGCTTTATCTTCGAGCTCTTTGACTTCAGTTGCCTTGAACTCTTCGATAGCTTTGTGAACCGCCTCAGTGGTTGCATCCCTCATGCGATCCGGATACTCAGAGATGGTTTTCTTGAGCTCTTTGACTTTCTCCTTGAGGTTCTCCTTCTCGAGATTCTCCTTGGCCAGGTCTTCAAGCAACTGCTTCCTTTCTAAGTCAAAGGCTATTTTTTCCTCCTCCCGAGCTTTCTCTGAATTCTCGAATGCTTGGGTTATCTCTTCAACTTTTTCGGCCTTCTCCAAGTATTAGAGGACTGGGTCATGCATCAGGATAGCAGTAGCTGCGATCTGAAAAATATAATCATTAGTACTATATGACAGAGAAAGTGTATTGACTCTCAGTTGATTGATTGAGTGAATCATATAAATTTAATGCTTGCAGATCTCAGAACGGACTATCTCTAGAATTCCATTTTGGGCGCATGAAAAGAATCGGCATGAGCAAGATGTATGAATTTTAAAAGTAGGCCAACACAATTGTTTCTTAGTAATACAAGCATTGATTTACTAATATACATTTTTGTTTTCTTAGATTACGGAGAAATGTATTAGACAAATGGGCAGAACATTGCAGGACGTTGTTGCAGAATGGATTACAAAGTTAGACAACAGAGAGATTGGTAGATAACTATGTTTTAGTATTAAGCTGCAAAGTTGCCCATCGGCTTACTATATGATTTTCCTTTTGCTTTATCACGTAGCTGGATGGCGTTTCTCCTGAAAAGTTTGTTTTCAATAGAAAGTGGAGTTCCTTTCCTACTTTTCATTGTTCAGCTCCTTACTCTAGGATTTTATTTGACTGCGCACTATGGTAATATTTTGTCATCCGCCACACCTAGAAATGTTCAGAACAGGATTATGCAGATTTTAATTCTTCTCATGAAACATAATGTGCTGTCCTAATTTCAATGTTCAGTTCCATTGTTAACATAGCAAATTGGTAACTTCTAAAAGGTTTTAGTGAGTTGCAGGCTTGCAGCTTTATGTGGGTTAGCTATTTATCAGTCCTCGTCTTTTTTCTATTATGTCATTCATTATCTTGTTATTTGGTTTGTGCTTGGGAAACTGTACCTTTTTCTCTGCAGATCGAACTGGGATGCCACTTGATCATGATAGTACATACTTACATTGGCCAGCATCCTCATCGCAGAACCAAAAGCGACCTTGGTAGATCGTCGCTTCATCCGCTCCTAGCCTTCCTCGGATGTGAAGCAATCAATGAAGGCTGCACTCATACTAGCCTTCTCTGGTAATTGATTGAGGAGCGCAAAGAGCTCCTCATCCTTATCTACTAGGATCAGTTCCGAAGAGGTGGCAACTTCTTTGGGTAGCTCAGAGTGGCTCGATGTCTGAGGCTGTGGAGGAGGCGAGCTTGCCGGGATGTCCTCGAAGGCAACTTTTCGTTTTTTAGAGTAGTCGACCTTCTCTTTCCCTTTCGATGGCAGAGTGCTCTCAGGTGTCTTGGTTTTTGCCATGGACCCGAGAGTGGAGGGTGGTGCTCGCAGGCCACTACCGATGACCATCTCTATACAGATACATCAGTGACTAAGGTGATATAATACATTGATAATTAGAAAATGTATATATAATTACCTTCTTCTTATTGAGGAGCTGGTTGAGGAACTGGTGGTGACGCTGAATCTGGAGAGGAAGGTTCCGAAGCTGGAGGGGTGGCAGGTGCTTTTTGTTTCCTAAGTCTGGAAGACGAGGCACCTGTATCCGTCTTTTCCCTTGGCTTCTTTTTCTTCGAGCTCGAAGGTATGGACGAACGGACAGGGGGATCAGGGAACGCGGCTCCCTTTGGAAGCAGACCGCAAGCGACCAGGTTCTTGGAAGTTCCAAGTACCTTCCAATCAAATTCATCGATTGGAAGATCGTTGATTTTGTACACCCTTACGAGCTGTTCCCTAGAAAGTCCAGGTCGTTCCCTGTTATCTGCGATGACATGCGAGTACGATCAGGATAAAAATAACAAAATTGAAAAAGGTGATAAATTGGAAAACTACCTACCGAGATTTTGAAAGAGGCCGTTATCCGCATAGTCAAAGTGGAAAAATGGATTTTTCCATTTTCCCATGTTGTTGCGAACCCCATAGATCGTTTTTATTGCCTGGTTCGACCATTTGCTTGCATAAAAGAAGCCAAGATCTGACGGGTTTAATTTCACTTGGTAAAACTAAGCGAACTCTTCAGGGGAAGGGGTCTCTAAACCTAGCTTGTGGTAAAGTATGTACAAACCTACCATGTATCTATATGTATTAAGGGTCAATTGAAAAGGGATGACCCCATAATAGTCAATAATTGATTTTATGTACGGATGAAGTGGGAGGTGGACACCATACTTGAGAACTGCTTCAGAAAAAGAAGCAATTCTGCATGGTGGTGTGTGTGGTCAGTTGAATTCCATGGGTAGGCGAAGAGGGATGACGATCTTATAGCTGCACACAATTTTGCTAAGCTTGTTCGATGTGCAGCTCATCCTTATGTTGGTACATGACCAATTCCCCTCTATGTATTGATATCCTGATGAGAAGGCAGGGGCATCCCTGATATGTCGAGGCCACTGGTCTCGAGGGAGGTCGCCTATGCGAGGACTATTCTGCCTGACTCCTGTTATCTCTACCTCGGGTTCTGGTTCGAGATAGTTTTCGAGGTTAATGGAGCTACACTGGAGTCAGATTCTCCAGAAAATGTATTCCTTTCCCTAAAATCCTCACTACTAGACATCTGAAAAGAAATATGGATGGATTTAGTCCTATGCAAGCATCAAGGATTTTCACTGTATTAGTAAATTTTGGGGGTTCACCCTAGGATTGTACTAACAGGCAAGCTCATCGAATTTTTTCTGATTGGTCTACGGATTCGTAAAAAATTGCTCGAGCAGTTCATCAAAAAGAAGGTAAATAGAGTATCAGACCCTAGAAACTCTTTTCACGAGTTTTTCCTTGACCATTATCTAGTAAAAGTCTATTCTATGAACCGGTAAAGGGGGATCTGGAAAAATTTCCATTCCAATTTGTTCGAATATGGATGTGTTTCTATTCCTAGAAATTGAAAATAAGTTTTTCAAGAACAGATGAAGAACAATAGGAGAGAAGAAATAAACTAACCTTTCTTCGAAAGCGGAGGGATTGAGATATGGTCTGAACTCCGTCGGAGAAAATACTCGAACTGTGCGAGCTGAAGAATGAAATGGCGCTGTAGGGTTTGAAATACTTAGATATTTGAGAGAGATGGAAAACGAGTCTGTAATGAAGAGGCAGAAGTGAATTGATTTCCGATATTTATTCCTCGAGCATCACTAAATCACAGCCGAAGATCAAAATCTTTGATTTTTAGATCTAAAGGCCGAAGTTTACGCGAGATTTGATTTTTTCCGAAATTAAATCAGTATCTTTCGAAATTTAAAAAGATTCAGTTTAAAAATGACGGTTGGCATCATCAATATCCTTGAGTCTCCTCGAGTTCTGCTATTTTCTTAGAAAAGGTGACACGTGTTTTCGTCTGTCAGAAAAAGGTGCGCATGATCTTGAGAAATGTGAGAGTTAAGATCTGGCGGCTCTTTGACTCTTCAAAGATCTCAAGTCTAGGTCGTGACATCGCATTTTTTTTAGTTCGCACTCACTTACATTAAAAGGAAGCTCCATTTTGTCCTAAAGAACTAATAGAGCTAGGGGGCAATTGTTGTGCAGTCTAAAATCCTATGTCAGGTCACATAAGTTACGTGCGACCTCATCTGCATAAGTTGCATGCGACCTCATCTGAAAGGGTTGTATGCGACCTCCACCGCAGAAGTTATATGCGACCTCCATCGTATAAGTTATGTGTGACCTCCTCCAAATAGGTTATGTGCGACCTCCACCGCAGAAGTTATATGCGACCTCCTCCGAATAGGTTATATACGACCCGAAAGAAAAAGATACTAGTCTCTGCTTCATCAAACGGGTAACCTACAAGGAAAGGGAAACAAAAGTTTCTCTTTCAAGTTCAACCAGTTACCCAATTTAAGTAATTACCCAATTATGTTGTTACTCAAATTATATTACCCGATTGTATAGTTACCCATTCTCACAATTAGGAACATTGAGCTACCTTCATCTATATAAAGGGAGTTCAATGTTTCAGGACGGGGACTTTTTCTTTTCGATCTAGAGAAGAAAA
Organism: Parasponia andersonii; assembly: GCA_002914805.1. Lineage (NCBI taxonomy): Eukaryota > Viridiplantae > Streptophyta > Magnoliopsida > Rosales > Cannabaceae > Trema > Trema andersonii. The sequence continues at coordinate 821,256 of JXTB01000050.1, forward strand.
AGAATTCTTAAGAGTATTTTCTTCTTTCTAGACAACATATTGTAATTGTGAATTCTTGTAATTCTCCAGAAAGTAATGAAAAATAGTGGACGTAAGCTCATCTTTTTCGGAGTTGAACCACTCTAAAATCTTAGCCTCTTTATTTACTTTGATTAATAACCTAGTTCACACAAGCCACATCTCATCATTTTTTCTAAATTTATTGTTGACAAAACCTCCATCAACAGTGCCCATATATATATATATATATTTAAATAAAGCTCTAGAAGAGTATTAAAAGGGAGATTCCATCTAGGGTTTTAGTTAATCATTTTTAAAAAAATATAGATCCAAGCTAACACCAGTAGTGGTGATGATCATGATAATTAGTCTCCTATCAGAGAGCTTGCAAACCACAGGTTCCGTCAAACACCTGTTAAGTCCAAGCAACAAGTACGTTATGTTAATAGTTTTTGTTTTGACTTTTGATTCATTATATATCTTGCATGAAAAGGTCGCTTTTCATGAATCATATACATAAAGAATAATTATTATTGTTATTATTAATGTCAATGTCATTTATATGTAGAAAAAGAGTAAAACTCTTGGCAAGAAATATTCAACTCAAGAACAAGAAAGTTCATAGGAACGTCTTCTGTTAGCTGACTTTTCGTTAAAGATGTTGGAATTTCGGCAGGCTAGTGCTACTATTACTTGGGTTATGGTCTTATAAACCAAGTTAAATTGCAGTTTAAAGCTGGGGTTCAATTAATCATATGATAGTGCTTCTTATGCTAGTCTATATCATAATGGTTCTCCTGTGTGTTATGGCTCTCCATGTCAAGGATTTCATGCATCTCAATCCCATGAAAATTGCTCTTCTATTGGGATGCGTCATAACTTACTGAAAAAAGTGTTTGGGCATTGAACGAAATTGAGAGAATATGTAGAGAAGCAAACCGCATGAGGTGTGGAGAGCATTGTTTTTAGAGATGGCTAAAAGTAGGAGAAAAGATTGGGCATTGAATTTAAAGTGAATCATATTAGGTTGACTTGGTACTTGGTCACTGCAGCATTCAATTTATTATTATTATTTTTTAAGTCCTTCGTAGTAGACTTTATGGATGATTTTGGAATTTTTTTCAATTTTGCATGTTAATCTAGTGACTGTTGCGTTTGGAATTCGATGCGATTTTATGGATGATTTACTTTTATGTTAAGATAATTATTAAAATTGTACTTTTTATTGATGGGATCCTAACATGGTGACATGGTTATTATACAATATGTCCTATGCACAGGTTTGAATTTTGCCTCTCCATATTATGTTTGATGATAATTTTGATTATGACCAAAAGAGGTCACTATAAGACAATTAACTTTTTCCGACGGACTAAGATTAGTTCGTTAAAAAAAATGACATTTAGTGACGGTTTAACCGAATTCCGTCGACAATTGATGGCCTAAAAAATCAACTTTTAAGACTTTTATACCGACGGGGTACTCGTCGGTATATATTCAATATACTGACTCATGATTAACTTTTTGTTGGTAAAAAGTATGTGGAAAAAAACCAGCATTTTTTCCTGCGAATATTAATTTTTGGGCGCCGGTATTTTTTTACCCCAAAAAAAGTCATTTTATAAAAATACATTTACCGACGGGTTTGTGTTGTCCGTCGATGAAAGTCTTCCTTTAAAGTTAAAACACGGTCGTTTTTATATAGTCATATTTTTAAAAAAAAAACATTCACCAACCGAAAATATTGACTCGTCAGTAAATGTTACCTTATTAACCTACCCTAAATCATGCTTCTTTCACTTCATTATCTGCTGTTCTCTCTCTCTCTCTCTCTCTCTCTCTCTCTCTCTCGCTTCATTCTCAGCCGCTCTCTCTCTCTCTTAAAAATTCTTTCAAATTCTCTCTTAAAAAANTTTTTTTTTTCATTTTAAAAATTAAAATTCTAAGATCATTTCACTGATTATTTTTATTCATTGCTAATTTTGTTTTTGAATTCTGGTTCTATCTAATTTTTAGAGAAATGGAACTATTAGTTTTTTCTCCCCTAAATTTAGAAATATAAAACAGAATTGCAAATAGTTTTGTTGTTGTTTTTTGGGGTTTATCTGTTTTGAATTTTAATATGGATAAGAAAAAGTTGTCTCTGATTAAATCTTGATTGCTATAGCCATTATTGTTTTGTTGATTTGATTTACCGTACAGTAAGTGATGGGTTCTTCGTCATTAGCGGTAGGAAGGTTATTGTTATCCAAGATTTTAAGTTGTTTTTTTTTCCTTGAATTATTAGATTAAATTTGAGTTATTGTGCTATTATATATATATGATTATTTAATCAATTTTATTTTCCTAATTTGATGCGTCAAAAAACTTAAAATAAAGGAGTAAAAACTATTACAACTAGGAAAATCTTTTATATTATAATTATTTAGTGACTTGTTGTAATGCGGACTGATAATTTTTGTCTTGATTGAATTCATTTATTGGGTACAATTTGTTTTCTTTTTTTGATAAGATAGTGGGATATTTAATTTGATATAAGTCAATCTATTTATTTTCCTGTGCTGTTACATGAATGACTTTATTTTCCATGGCTCTATCAAAGTCATTAAACTCACACTTATGCTAATTTTGGATACATATTATAATATTTCTTATGTTATGACTTATATGACAATAATTTGCTTCCAAATTTTGAAGGTATATGATTTTTAATTTATTTATTAATTTTAACTATGTTTTGTGAAAATTAAAATAGAAAATTATTCTACTTTTCTTTTCTTTTATTTTTTTTTTTAGTTTTTGTAATTGAGTTTTGTTTGTAATTTGGCTGTTAGCTTTTTTTTTTTCTTTTCAATTAAATAAATCACATAAGATGGAATAAATCAAGAATGCGGGAAAATTCCATGTCTTTATTAGCATTACTGAAATTTAACGAGTTTTTTTTTTTAAATGTATGTATGGAAATGGAAGTATTTCTGATTTGATATTTGATGTATTTTCTTTTGATCTATTAACGAGTGAAAGAGTCACGCGAGTTTTTTTATTTATAAAGTTACAATCTTCAGTGGGCAAAATTGGAAAAAATACTTTAAACCAAATGTAGAAATTGCCAACTTGCAAGCTTTGTGACTGTGGACCATATAAATGATTAATGTAGAGCCTATAATCACTATTTTTATTATACGTATCTTTTTGCTTGAATTGCTATAGTTTGCTTATTAAAAAAGATTAAAATAAAATCAAACTGCCTACAAACACACACAAAAAATAGGTGTGGTAATAAGTTTACTAATGTTGGGACATCACTATTCTTATTCTTATTTATTGATGTTACATTTATATTCTTGTGGAGTTGGGAAGTGTTACCTAATATTGGGATCTTTGGATTTTATTTTCCAAATACTGTATATTGGTTCTTGAAAATAATATCTTTTTATGCTACCCTAAACTTTGAATTACAGTACATTGACGTTTGAATTTATTTCAGGTCAAGTTTAAATATATTTGATTCGATTTACCATCTTAAATAGCCCATTTAGTTTTTAGATATGCCCATTTTCATAATAATGTCTCTTTGTTGAGCATATTGGACCCTTAATTAAGAAAATGTTTATGTATCATACGAAAAAAAGAAAAATGATCATGACATATGTTCAATGTGGGGTTTCGGGTTTGGATGTATGAGTTATGCTTTCTATTTTTACTCACTAGTATCTATTGATTGTTGGGCATTTTGAATATTATACTTACTTTTATGTTTGTTTGGTAGATTTTTTTTCTAGTTTTTATAGTTATCTATATATTTTAGTTTTATATCTAATTTGTATTATAATGTAGGTGATTTTGTTGTGAAAATATGCACACACGTGGCTACAAGTGTTGTGTATGCACAAATATGCACACACTTAGTGTTAAGTGTCGAGTATGCACACTTAGTGTGCACACCTCTTAGTACTCAGTGCCGTATGTGCAGCTTATTAAGCATAATTTTTGGAACATGTGTTCATAATTTTAGTGCACCAAAATGTGTAATAAAATATTGAATACCAAAAAAGAAGGGGGAATGTGTACTGTCTTTTGGAGGATCCTTAATGGTTAGGATCCCCTAAAAGCGGTACAAGTTCCTCCCTTTTTTTTTTGGTACTTAAAATTTTATCCCTTAAAAATTTTAGATTTCATAATATACATAATAATTTTTAATATTAGATTAAAATCATAGTAAATAAAAATTGTGTATTAAATAAAAAATAATCATATGACACCAAAAATTATAAAACACTCCAATAAGACATAAAACATGCTAAATTTCTCAAAATAACCCTAGAGTACACGAGATACTAATAAAAGATATAGATTTTCCAAAATACCCCTATGACACCCCCTAGAAGTCCCGAAATTACGAAAATACCCATAGAAGAGAATAATCGATCTACATTTATTCTGTTGGTTGATGATTCTTTTCAAATATGTACACTTATCAAATATCTTTAATATATACATGATTTATTTTATGCATGAAAGAAATTACCTTAGACCCGTTCAGGAGTCAGTGAGAGATTATACATCTTGATATCGACTTATGAATTATCCCGTTTAAACAATTTGGGATTACATGTTATGTATTGTCGTTTGCTTATAAATATTGTTCTCTGGTTGAGTTCTAGTGGTATCTCCTGTGTTTTCCAAGTGTATATATATATAGCACACTTAGGAGAACTGTAGGGAGTTGCTGCCGGAATTTCAGCTTAAACAGAACAATGTTTGAGTGAATAATGGATCATATAACAAAGTAATCTTGAATGGAATAAGGCCTTAACTTTTAGTAGTAGAGTGATAAGGTGGATTTAGGATACATGCATATGGAAGCACTTGCATATTAGTTATATATATGCCTACATGTCATTGTATGCACTCTTTATTGATAATTGTTCTTTGCTATATATGGGCAATATAAAATGGACATCGACAAGAGTTGGATAAGCATAAAGAATCGATCATCAGCTCAGTTTAGAAGTGGTGCTAAGGCTTTTGTTGAAAGATCAAAAGCATATGTCAACGACCAAGGTAAAGTGAGATGTCCGTGTAGAAGATATTTGAATGGGAAATTCCAAGACCCAGATACAGTGGAACAACATATAGTTGAGAAGGGCATCGAATAGTCCTATACTATATGGTCATATCACAGAGAATCATTTCCAGCAGTAACTGCAGAAAGCGAAGACGAAGGGGATGATGCATGATCTCATGACTAATATTGCTGGAGTAAGTGGACCAAGTCATGAAGTTGTTGAGTTGAAGGAATTGTGGTTGAATGGTATTGAAACGAGGGATGCAGTAAGTGGTAACACTTTTTGTATTTGGGCTGCAGTGATATGGTCCATTAATGATTATCCAGTATATACCTTAATGTTAGGTTGGAGTACAAAAGAGTATAAAGCTTACCCAACTTGTAATGAAGAAACTCCATCTGTGGAGATCCGAAGTAAGGTAGCGTATATTGGGCACAGACACTTTCTTCTGATAGATGATAAAATAAGGAGGATTAGACAATATGATGGTCAATATGACTTAAGGCTGCCACCAAACAAGTACTCCGGAGATGATATTTTGAGTCAGTTAGAGTACTTACAGATCAGGTTGCTTGGAAAACACAAAGATTATAGTGGAATAAAGAGGAAATGTACAACAGTTGAGCTAAATTGGTAGAAAAAAATATTTTTTCGAGCTTCACTATTGGCGGAACTTGTTACTGAGACATAATTTAGATGTCATGCATATCGAGAAAAATATGTGTGACAGTGTCTTAGGAACTCTCTTGAGCATCGAGGAGAAATCAAAAGACATATATAAGGCTAGACTTGATCTTACAGGTATGAATATTCGTAAGGAGTTACATTTATACAAAGTGAGAAACAAATGGAAGAAGCCACATACTTTTTACACTTTAAGTCCTGGGGAGTGAAAGAAGTTTTGTCAATTTATCAAGTACTGAAAATCCCAAAAAATAAATTTTGAAAAACAATTTTACCGAAAACGATTTTCCCAGTTTTGTAAATAAATCAAGAACGCAGCAGAATAGGTATTTTAAAATTTTCTTTAAATTTTATAAAACAAAAATGTAGGATCGTTGATCTAACATAAATTAATTCATTAATCTTGGTTTAGATAAAACTTGGAAGCACTTCACAACCATTAAGCCTTCCCATCTATTCTCTAGAGCCCGTTGAAGGATCCGGTATATAGGCACCTTCTTGATTCCCAACGAGAGATGAGCGAATGATCCGGAAGACGATCTTCGTTCTCCTTGAGTGCACGTCTATGACCATGGGTATCTCTCCCTTAGCGGCCATAAACGAATACAAGACTTCTCCCGCGGTGGCTCGTCTCTTCCACTCTCTCTTTTTCTCTCTATCACACGAAAAAGCACAGTCACTGTGCTTGAGTGGTGTGTAGAATCCTTAAAGAGACTTAGGAGAACTTTTCTCTTAAGTATTTAAAGAGATGTAAACCCTAATGGGATTATTGGGCTTAACTGACCATTCAATTAGTTATTGGGCTATGTGTGAGCTAAACAGGGGACCTTATGGATCCAAATAGTCTAAGCTCTAATGGGCCAACTACCCATA
>JXTB01000050.1:827957-880941 GCA_002914805.1 Parasponia andersonii
TTTTTATTATCCAAGTCCTTGAAAAAACTCAAAGTGACATTATATGCATGGTGTCCAAATCATGAAAGGCGTTCTCGTCAATTCACAAATCTTATCTTCCAAGATACCGGAGTTCGAACCATATAATCGGAACTAGTCCTTTACTAAGTCAAAAAGATAAAACTCATGAAAGAAAATCCGACAATCACTAGGATTAAGGTAATCTTGTAATAGTGCTAGATTAGTGAAAGATAGAATATTGAATTACGACACTTAACCTCAAATTCTATTTTCACTTGGTCCAGTTCAATACACTTATAACTTTCTTATAACGCACTAGTGTTCCTATCCGAAATTAGACACTTCGATGATTGGAGACTTCATCATTCCCATTGAAATAGACAACACTACATTCTATGGTAAAATAAAATATTCCATCTTTATTTGCAGAATGTGAACTTTTAATTTAGACATAATGAAATAAATAATTTAGTCTCCTACAAGTGAACACTTCACACGAATAATTATTTATTACTCATGATTAGTCATGAAAACTTTTAGACGTTTACATAATAGAAAACATAAACATTACATGTATATTATTGGGACATAATATGGAATTTATTAATAACAAATAGATAACACTTAAATCCAATAAATATTGTTTAAAATGTCAAATAAAGAAACTGTTTTCTAGGGCATATTCTTAACATCAAGTCAATCTAATTTTCTGATGGGTTTGCTTCCAACTTAGCAAAAAATATGAGTGAAACAGAAGGCAAAATATCTAGTTTAAAATCACATGACTGTCATGTCTTGTTCCAATGTCTTCTACCTACTAGGATTAGACCACATTTGAAACAAGAAATTTAGGAGACTATCACTGAATTGTGTTTTTTTTTTTTTCCAAAAGCTTTGTGCATGCACATTGAATGTGGCTGATCTAGAAAAGCTACAAAGAATGTTGTAACCATATTAGCTAAGTTGGAAAGAATATTTCTACCTGCCTTCTTTGATATAATGATTCACTTGATTCTCCATTTACCAGAAGAGGCAATACAGGGTGGACCCGTTCATTTTCAATAGATGTACTCAGTTGAGCGGGCCATAGAAGTTTATAAACAGTATGTTTGAAATCAGGCACGTCCACAAGGGTCTATTGCTGAAGTGTATGTCATTACAGAGGCACTTACATTTTGCTCTATGTATTTGCAGGGTGTCAAAACTCGATTCAATCGACCCGAACGTAATGAAATTGTTGTTGATGCTCCACCAAACCACATATTGTCAGTGTCACCCATTGTGCAAAAAAGACATTATTATTTTAATCCTTCTGATCGGCTTAAAGCTGAATGGTACATAATGAACAACTACCCGGAAGTACAAAAATATCTTGAGTAAGTATTTTATACCCTTCTATGCTTTTTGTTCAATGTTATTAGAACTTCCCTAATATATGACACTACATACATGTAGTGAGCATATAAGAGAGTTAGAGGCTAAAAGTGGTACAAACCTAGAACGACAACAAGAAGTTGAGTTTCCTGTATGGTTTAAATCTCAAGTAAGCTTCTCTTGTATAATTTCCTAAATTTCGCTAATCTTTGCACCAAATTATGTGTTATCTAATGATTATTTTATATTAGAGAAATCAATTACGAACATCAAGTTCAGATGAGCTCAACAATAAATTGTATGCATTGGCTAGTAGATCCAACTTCTCAAACTCCTACCCTAGTTATGTGGTGAATGGGGTAAAGTTTCTAGTTGATAAGCGTGACAATAAATGCAACACCCAGAATTGTGGTGTCCGTGTTCCTGGATCTGATGGGAACTACTTCTATGGTATACTGGAACAAGTTCTAGAGTTGTCATATATTAAAGGGTGCAATGTGGTATTATTTAGATGCAGGTGGTTCGACACTAATCTGAGAAAAAAATAGATTCAGCTAGATGAACAATTCACAAGTATATTCACTGGTGCTTACTGGTACAAAGATGACCCATTTATAGTTGCATCACAAGCAGAGCTGATTTATTACACCAATGATGATAAGAATGGGCCATTGTGGAAACTTGTTAACAAGTATACGCCTCGAAACATATGGGACTTTCCAGATGCGGTAGATGGTTCTGATATTGCATCAACAAGCACCGATGTTCCTATTTTGTAAGAAGCGAATTCTTTATCATTCCAATTATGGGTTAAGCTTCCGGAAATAGAAAATATTCAAATTCATCAGGAAGACGTTGAACCAAATGAAGTTGAAAATATTGATGACCTTATCTGCCAAGCTCGTGTTGTGACCCCTAATGACTTCTTAGTTGATAATGATGAGTTCGAAGACGATACTTTAGAGGAATACAATGATGAAGAAGTTGAACTTGATGACAATAGTGATACAAGTTCTGAAGAAGAGAATGGAATATCTGATAATGTAACATAATTTTATATTCTAGTATGTGTAGAGTTTTGAAAATTTTATGTTTATTATTTTTTATATTGCTATGTAATGTTTCTAAACTATGATAATGTTTATTTTGTAGGATGTCTAGCCACGGGAGCACTCCCTTTGCAACTAGTGCTGCCACTGGTTCCAATCTAGAGATGATAGATATAATCCCAAGGGAAAAAGGGTTAGGGAAGAGACGAGAGTTTGTTCGGTCGAAAAAGAACTTATGAGGCTTAAGACTGACCGATTGAAGATCTAGTTTTGTGAGAAGATAGGGAAGCCTATCTTGGATCATGATAAGATGTTCTTGAACATTCTTACCAAGACAGTTAGAGACACCATCCCAGCTTCCACTCCGACGTGGAAGGATGTAAAGAAAGAAGACATCGAGCTCATCTTGAATCGGATGGAGGTGAGTGAGTTTCCTAAAATATTTATTTTAAGCTATTTTAATAAAATCCTTTATTAATAATTGTCCATTTTAATTTCGCAAGTGAAGTTTGATTATCCTCAGTCCGATGCACTCTTCATAGACTCTATTGAGCAGTATATGATGGCATATTTACGGAATTGGCGCAACATGATGCGGAATCATTTTACGAAAATGGGGGGTAAGAAGGATATGGCTGTTATTAAGGCCAATTCGTACAAGAATGTTCCTTTCGATCAGTGGAATATTTTGTGTAATCATTTCGGTTCTCAAGAGTTTGAGATAATTAACATACTTTTACAAAAAAAATTAATTATTGAGAATAAATTATAATCAATGGTGAAATTAACAACTTGTGTATTTTTGCAGAAAGTCTAGACATAGAACTCGAAAAATCGGTCTAATCAATTGTATTCGCCTGTATAGAGGTCGTCTACCATGATTAGCCAGATGAAGGTAAAGGTTAGAAAGTCAAATATTTTCTCTAATCAGTACAAAATATACTATAACCAAATAATCTACCTTTTTTTCCTACTTTTCATAGGGCAAGCTAGAGACCAGAGACCTTATGAGCCCTATCGACTACTTCAAGAGCCGCCATCTCAAGCTGTCTAGTTGGCGGAACGAGTACACCCAGTAGAAACATGTAAGAATTCATTCTGTTTGTTTAAAATATTTAATTTGCGTATATAAATGATAATTACTTTAATTTTTATTTTATTTTGTAGGCAAAGATGGTTATGTCCAGGGCAGAGGCGCTCACTCAAACTCAGTCTCGTGCTCAGTCTGAGCTTGGGGATGGTGACTGGTCTACTGAGTCTGTGGTGGGGCCAGAACAAGTCAATGAATTTCAGATCATGTCCAAGGCTTTAGGGACTAGATCTAGGTGGCCGAAAGGGTTGGGAGCACTCCTTCGGCTGAAAAATATAGGAGGACAGAGGGCTACCAGCACGAGACAAGTCATTGAGACCATCGCCATCTTGAAGCAGCAGCTAGTTGAGGCAGAGCACGCACGGCAGAACGACGAGACTCAGCGACAAATAGCCGAAAAGGAAGCAGAGAACCAACGTCGTCTCGAGGAGACTCAGCGACAATTCAACGATCGAGATGCCACCACCTCCGCCTTTAGAATTGTAAATATTTTTTATTTAATAAAATTTGTGTTAATATATCTTCTTCCAAATTTTAATATATTAGTTAACCAAATTAATTGTTAATTATTAATTATTATTAATTAATAAATAATTATAACAATCAATTAAATAATTTTTTTTAACAAATTAATAACATTCATTGAGGGGTTTTGCCATCGGTAAAGGTATTTTTATTTTTAAAAATATTTTCTAGATATTTTCAACGACATATTTTGTCATCAAAAGATGTATTATACATTTTTAAATTATTTCTTTAATAACTTTCACCGACGCATAAATGCATCAGTAATGTTTGACTTTCAACGACGTGTTTATTTGTCGGTGAAAATCAAGTAGATTTTGAATATGGTCATATTTTTGCCGACGAAAAACTTTCGCTGACGTAAACTGTACGTCAATAAAACTCACTAATACATCGGCGAATGTTACTTTTACCGACGAAATTAAATTTCCGTCGAAAAGTGACATTTAGCTACGGTCTTACACCGACGATAGTCGCTGACGAGGAATTGCATTAGTAATTGTCAAATACCTTTCACCGACAGTTTTAGGCTACTTTTTCCGACGAAAAAATACGTCGGTGAAAGTCATGTTTCTCGTAGTGAGTACTCATACTATGTGTTTTGAAAAAGTACCATGAGCTTTATTTGACTGAAGAACCGTGTAGGGATTCTGCTATTTAGGGACATGAGTAGTTAATTGAATTATTGAATGGTAATAGAGCTCGATGTTTTTAGAGTTTTCGAATGGAGAAAGAAGTATTACTGAAATTATGTGATGTGTTGGAAAAACAAAATTCTGAAAGAAGGTTTATATTTGTAAAGGAACACGTAGCTGTGTTCTTGTTATTTCTCATAATAAGTGACATCGAATAGTTTTAGAGAGATATCAACACCCAGGTGAAACTATTTCTCATACTTTAAGAAAGTGTTGAAAGTGATCTATTGCTCAGGGAAAGACATTTTCACTCCTCATTCTTTTGATACGATTCCACCACAAATTAGGTTCAATCCAAAATATTATCCATTTTTTATGGTATAATTTTTAATTAATTTATTTATAAGCTTTATATGGCCCTAACAATAAACGATATGTTTTGTAGAACTGTATCGGAGTCATTGATGGGACACATGTATCAGCGCATATTCCTATCAAGGAGCAAATACCATATCATTGGAGAAAGGTATAGCCTATACAAAAAATTCTCTATGCATGCTCCTTTGATATGAGATTTACTTTTTCATGGCTGGATGGGAAGGAATAATTAATAATAGGCGAGCGCTTCTAAAGTCTATTACAAAACTAGAAAATAAGTTCCCTTTGCCATCACGTGATAAGTTCACATTTTATAATATTATATCTAATAGTGTTTGAAATATTTGGAAAAGAAATATTAACTCGAATTATTATTAATTAGGGAAGTATTATCTCGTAGTTGATTCCAGATTCTTAAATATGCCTAGTTTTCTTTCACCACACCTTGAGAAATGATATTATTTAAGTCAATACAAAGATATTATTGCTCCTCCTCAAGGGTCACAAGAGTTTTCAACTATAGAAATTCTTTTTTGAGAAATGTTATTGAGCGATTCTTTAGAGTACTAAAAGTTCGTTTTCCTATCTTGAAGAAATACCTCCTTATAATTTAAGGACACAACGATATATTATAATTGGTTGTTATGCTATTCACAATTGTATAAAGATGAATCATTATAAGAATGTTATATTTAATGAGTTTGAGAGGAATAATTTCACTGGAGTTCTAATAAATTCTACTATATGTAATGACTCTAGTCTCATATTGGGTATATTCTGAGAAGATTATTTAAGTAATAGTCTATGAGCCTAAAAGTACCTTTAAGTTAGCACTTTTGGGTGAAACTCGGTAGTGTTATATTTAGTATCAGAGCCGATTTAGTTCTTATCAATGTGGGCCTTGGAAGGCTGTCACAGACCAGAATTATGATAAATGTGGATCCCACCCGTAGGAGTTATATGTAGGCTATTGAATATGGACCCCCTAGTGAGGATGTTAGCCCCTTAATGGGAGATATTGTAACGCCCCAGGTCCTACATCGAGTATATTCTGGGAAGATTATTTAAGTAATGGTTTATGAGCCTAAAAGTATCTTCAAGCTAGCACTTTTGAGTGAGGCCTAATGAGCGATGACTAGTACATCTGATGGTTTCGACGAGATAAATATCATCTAGAGCCGATTACATCTAATGGCTAACATTCTAATGGAATTGCTCAAAATATGTCGGCAAGAAATCAAAGAAATTAGAGTAGTATTTAGATTTTTATTTTCCTTTACTATTATACTTGGATGCTTTTTCGATTTTTCATTTTTAATCTAGTGTGAAATACCTTGTCTTAGTTCATTATTATTGCTCATGGATTTTGGAGATTTGTAGTCTATTGGATTCAAATTTACTATAATATTTTGAATAGAAATTTGTATGTATATATGTATATGCATATATATATATATATATATACACACGTAAAATACATGTTAGTATATATATTATTTGTTGGGATATTTGCCCTAATGAGCAGATTTCTAATTTTACCTATTTAGTGTAAACAACTTTCTCTTATATGTAATTATGATATTTGCTAGTAATTATGATATTTGCTAGATTAAACTATCTCAGTTGAATAGTTTATTTATCTAAAAAAGATTCCATGACTTTATTTGTGCATAAAGAAATAAACATAATTAAGTGTTAATTATGAGGAGACTTGCTTCTTTATCTAAGTCTAAATTAATTAGTTCACAATCTGCAAATAAAGATAGAATACTTTATTTACTAAAGATTGTAGTATTTGTCTATTTCAACTGGAATGATGTGTCTCAAATTATTGAAGTATCTGACTTCTGATAAAAACACCAGTATAACATAAATAAATTATGTGTATTGAACTGAACCAAATAATATAAAGAATTAGAATGTCGTAACTCAATTCTTAGTATTACCACAAACTAGCTCTTAGCATGTAGATCTTAATCCTTGATATTTGATTAGACTTACTTTCATGGGTTGTAGTTTTTTGATTTGTTAAAAGACTAGTATCTGTGAAATTAGAGGCGAATTCTGGTATATTAGAGGTTATGGCTTATGAATTGATGGGAACATCAAATAGTTAAGGAAATTTTACATTAATGTCACTTTAATGTCTCTCAAGATTTATGGAATAATTAAATCTAAGATCTTAGTATTCACTTTGTGAATTAGTTGATAATTTTATCTAAATAGCTATTGAAAACAAAATTATCGATAACATTATTTTCTGATAGAAGATGATAACTTAAAGGTAAATATACGTTGGAAGTGTATTACAGTACTTTTATCTATTCAACTACCGCATTGTATAGGGATTCTATATGTCGTATAGAATATGCTAAGAGTATCGGTTAATAAAGAATAATTGATTAAATCTCTATAAAAAGTATGACATTTAATCTAGGAGTACAATATTGGGCCTTTAGTAGAGTATCTCCTTTATTAATAATATTTATATAAATACCATAAAAAGAGTTATTATGTATTTATTATATTATTGGAGTTTAGATTATTTGAATCTATTAGGTCCCTGTCTAACTCAACAAAGCTCATTAATTAGTTGATAGTATTTGTGAAATTAGTTTCATAAAACTATGCAAAATAATGATTCTGTACAAAAGTTGGTATTTTTATAAATAAATTACATAAGTTGGACATATTTATAAAAATACACCCATAACCTAAATTGGAGAACAAGCTCAATCCTAGTTGGAATGGAATTAGCAGTTTTGAGCCCTATATATATAAGATATATGAGAGAAAAAACTGTTCAGTCCTAAAACTAGTACCACATGCATAAAGCATGAGAGAGAGAGAGAGAGTTTGAATAAGACTAAGAAAGAGAGGAGAGAAAAAGTTTCCTGCAATCTCACAGTCTCATTTCACGTCCCGATATTCCAAAGGATCAAAAATGTGTTCTTGATCGTTTTCCAACGAAAGATTCAATTCGGTGCCCACTCACCTCATCAACCTAGAGCTGGAGCATAGACAAAAAGATCTAGAGTTAGAGAGTTGGTCACCATCAATAAAAAAATCAAGAAGAAGTATGCTATAAGAGGTAAACCCTAATATCATATTTAGGATTTATGTATCTAGATTTGATTTATATTATACATGATCCTGTATATGATACATGCATATACTATGGTTATGAAAACTGTTTTCATGTAAAAACTTTAAAATCTCAATCTGGTAATTTTTCCGCTATGTTAATGATGTGATCATGTATTTTCCATATTTGTATGCATGTATATTTTTTCCTAAGTGTTAGGTCAATTTACCAGTATTATTACACATAA
This sequence comes from Parasponia andersonii, assembly GCA_002914805.1. Classification (NCBI taxonomy): domain Eukaryota; kingdom Viridiplantae; phylum Streptophyta; class Magnoliopsida; order Rosales; family Cannabaceae; genus Trema; species Trema andersonii. Next base: position 836,341 of record JXTB01000050.1, read on the forward strand.
TAATATCAGTGCATTTATTTTTATTTATGTATATATAAATAAATATGTAATTGAATGTGTAAGTCTTGAATATTATGTGTTTATATATATAGTTATATTTGTTTGTGTATGTATATGTCATTTTTTATTTTTTTTTTCATTAGTATTATAGTTACCAAATAAGTTTATATTTTTTAAAAAACTAAAAATAAAAATGATTTGGTGGTTACCAAGCAAGTTTATGTTTTTTGTTTCTTAAAGATAAAAATAATTTTTTGTGTTACCAAGCAAGTTTGTTGTTTTTAAAAATAAAAATTAAAAAAAAAAATTGTTTTTGTTTTCAGTTTTAATAAATAAAAAATTGAAAGTGTATTCAAGCACACCCTGTATTATAGATGCTTTTTTCTAAGGTTTGGTAAGAAAGATTGGGAAAGAAATTTCTTTGTGAATAAATGAGAAGTATAATAAAGAAATGAGATTTGTACGAGTACTGCGAGTAACCTTAATCCTAATTTCTAACGTGCTAAACATTATAATGAAAGTATATATTCTTTGCATTTCTATTCTATCTTACATGCTCACCAAGTAATTTTTATCCAAATTCTCTCACCCATAAGTATGAAAACTCACCAAACACTAACGTTTGTTGTGTCGATGTTGATTTTCATTTTTTTTATAACTTTCCTTTCGAACTTACCATTGAAAAGAAGAACATTAACCTCCTCACTTAAAAAAAATTCTCACAGGAACTCCATCTGTAATTGTCATGAATAGAAATCTAAAGCCATAACTTTTAATAATTTTAAATAAAAATATAATAAAATATTAATTTTACTAAATTCAGGAGAAATCGAGTATTAGATAATTTCATTTTGATCCTCAAATCATTATGGATTCTATAATCTTCAAAACCTTTATTAGTTTTCAGTTACTTGAGAAAAATACTCGATAAGGTTCAATATCTTATTTGAATACTTGTTGAAACCATCAATTTTGGTAAATTGCATTTAACTGAAAATTTTAGTTTAATGCCCAAAAGAATTTACAGTAAATCAATTGTAGTTTCAAGTTCTCAAATTAATAAGAAAATCATCCTCATACATCTACTTAGTAAATTTATTGATTTTCGCTAAATAATTTAATCTACACAGCTTGTCTGATCGTCGAGATCACTATCTCAAATAGACGAACTTTTAAAAATGGGAGAAGTATGAGGTGAATATGCACATGCTTAATAGAAATTTAATTACTTTTTTTGAATGGATCTTATTTTACCAAGCATGCATGGTTAATTTCTTTTCCAAAATCCATTTATAAACCAAGTTTATAAATTAGTTTGTATCCAAAATATTCACATATTCAAACAAAAATAAAACTACATCATTATACATATCATAAATCATCTTATTCCATTAGCTCACATCCTCTCATCATGAACCAGAATAACTCGTACTATATGTACTAAGTATTCTCTATCTGATACCTATCCTAAAAAATTAGAGGAATACCCATACATCTATGTCTATCGAACCAAAGGGGCAACTGAATACCTATGCCTATTGAGTAGAAGTAATTAGAAGACCTCACGCAGGTTTAAGGGCTCTCACCGAGGGCAGCGACATTGGCAGCCCACTAAATACTGCAATGCCTAAGATGTATCTCATATGTTATCCTATAGTATGTATAATATTTAATATTTCACAATAGCCATGTATCAAGAAAATAATCAAATCATACTTTAAAATCTCAATTGGCATTATTCTTGGATTTATTGTAACATTGATAGCACATCATTGTATTACCCTATAACCATAATTTAAAAATATGTATAAAAGTCTATACGGCCTAATCTCAATATAATCTAATGTGTTTCCATAATTTAATAAACCATCGCATAAATCACGATTTTTCATAAATTAATTATAATGTAATTATAAAATCAATCAAGTATAACACTAGGCAATTGAACCTCTATGTCGATATCGTAGTAATACCAAGTTAATTGCACTCAAAGAAAACTCTCATTAGTCATTTGAGTATTCGAACAGTTGTTTCGAGATCTCAGTATGCTCACTTGAAAAAATGACTTTTTTAATGAAGTCTCGATTAAGAAATGGAGGTCACCATTGAATTCAGATCACTAAAAAAATATTAAGTTAGATATATAACTTGTCAAAAATAGGTGGTCCCTGAGTGAGACTCATCCCATGATACACAAAACGATATTATTCACGAGCTTATAATGTTTACTATTTCTAAACATAGTGATATTATATATCGAAATTCGTTTCTCGACCTCACTAAATCAAAATTTGAAATTAGAATTCAATTTCGAGTTTTCAAGTCTTAAACGAGTTTTAAATCCGATAATTATCAAAATGTCTCTTTTTGGAATTAATTTGAAAAATATACACTTTTTCCAAAATATTTAGAAATATCATCTTTGTTGATTATTTACAAAAATATCACTTTCTTGACATATTTCAAAAAATATCATTATCACAGATTTATTTAGGAAAATATCACTTAAAGTATTTGAAAAATATCAAGTTTACTGATTATTTGTAAAAATATCATTTTTTCATAATATTTCAAAAATTAACAGTTTTCTAATCTCAACCACTAAACTAAATAGTAACAGACTTCACCAATACTATACAGTTTTGCAAACATATTACTTTTTGTTTTGAATTACATAAATACCTATTTTTCAATTCAAAAATTAACATGTTTCTGAATATGATTTTAACTTCTACTCGTTGCAATTTTTCATAATGTTTAACCATCTTTCACTTTATATAATTTTTAAGACTTAAATAATTAATTTACAAATATATTTAGAAAAATACCACAATTTAGTTTAAAAAATGATGACGTTTCAAGGTGCTCACTGGAGCTGTTTTGAGCTATGATATTGGTCGGGGTTTGTCGACAAGGATGAGCGAAATCTAAACTTGCTAACAGTGATCCGAAACGACGACCGATGATGATTAAATCGTAGAAAAACTTCTCGATGGTCGTGACTTTTGCGAACTCCTAGCGACGTCATCGTGGCACGGTAGCCGGCGGAAGTAGCTGGCAAAGCTTCGGCCAGAGGTGGAGAGGTGCAAGGGGTGGCGCGTGAGGCTACTGCAGTGATGGGGAGGTGGCGGATGAACAGTAATCATGGGTGGTTGTTTTGGAGCTTGAGGTTCTCATGTGAAGAAGACGAAGAGATAAAGGATTTAAAGGCAAATTTTATAGTTAATGGGACACATGTGACTTCCTGGTTCATTGAGCACTATTTCAGAAATTCTACTTTAGCTTTATTGTTCACTTAAGTCCTTTATTTATTTCTTTTTAGTCCTTTTTCTTTAAAATCCTCTACCTTTAATCCTTTGAACCTACCTTATATTTTGCCCAGGTTCATTCCAAATATTTTACTATTATATTAATATTTTAATATTACTTTTAGTGAGATTACAATAATACCCCTAAGTGAAATTACACTTTTACCCCTATTTTTTAAAAAAAAGTGGGGTTTAACTAATGACATCCACTTATTACAAATTAAAGGAAAATACCTACTACTACCCAATCTCTACCCTACCCGATTAGGGATAATAGGCTTTCACGCCTATTCCTAATGTGACCCGAACCTAGGACTAAGATCCTAGGTAGTGGATGCTTTTACTACTTGAACCAAACCCACTTCGTCATTTTTACCCCTATTTAAATTCAAGATTTTCACAATAATCCATTTTTTTTTCCATTCAAGTATGTCAATACAAGGTCTTAAATCCTTTGTTTATATAGGTTTTAGGTATAACATTTCAGCCTTCAAAATTAATATGAGAATTCTTTTTTTTTTTATCAGTTTTCCTCGTCAATGAGAAGAATTATCTTTAATAAGTTGTTTACATTAATATGAAGAGTTCGTATAAATCAAAAGGGAAGATCATCTTTTTTAAATAGTATTATGTAAGAATATTTTATCTATTGTTTATTACTTTTAAAGTAATCATTTAATTAATTATTAGTTAGTCTAACTGCTCTTAAAACCAAACCGTTAGCAAATTTATATAAAATTACTCTTCTACTTTTTAAACACTAAATCACTGCAAGTTTTTAATTATGGGAGACAAGAAAAAAAAACTAACAATTTGATGACGACAAATTTTAAATATGTATTTAATTAAGGCAGACAAGAAAAAAAATAATCAATAATAAATAAAAAAATACATATCTTAAGTACAAGTCCTATTATAATAATAAATATAGTTAAAATTTTAAAAAACACATCTAACATGGATAAATTTTGTCAAAACTGTTATATTTTTTTAATCATAAACACTAATATTGAAAATTTAAAATAATTTCCAACTAATTTAGTAAAATAAATAACTTAACACAATATTTACCTATACAACTTTTCCTCACTATTTTAATTTTGAAAATTAAATTTTTACTTATTGACAATGCTAGAAGATCATGCTGTAGGGCCAGTTTTTTAACTCTATGTTTGCTGTGAATGAGAAGTTCATATTTTCAGTATACATATCTTGTATAAATTAATTATAAAATATACAATTCTCTAATAATTAAAGTTTTATGCTCATCATTTGATTCTATCAAAGCTTATGTTTTGTTTTATTTTATATTTTTGTGCCTATAATTCAATTATAATAAAAGGAGTTCATGTTATATAGTGTAATTCAGTTAGGTAATATCTTTGTTCTAAAGAAAATGAGACACTCAAGTTCTTTAGTGTAAATTTCTTATAATAATTATAATACTGAGATATTTACTACTAATCGATTTAGGAATTGTATGTAGATTGTTGTTGCTTAATGAGATGATTACTAATAAAAGTGCTATTCTTTATTATTGCTTTATTTCTCCAGGATATTGAGTTAAAAGTTATTGCAGTTATAAGCACTGGAAGATTATGGTCCCCTATAAAAAATTCCTCGTACAAAGAATATCCTGATATATTATAATTAATGTAGAGTAATTTTTTCCTAACCATAATACTAATATTAGAAAGTTTGCTTCTTTTTTTTTTTCTTTGAAAAGTCCTTTTACGTTAGTATAGCAGTGTGAGACATAGAACATACAACATCGGAAGAATGCAAATACAGGTGTTTAGCAGATGTCTTTGACATTAATATTAAAGATCTTGGCAATGGTAAAATAATATTACTTTTTTTGCATGTTGATTATGAATATATTTTAGTTTTTTTGTTACTATTGCAAAGAATTTGTGCTCTATTTTTTTTTTGCTACTATTGTTAAATTTCAAAAACAATCTAATGTATTGTTTATACTACTTCAGTTAAATATTGTTTTTAATTTTCTACTTTTTTATTTATTTAGTTTACTTTTTTAGATTTATAATTTGGACATCACATATGTATTATCAAGAAAAAAAAAACTATTATAACCCAAGTAAAAATCTTGCATGCTTTGTAGGGATTGCACATATTAAAACGGTATTTATATAAATCGTGCTAAACATTATTTCATGAGCAAATAAATTAATACATAAACTGTTTGGAATTACGCCCAAAAGTTATTTTATCACATAAATATTTGACATTTCAACCAATTGATATTAATTCATGTATATTTATGATAATATTTTATTATTGTTTTGTAAACGTACAATAATCATTGATTTCAAAGTAAAGAAGTTACACAAATAAAGTTGTTTTCATAACTGAGACATAATTTTCTGTCATTGATTTCAAAGTAAAGAAGTTACACAAATAAAGTTGTTTTCATAACTAAGACATAATTTTCTGTTGACAGAGGCTTTGTCAACACAGTAAATTATAAAATTACAAATGAAAAATTACGTGCAAAATAGAAAAAATAAAGAAATAAAAAAGACAAGAGCTTTAAATGTAGTTCAGTCCTAAAAAATACGAATCTATGCTCATGATTCTTTATTATTTTTTAGAGAATTATAAGTAGAGTTTCAATGTCTTAAGATGAGTCTGGCAAAAAAATAATTCCATAGCGTGAATAGTATAATAAAGTAAATTATGAGATAATGAATGATAAGATTGAGCTTCCTTTGTATAGAAAAGACGGCTCATTGTTTTTTAATTTTAAGAATGAAAAACTATATAATATTAATACAATTTTAGATAATAATATAAAATTAGGTAATAATTAGTAGTCTCATTGCTTGCTCTTCCTTGCAAGTTTCTTATCTTTTGACTTTCTTGTTGTCTACTTCTATTGCGCAGGTCGTATAATATCTATTATACGAAGAATGTCGCATGTGCTCTTTTGAAAATAAGACGGGATTTGGTACTTTTATCTCCAAATCGAACTTGACTTTTTTCATTTGGCATTGACCACCAAAAATGGTGGCTTCAATTATTGGTTGATTTAAAGTAACACAACATTCTCTATGATTGTTTTTAGTTATGTAAGTATGACCTAATTTGTGTAAAATCTCCAATATATGTTAGAAATATTGAACAGAACCATACGATATTTGTTTCTTGATATAATCAAAAATATATTCTTATAACTTGAAGGAAATTAATGCATGTCCTTATCAATCTTAAAATGGGTAATAAACTCGTGTTCGTAATACGTGTTATTTTATATGTTAAAAAATATGCAGGTGAAGAACACGATCTAGAGTGCCATATTTTAGTAGTGCAATAAATATAGGCACCACAACTTTATTTAGTTCGAGTATTAAATATCACCTCGTGTAGGTACGAGTATTTAGATAGTTAAATCTTGATCTAGTAATCAATAAAATAGTTTTACTAACTAAATACCTCTACAAAAATCTGGTTATCTATTAGACGGTTTTCCTCAAAGTTAGAAAACATAATTAGAAGGGTAAAATAATATAATAATTTTAAATTTAACTCTGATTATCATATTTATATGAGGACACTTATACAATATATTAATTGTCTAATAAATATGAATTTAATTGTTACCTCTTTTGTAAATTTATTTAATTTAATAGTGCAGTTTTAGGTCTTTAATGGAACGAGTCTATTACAAGTATACAAGTTACTTGTATTAACTGTATGTTCATTTGGATCTCCAATCTACGCTAATATAACTGGAATGACTTCATAAAATCAAAATAAAAGAGTCCAATAGTTAGGCTAATACACAAAAAAGAGAAGAAAAGCCAAAATATTCATGTCGGGCACATACACCTGCGCTTCGCCTATCTATTAACATCTGTTAATATTCAACGGGTGTGAAATCTCTTTACTTTTGTAAGAGTAATTTGGTCATTTGACCAATTAAATTAAAATAAAATAAAATAGATTGATAAATAAAAATTTCAAATTTGGATTAAATTGAAGAGATTTTGAAAACCAGAGACTAAAGTGCAATATTATGGATAAAAGTGAGGAAATTCTTAAATAAGGGGTTTAAGAGCAAAAATTTTAGCCCATTTAAGCTTGGACACGTGGCAAAGCTGATTAACTCTCAGCTCTCTCTCTCTCTCTCTCCTCTTTTTGCGAAATCCGGCAAAAACTCCGAAATACTAACGGAACTCTGACGAAGCCCTTGTCGACGTCGTCGAGTGACGCCACCAGTGGGAATCGACAGCTAAGCACTGGACGAAGGCAGTGCCGACTATCTCGTCGTCTAAAACAGCCTGGTTTGTCACTGGTGACGCGTAGCAGCCGCTGACGCCGATTCTGGCGTTGATGCCGATTCCAGCATCTATTTGTCGTGAAACCAATCTTATTCAACTTGTCTCGTCACGGTCTTTCACGTGGTATATATATCTTGAATCAATATTGCCCGGATTGATTTTTGCTATTTTTGTCAATTTTGAGCTATTTTAGTTTTATATTTAAATTTTTCAATCCGATCATTAGATCGTAAAATAAACTTATATTTGTGATGTGCTTGTGAAAACCAAAATTTTGATATATATTTTGCCTATATTTGGTGACGAGCAAGAAAATCTCAATCTAACAGTTTAGATTGTCTTATTTTGCATGTTATGGGTTCAGATTTGGCCCGAGCCCGAATCGGTCAAACTATATATTTAATCTAGCGTTTTTGGATACTCTGAATTCAGTGGTGAAGTATATTTCACAATCTGAAGTTCTGAGTGAAAATTAGTTTTCAAACCTATTGATCAAAGGTTCGAAAACGACGCATGACTTTCCAAACGACACTCAAATGACGCCAAACCTTCTCGATAGTTCAGTAGCATTATTTGGATGCTCAATTGAGGTAGTGGTTCATATACCTAATTTTATACATGATTTAATTTAAAATTTGTATTATCACTATTTTGTAAAAAAAAATCGTGAATTAAACAATATTTTAATGAACTGTTGGAAAACATTTGATTATTCTAGAATTGGACTGTGTGACTCTATATATATTTATAAAATTGTGATCTTGGGTGATTTAGAGGATTTCCTACCCAATGTACAATAAATTCCAGAATAATATCAAGCGGAGTTTTAAAGTATTGTTTGATTATATAATGCATGGTTATTATATATATCTAGCTATATATTGTATATACCATAGGATCACACATGAAATATATTTTAGGCATCGCAGTATTATAGTAGGCGAACTAGTACACTCGTCTTCAATGAGAGCTCGTAAACCTGCACGGGGTTTTTTTGATTATTCCTTCTCGGTAGGTGTAGGCATTTAGTTGCCCCTACAGTTCGGTAGGCTTAGACACATGGGTGTCCATCTGGTTATCTAGGATAGATATCAGGCAGAGAGTACTTAGTATATGTAGTACGAGTTACTCTAGTTTGTGATGAATGGGTGTGAGCTCATAAGATAGGTTGATTTATGATATGTACAATCTTGCGATTTTTTATTTTGGTTTTGAATATATAATTATTATGGATACCAATTATTTTATAAACATAGTTTATAAACGGATTTTGGAAAATGTATTAACCATGCAGGTTTGGTAAAAGTTGTATTCACTCAAAAAAATAATTGAGTTTCTACTGAGCATTCTCGTGCTCACCCACTACTTCCTCCCATTTCAGGTGTTGACTTATTTTATTATTCTGGTGGCTTAGTAAGCATATTTAGCATATACTTGCACTTCCAATCCTCTTCATTAGTTGGTTTGTACTCTATATTAATTCTTCTTTTCTAAGTCAAATTTATTTAGTCAATAGTAATATATAAACTGAGTAATATATGAGGATGATTTTTTTTTGTTATTAAATCAAGTATTTAGAAAATAAAAATGATTTTAGGTAAATTATTTGAATATTGGGCCTAGGGTTTTAAATTAAACTATTTCATTTTTTAAAAAAAAGTGGGGCTTAACTAATGACCACCACTTACTACAAATTTAATAGAAAATAACACACACACTCTACTATGGAAATTGAACTATTTCATTAAACTTCATGAAATAATAAAATTTTTTGAACTAGTTAATTAGGAATTTTTTTTTTGTAAACATAAAATAAAGAATTTCTTATAAATTTAAAATTGGTAGATAATAACATGATTATCAAATTTGTCAAATCTAAAACTTAAATTTCAAATACTTAAATTATTCTAAAATTTTAGAAACTATCATTTATCATTATTTTTTACCTAAAATTACTAAAAGTTACACTTTTGCATTTTTGGTCATGATAAGGGGAATTTATGCCCTCTCATTCCTCTTTGAGTATAGATTTTTTTATTTAGGAGAAGTACAAAAATACGGGAAAAAGTGAGAGTGTATTAAAAAATACGGTGTCCCCTGCAAACTTTGAAAAGTACGAAATACGAAACTAAAATTTATAAAAATGTGGTCATAAATATTTCCAATATGGTCAAATGTCAATTATCCCCCAACCCATAATAAAATAAAAATAAAGACAAACCGGCGCATGATGCGCACTGTTAATATCGTCTCAACAGTAAGGTATTGACACAATTATGTGTGTGTGTTTTTATTTTCATTTTTTATTTCTTTCTTTTCCTCAATTTTTTCTAGTTACTTATACCGTGTTTTGACCTTTTTTTGGCTCAAATTAAGCTTTATATTTTTATTTGTGTGCCTATTTTCAGATTACAACAATTATAAAATCTTAAATTACAGAAACACAAATATTTTGAATAATATTTGAGTAACGTAAATATTTTGAGCAATATTTAAAATCACACATATCACACTTTTAATAAAATAAATTCGTAATTATATTTGTTAATTTTTTTATAAAAAAAGTCTAATTTCTTCCAATTATCATAAATAATGTGTATAATATCTATTATAACCTTATAATTATATATATATATATATATATATTTAATAAGAACCCTCAGTTTTACCCAATTTGACTAGATACCATAGGTAACCTAGTATGATACCTAGGGTATCTTTTTTTCTTTTCACTTTTTTCAAATATAATAGATAACCTCATTTTCATAGACACTGTAGGCAACAAATAAGGTACCTACTATAATATCTTTGTTTTCTTTTTAGTTCCCTTATACTAGATATTATAGGTAACTTAGCATGATACCCACGGTATTTTTTTTTCCGAATAAGAAATACCAAACTCTTATCCCAATTTCTCTACATACTACAAGTAATAAAATAGGATACTTATGGTAATATTTTTATTTTCCTTTTTATTTCCTTATGCATTGACCAATCTTTTTTTTCTTTTTTACAATAAGGAACATCTAACTTTTCATGAATCTCTCATAAGTCATAAAGGACCTGCTGGTATACTTATCATTCTTTTAATAAAAATTAAAAATAAAAAACCCAAGAGTCTCATTCCATATATTATATACCAATAGGTAACTTACCTATTGTAATATTTTTTTTAATTTATCAGGTAAGATACTTATAGTAATATATATTTTTTGTTTATAGGTAAGAAATCAACTTATTCTAACTTAATAGGATACATATAATAGCCCCTTCTTTTTAATCCGGGTAGGATAACTATGATTACTATGTAGAATACCTATGCTAATATTTTTCTTTATTTAATAGATATGACATTTATGTTAACCGAGTAGGATACTTTTAATAACTGGTGACTTTTTTTTTTTCCAATTTATCCAAAAACATAGCTGGATAATCTTGAAGGATACCTATGTAACCCTTTAATATTAATTTTTTGTTTAATTTACCTGGATATTGTAGGTATCTTTATAAGATATATATAATACCTACAAGGATACCTATGGTAACTAAGTCTAAGACCCAAGTAATCTGCACAAATTCTTACTGAATTCCCTAACCCACTAATTTATTGGGATAACAAAGCATATTAATTGGATATTTGTAGTAATATTTCTTTATTTGTTTTCTTGTTTACTTGGATATCTTGGATATCATAAGCAATGTAGTAAGATACCTATAGTAATAAACTTCTTTTAAAAAAAAAAACTTATTCTAATCTTTAATAAATAGTTTTCAATTTTTTGAATTATTATATCTATTTATCACATTTTTCCCAGGTTTTATCTTTGTACTCCTAATTTAATTATTTATCTATTTAGGGTATATTTTGAATTTTAGCAATTATAAGTTTTTAATTTCAACACCTCATATTAATTGAAAAATTATTTGAAGCCATGTAATTTTAAAAAATAAATCCTAAAAAATAATAACAATCCTTAAAAAAAATTGAAAACAAAAATTAGGTTATATCCTAAAACCTTAATGCAAGAAAAAAAAAAACCAATAGATAATAAGAAAACTATTTTTAGAAACTAGAAATAATTTAAAATACAAAAAAAAAAAAAAAAAAGTTGATGTCAGCACACCTACGCGTTATCAGGTGCTAATGTCACTCACGAATCACGATTGAGCACTTAGCACATGTTTTTTTTTTTCTTTCTTAATTTCTTTTTTTAAAAAAAATAATAATTTGATGATGCTGACATTATGTGAGGCCCGTAAAAAAAAAAAAGAAACAAATTTAAGAGAAAATTTGAAGAAAAAGACCATTTGAAATTAAAATTTGCAAAAAGGCCTCTTTGTTAAGTAAAGTAAATTGAAAAATTACTAAAAATCCCTTTAAGGTTAAAATCTTAAAAAAAAATGCACATTCACATACACACATAAGCATAAACACTAGAAACTAAACCAAAAATGATATGCAAAAACACGTCTACAAAACCTCAAAATTGCATCTACAAAGGTACTATGAGTAATGCTGGCATTAATTTTGCACAAAGAATAATTAAAAATAGTTTTTACCAAAACTAAGGAAACTAAAATATTATCAGTATAAAGAAATAGTTGAGAGAATAAAAAAAGTTAAAATATAGAAAAAAAAAAAGCTAACACAAATTAATTTACAAACACATTTTTATTCAAGGAATTATACATGTTACTTTTTTTATTTTTGAAACTTATTGAAGATGATATGTAAAATGTTGATATTACACGTAGCTCAATAGTAGACAATATTTATCAAATAGGTTTTGCTCGAAATTGGCTTATATTTGATGAAATTTATATAAATGGAAGGTCTCTAGTTTTTAAATAATATTGTTGAGCCCTCCAGACAAAATAATGAGTAACAAGACACTCTTATTGAGTGATCCAGATAGAATGTTGGGTAACTAAATACTCTATGTTGAGACCTTGTAGGTTATGAAAATTGGCTTATAAGAGTGTTTGGTTATTTGACAATCATGTTGAGCACTCCAAGCATATTGTGGGAGTAATTAGATACCCTTATTAAGTATTCTTTGTAGGCTTTAGAAAGTAAATCAACACTACTATCTGGTTACTTAACATCCATGTTGAGCACTCTAAACATGTTTTTGGGTATCTGACACCATTGTTGAGTACCTCTTATCAATATAAAATATATCATTTAGGTTACACTTCTTATACAAATAAGAACAATATAGTTATGATTAAAAATGAAAGTTCAAAATTAGCACAAGTTTTAAAACTGGCTATGAAATGTAATTTATTAATTTTGGCTTTCAATTAAGAGCCTACTTGGTGTTGCAAAACATAAAAATATCACTTTTTATATATATATATAAAAAAAAGAGAGTTCAAGATTATAATGGGTAGCAATAAAATTATATATAAAATATAATATATTAATTTTTATTTTCAAATAAGAGCTATACTTGGTGCCATCACATATGATAGTACCTCTTTATCAATATAAAATATATCATTTATGTCATATTTCTCATAAGAATGAGAATAAGGTAGTTATGATTAAATAAGAAAGTTTAAAATTATAATGAGTAGTATTAAAATTTTCTATGAAAATATACTTTTTTAAATCCTCCATTTTTGTTCTTCATTGAATGACACTCAACAAGGATGTCTGGTTACTAGACAAAAATATTGAGAACTTCAGACAAGGAATTAGGTTGATACTCGTTGATTCTGCTCAGCACCCAGTTGAGTATATACCTTATAGCTTTTAGAAATTAGCTCAACATAAGTATCCTGCTACTAAATAATCTTATTGAGTACTCTATAGAGTATGTGAGATAACTAGACACCTTTGTTGAGTATACCTTATAGCTTCTAGAAATTAGCTCAACATAAGTGTTTGGCTACTTGATGACCTCGTTGAGTACTCTAGACAAGTTGTTAGACTTAAAATTCTTATTGAATACCTCTTTATCAATATAAAATATGCAAGTTATGTCAAATATTTTTATAAGAATAAGAACAAGACACTTATAATTACAAAGGAAAGTTTAGAACTAGAATGATTAGTTTACTTTATAAAATTTAGTTTATTAATTTTTAATTTTTAAATAGGAGCCATACTTAGTGCCACAAAGTATGGTAATATCTTTTTATCAACATAAAACATGCAAATTATATCATATTTTTCATAAAAATGAGAACTAAGCACTTATGATCGCAAAGGAAAGTTTAGGACTAGAATGAGTAGTTTTAAAATACTCTATAAAATATAGTTTATTAATTTTAGATTTTCAAGTAAGAGTCATATTTGGTGCTAGAAAGTATGATAATACCTCTTTATTAACATAAAACATGCAAATTATGTCATCTTTTCATAAGAATAAGAAGAAAACACATATAATTACAAAAGAAAATTTAGGACCAGAATGTCTCGTATTTCAAATATTCTGAAAAATATAATTTACTAATTTTTAATTTTCAAATATGAGCCATACTTGATGCTACCAACTATGATAATATCTCTTTATCAGTATAAAATATGAAAGTTATGTCATCTTTGTCATAATAATGAAAGCGAAGCACTTTTGCTTGCAAAGGAAAGTTTAGGACTAGAATGACTATTAACATAAAACATGCAAGAAGCTTTTAAATCCCAAAAATTTAAAAGCATTCAAAGAGTCGTACTTTAGTTACTTTCTACAACTGTCAAAATTTGTTTAAATAAGTGAATAATTGATGCCCTTTTTTATTATGATGCAGAAAATAGTGAGAAAACAAAAAAGATTTGGTTCAATATTAATGGCCAATCCAATAGGTTTTCTACGCATGAATTTGCATTGATTTGAGGACTTAATTGTAAAATCTCTTTGAGTAGTCGTGAAGATAATATTGAATATAACAAGTAATCTACATGGAACAATATTTATTTATTAGAATATGTACCTTTCTATAAAGGAATTTTCATACATATTGAGGTTGGAAAATATTATTATTCGACAAGGATGTAAGGTTCTTTGAGAATTTAGTTGAACACTCTAGACTAGGTGTTAAGTAACAAGACAAAACTTGTCAAATAACATTTGTAGAATCAGGAAAATAGCTCAATTATAATGTCTGATTATTTGACTACCTTATTAATTAACCTTTATATGTTCGAAAAATTGTCTTAACAAAGATGTCTAGTTACTCAATACCATGTTGAGTGCTCTATACATGGTGTTGAGTAATCAGATAAACTTGTCGAATAATCTTTATAGAATCGGAAAAAGGGCTTGACAAGGGTGTTTAGTTACTCAATGACTTTGTTGAGTACTCTAGACAGGCTATTGAGTATCAAAACACTCATGTTGAGTAACATTTATATATTTGAGAAATTGGCTCAACAAAGGTGTCTAGTTACCCAACACCATGTTGACTACTCCAGACAGGGTGTTGGGTATCCAAGCACCCTTATTTAATCATCTAAATACATTGTCATTTAAGTCTATTTTTTAGAAAATATCTTACCAAAATTACTATAAAGCATGATAGTACTTCTTTATGAATATAAATCATATTATTTATGTCTTCTTTCTCATAAGAACAATATCAAGTAACTTAATTTTAGAAAAAAAAATATATGAAAATAATTAATTCAAATTCTCTTGAATATATAAATTATTGACTCTTATTTTTTGGGGAAAAAAATATTTTTTTCTCGGTACCATAGAACATGATAGTATCTCCAAATGAATATAAACTTTGTTATTTATATATTTTTTTTTCTTTTTCTCATATAGACAACAACTAGATATTTACTTTAAAAACAAAGTTTTAGATTAGAATGATCAGTTTTAAAATTCTCTATAAAAACAAAATTAGTTTTCAAATATTACTCATTTAGTTTCAATTAAAAAGTACTCGAAAAATGAGTTTGATTACTAGATAACTATATTGGGTATTGTAAATAAGTTGTGGATTACTAGACACCTTTGTCAAGTAATATTTTTAGGCTTAACATTATTACTCAACAAGCGTGTATAATTAATCGATAACTCTTTTGAGTGCTCTAGACAAGGAGTTGAGTAGCCAGACACCCTTGCTAAGTAACTCTAGATATGGTATTGAGTAAATAAACAATCTTGTTGAGTAACTATTTTATGTTCAGAGAATTGACTCGACAAGGGTTTTTGGTACCTAACAACCTTTCAACATTTCTAGTTATTGTTTAGTAACCTCATATATTCAAAAACAAAAATATGTTTTTTTCTCAATATAATAAAATATAATAATAATACATAAGATTTCACATTATATTCACGTAAAATGAAGGTGTAATATTACATATTAAGTAAATTTCATATTCTTTATTATTGTTGTTGTCATCATCCTCATCATCACCATTAACCGCATAATAATGAAAATGATGATGATGATCAGCATTTCTTGAAAAAGTATGTTGAGTCACTCGACACCTTTTTGAGCATGCTGAATAACTTTGTTAAGTATGCTCAACTAGCTATAATCATATTATATAGAAATTAGCTCAACACTTAGTTGAGTTGCACACCCCTCGATTATCTTACTCGACACTCTATCAGAAATGCTATCCAATTATCTAATTGAGTCGATTATACTTAACAGGTTCTCGATATAGTATTGAAACTATACAAAATTTTTGGTACACAATACCTTGTCGGGCACTCAATACCTTGTCGAGTAAGATCTAGGTTGGTTGTATTCTTCCGCCCAAATTTGCTCAAACTACAACTCTAGTTACAAATTTTAGTTTTTAAACTTCAAAACACTCGAGAAATATTTTTTTTATTCATATCTTTAATTTCAAAATCTATATATAATAAAACAAACCAAAATAGAATTGTGGGTTTGATTCTCACTTGATGTAAATAAAAAATAAAATAAACTTTTAAGAATGAGCAATGTGCCACAAAAATGTGGAAGATTGGCCAAGTCTACTGCCGGCGAGCAATTTCTTAAATGGTGAAAGAGGGACTAACGGAGAGGGAAGAAGGAAAGAAAAGAAAAAAAATAAAAATAAAGGAAAAAAGAAAATAAAAATAATTGTCTTAAGTCTAAGAGCATTTTTGTCCGCATAATAAAATTAATAGTTAAAAGGCCTACTTATCAAATACTTAGAAAAATGAGACTTTTGTGCAAATATCTAATTCTAAATAGACTACTTTGCAAATTGTCCCTAAATTTAAATAGGTTGCATAAAAATAACTTTGGAATTCCGTAAACCGTATTCTTGTATTTAAAAAAATGCCAAAATATCGTACTACATCTAATTTCCACTTTTTATTTTGACTAAATTTTGTTATTGGGGCTTATATATTCCCACTCTAAAAGTTAATATTTTTTTGATGGAGATAGAGAAAGCTTTGGAGATCAATTCTTAGGCTATAATTAAGAATTATTAGAGCAGCCACTGTTGCATGTATTTGAACACAGTATATATTTTGTAGTGGAATATTTTGAACACAGTAGTTGGGATTTATTTTTGAGCAATGTTTGAGATACTAGTAGTATCTAGTACCAATGATCTGTTTATCATTTGATGATTCTAATTAATAAACTGAACGTGCTTACCTAATTAAGTTATAATTATTATTAAAATTAACATATGCCTGGCACAATTAGTGCTTCTCAATATTATTCTTTAATTTTTCCTTTTCACAAAGCTGCATGCATTTACAATGTATATATCTCTAATTTCTGGCGGAGTTTCATAATATACGTGTAGTAGAATTTTCACATGCATGTTTAGTTAAATTCAAGATCATTTTTGAACAAAACTATCAATTTTCTAAAAACTTTCATTTCAGCTGCTTAGTAATTAATCACCAACATCTTCTATATATTAGAAACTACAATAATTGTTTATATTGCGACGCATACTTTTCAATCTTTAATGGTTTGGTGTGTGGAGTATTCTTACCCTCCATGTAAAATCAATTTAATTTATCTTCTGTCTAAAGCACAGCATTTTTGTTTTGTTTTGTTTTTTTTCCTCTTATCTATTATATTTACATGAAATAAAATTAATAAGCTCTTAGTCGATCGTCTGAAAAAACGAATAGAGAAGTAGTCATCTTTAAAAAGTTATGGTTAAGTTAACTGGTCCTAATATATAAACTTGGACTTTTTGTAATATTCATAAAATATTATACACCAGCACACGATTAGTTCTTCAACCGTATTATATTTGATTCATATTTTGAAAAGGCCTTGTGAATAAATCTTGAGCTTGATACTATTATATTATATTTAACACTGCCGCCATATCCAAAGTTGTCTATCCTCCGCAGCAGTCAAACTCCAGATTTCAGAGTACTTGATCACTCAGAATTAAGAATTGATCAGCTAGCAGCGAGCTATATATATATATATACACACACGCCTAAGTTGACAATTTGCGCGCGCGCGCACACACACACACACACATATATATATATATATATATATATACGCGGCTGGCCGATCGACTCGTGAACTTTAGTTTAGTATACGATTATTCCTCTCACTTTTCAGCTCTTTCCTACGCATCTCTTGTCAAAACTACATTTCATTGGCTGGTGATATGTATATAATAAGTACGTTAAAAAGCTAGGCTAGAAACTAGCCAACTCCCCTTGACTTTGCATTATATAAACGTATACTCTCATGAATTTGTTAAGAAAACGAAAAACCCATTTTCAAACACTACATAATATAATCTACTACTCTAGCTTATGACCGACAAAAAGTGAAACAATTAAGAGAGACAAACTTTAATCTCTCTCTCTCTCTCTCTCTCTCTCTCTCTCTCTCTCTTTGGGTTTTTATTCGATCCATCATAGTTATAGTACTTCTGCTTGTAAAACCAGGACTTGAATTTAAGCAAATATTGTGTTTTGCCTATAGTGTTTATTATTATTAACACATAATATGTAGACAAATGCAATATGTGTGTGTATATATATATGAGCGTATCTTTTTTTTTAATCTATGCATAGGTATCAATTTGGCCAGTGAAAATTTAGTATGTATATTTTTTTATTATAAAAAATAAGAGAGAGAAAGAGCATTAATGATACACGTCTTTTCATATACTTCATTACAGTCATTGGATCACTATTTAATAATGATCCAACGGCTAAAAAAAAAATACCTACCCATAGGTAAAAAACAAAAATACCTATTGGATTGGCAACCTATATATATATATATATACACATATACTTTATGTCGATGAATTGGTCTAGAGAAAGAATAAAACCATTTTCAAACACCTTAACACAAACTTATAATCTCTCTAGCTCTTGTCTTATGACCAACAAAACGAGAGAC
Organism: Parasponia andersonii; assembly: GCA_002914805.1. Lineage (NCBI taxonomy): Eukaryota > Viridiplantae > Streptophyta > Magnoliopsida > Rosales > Cannabaceae > Trema > Trema andersonii. The sequence continues at coordinate 855,272 of JXTB01000050.1, forward strand.
AATATTCCCACCTAAATACATGCACACACAATCTGGATCAGGGTTTAAGCAGCAGTTTAGGGTTTAACTGCACGGAAGAACTGAATAATATTATTAATTATTTTTGACACTTGTCTCACGTTTCTAGTATACATATAATTATGGATATATTATATATGAGTGCGCTATAATACCTGATCATTAATATATATATATATATGTAACATGCGGATATATATGAGTACACCCTAAAGTGACATCATCATATAAACAAGAAAATATTATATTAATAATGGATTATAGTGTATAAAACCATTACTTAAGCCGACATATATCCCAAGCCCAAATGCCCACTTGCCGCGTCATCTTTCTAAGCGTGACTATTAACTTAGTTTATCTTAATATTGTCAAATAGAATGGCACACCAATATCCACTAGCTAGCCAGGTCGACCACTAGTACTATTATAAGCCTTAGCTACTATAGCTTCACACCTACTAACCATCATCCACAACATAAAATTAACAAATGTTATTCATAAACAAAGCAAATTATTCAATGAGTAGACTCATACATACGTTGTGTGTATACACACACATATATAGATATATTTTATGAGATATGAAATGAAAATGGTTAGGTCTGTAGGGCGCTGACATGTCCACCACCATTAAAACACGGCTTTTGCAAACGTTAATGGATACAATGTTTAATCTCCCGTAACATTAAGGACGTGTATGGCAGCCATTTGTGAGATTCAAAGTCAGAGATTACAGGCGCCAAACGTACTTCCATTCCTTCAACGGCAATTAGGCACAAAACTTTAGTTTTATTTTCTTTCTTTCTTTAATTAAAGGACTAATCATATTATGTAATTCTGACTAATTATATATCTAGCATCGTAGTACTGTTGGACATGATCACCTGAACTATCAACGTCTTCTTCCTATTTTTCTTCATATTGGTATTGAGTTTCCATGTTTGGTTCATGTCTTGTGTGTCATCCACTTTCTTTTTCTTCTATAACCCTTCACTTGTTCATTACTTCGATCGATTTCTTCGAGTTTTTTTGGTCGAAGAAGATTGATTCTAGTTATGGTCATGCCGTGTTTTGTCAGATTATTAATTCCCCTGCTTAGTACTTTGTTCTGTCTCTTATTTGTTTTCCCAGCTGCCCTTTCGAGCCATGATGATGCTGGAATCATGAGAGATAGAGCTGCATTGATGTCCTTCATGTCACAAATTGTTTCTGACCCTCAACATGCTCTTGAGGATTGGAACTCTTTGAATATTCACGTCTGTAACTGGTCCGGCATTCGATGCAATAACGATGAAAACAGAGTTGTTGAGCTTGATCTTAGTGGAAGGTCACTAACGGGAACAATTTCCCCTTCTCTTGCCAATCTTTCTTCCTTAAACATTCTTGATTTGTCTAGGAACTTCTTTGAAGGTCATATTCCTACAGAGTTAGGGTCGCTTTTGGAGCTTGGCCAGCTAAGTTTATCAGCTAATCTTCTTGAAGGGAACATTCCTTTTGAGTTGGGATTTCTTCATAAGCTAGTATATCTTGATTTAGGCAGCAACCGGCTTAAAGGGCAGATTCCGGTTTCACTTTTCTGTAACGGGTCTTCGGGTTCTTTGCAATATGTAGACCTTTCTAACAATTCCCTAAGCGGTGGAATTCCTCTAAAGAATGAATGCCAGCTTAAAGAATTGAGGTTTCTTCTACTTTGGTCTAACCAACTAGAGGGTCAGATTCCTCCAGCTCTTTCAAACTCCTCAAAACTCGAATGGCTGGATTTGGAGTCGAACAAGCTCCACGGGGAATTGCCATCTGCGATTGTCCGAAAAATGCCTCAGTTACAGTTCCTCTACTTGTCATATAATGACTTTGTGAGCCACGAAGGAAACACCAACTTAGAGCCTTTCTTCGCTTCTTTAGTAAATTCTTCTCACTTTCAAGAACTTGAATTGGCGGGAAATAATCTTGGTGGGGTTATACCATCAAGTATTGGTGATCTTTCTATAACCAATCTTGTACAGATTCATTTAGATGAGAATCTCATCTATGGTACTATTCCTCCTCAAATTTCTAAACTCGTCAACCTCACTCTCTTGAACTTGTCTAGTAACCTCTTGAATGGAACAATCCCACCTGAACTATGCAAGATGGGAAAGCTAGAGAGAGTTTATTTGTCAAATAACTCACTCTCTGGAGAGATTCCATCAGCTCTTGGTAACACTCCCCATTTGGGTCTTCTTGACTTGTCCCGAAACAGGCTTTCTGGTTCGATCCCAGATAGTTTTGCTAACCTTTCCCAGTTGAGAAGGCTGCTACTTTATGGCAATCAGCTCTCAGGAACCATTCCACCAAGTCTAGGAAAATGCATCAATTTAGAAATTCTAGACCTTTCTCACAATCAGATTTCAGGAATGATTCCTGGTGAAGTTGCAGGATTGAGGAGCTTGAAGTTGTACTTGAATCTTTCGAGTAATCACTTACACGGGCCTTTACCAATGGAGCTGAGTAAAATGGATATGGTGCTTGCCATTGACCTATCTTCAAACAATCTCTCCGGCACCATTCCACCACAGCTTGGGAGTTGCATTGCTCTTGAGCAGATAAACCTTTCGGCTAATGTCCTTGAAGGCCCTCTTCCGATTTCAATTGGACAATTGCCTTATCTTCGACAACTTGATGTATCTTCGAACCACTTAACTGGTAACATACCAGAGTCTCTGCAGGCATCTTCAACACTTAAGCAACTCAACTTCTCTTTCAACACCTTCTCCGGGAATGTATCGAACAAGGGGGCCTTCTCTTCCCTAAGCATAGAATCTTTCTTGGGAAACAAAGGTCTCTGTGGCTCAATAAAAGGCATGCGAAAGTGCCGGAGAAAACACAATCATCATCTCCTCTTTCTGCCAATTCTCCTGCCACTATTTGCTGTTCCCATTTTGTGTATGCTTTGTTACTCCCTAGTAGCCAGGTCAAGAATCCGAAGTCAAATGGCGATTTTCAACAGAGGGGACTTAGAGGAAGGTGAAGGAGACAAAAAGGAGCTTAAGTACCCAAGAATCTCATACCAACAGCTTATTGCTGCCACCGGCGGGTTCAGTCCCTCGAGCCTAATAGGTTCAGGCCGGTTTGGGCAAGTCTACAAGGGTGTTCTTCAAGATAACACAAGAATTGCTGTGAAGGTGTTGAATCTAAAGGAAGCTGGGATCATTTCAGGAAGCTTTAAAAGAGAGTGTCAAATCCTAAGGAAGACTAGACACAGAAATCTAATAAGGATAATCACCATTTGCAGTAGGCCAGACTTTAAGGCTCTTGTTCTTCCTTTGATGTCAAATGGGAGCCTGGAGAGGCATATATACCCCAGCCATGGATTGACGAATGGTTTAAATTTGGTTCAGTTGGTGAATATCTGCAGTGATGTAGCGGAAGCAGTGGCCTATCTTCACCATCATTCTCCAGTTCGAGTTGTCCACTGCGATCTCAAACCAAGCAATATTCTCCTTGATGAGGACATGACAGCTCTGGTGACTGACTTTGGAATTGCAAGGCTGTTGAAAGGCACTGATGAGAGCAATAATATTGCTACTAACGATTCGTTATCTTTCAGCTCAGCAGATGGCTTGTTGTGTGGGTCTGTTGGATACATAGCTCCTGGTATGTAGGTCTTCTGTTTCCATATTACAGTGATTTTTTCTTTCTGTTTACTAGGATCAGATTATGTTTTTCCCTTAGATTAAGATTTTTTTTTTGTACTTTAAGTATAGGTGATTTCAAACACTCAATTATATAACACAAACAATGGGTTAGCAACTCATTAACTTTCACTATGTCCTACATTTCTTAGTGGACTATGCAAATTATTAGTTTGTGATCAAGATTACACACAGAATTGATTCTCCTCATTTAAACTTCTAAATAAAAGCTAGTGCTAATTTTATACCAAGTAATAGGTATCAGACCACTCTGAAAGTTAATGTAGGAAGCTACTAATTTTTCTGCAATATTTTCTCTCTTTAAGAGTCCTACTAGTAATCACATTGTCCCATGCTACTTTCAACTGATTTGTCATCTGAAGTATATAAAAAGTTCAGATAGAATCTGGTCGATATAAGAACTCTCCTTAATCATGCTGTCATACTTATGGCTTTAGTGCATTGACTTTGATCAACTGCAGAGTATGGAATGGGAAAAAGTGCTTCGACACAAGGGGATGTCTACAGTTTCGGGGTCCTCCTGCTAGAAATCGTCACAGGAAGGCGCCCCACGGATGGTTTTTCAGTGGAAGGTTCAAGCTTACATGATTGGGTGAAAACTCATTACCCAAGTAGGCTTCAGCCAATAATTAAACAAGCAGTGGAGAAGTACTCTCCAGCAGCATTAATGCCAAAGCATTACACCAAGATTTGGGCCAATGCAGTCTTGGAGTTGATTGAGCTAGGACTTTTGTGCACACAGTACAATCCCTCAACAAGACCAAGCATGCAGGATGTGGCTCATGAGATGAATCGGTTGAAGGAATATCTCTCTAACCCTTCTGCAGTATTGATTGAAGAAGTTGACCCAATAATCTAATGCAATCTGATTCTGAAATGGTGGTGGAAATAGTTTTGCTGAGTCTGAAATTCAATAACCATTCACTAAATTCAATTCTTTTTACATTTTGTTAGAGAGAAACAAATTTTGATGAGCCTAATAACTTGGGATTTTTTCCTTGTAACTATTGTTTTTTGTATTTGTATTTTGGTTTATTATAGCACATAGTCATGACACCCTTTCTCTCAGTGTAAAATGTGTAGGTCTAAAAAGGCTTTGTTTTTATTGCCTTTTGCATAACATATTGTAAAAAGGGTACTTAGAATATTTTGTGTGGAGAATACATCGACCATAAAGAAGACTTTCTTTTCATTTAGACAATAATATCTATCTCCTTTATCGTGATTAACATGTTAATTCGTGTCATATATTGATTACTTTAAGTGGGAACCAATTAGACACAGGTTTTGGTTGTTATAATATTAAGATCTCATATAGTCATCTAACTAGTGATGAAGATCAATGTTGATGAAATACTATGAACAAATTCCAACCAATCTTTTCATATCTTGGCAGCCTCATTTTGCATTTAATATTTAGTAATGTGTCTGTGGAATTGATTTCCATAATCCAAATGGGCACTCAAAATCTCTTTTGGCCTACCTTGCAATATAAGAATACCTAAACAAGCAGAGAGTGGAAGGTTTTAGTAATCCCACTCCCATTGGAATGAATACAATGATAGCCATCCACGTGAATTCTTTAACACTCACACTAGGCATCAGAAAGTTTTGCTGCATCATTATCTTTTCCATTAGGTCAAATTGTCCCTGGCAAAGGATAAAAAGAAACTATTTGTTTAAAAATAGCTAATGAAAATAACGAGTATGCAGACCCCCACACCCTCCCCCCCGAGTAACAATATTGCAAAATATTGACTTAACCAGGGACAAAGTCGTCCATAAATGGGTAAAAGGTTTTGTCTCTTTTATAAAGTAGGCTATAGGATAGGCTTTACACAGAAAAATTATACCCACCAAAACTTGACAATGCCTTTTTAGTGTTCCTAAATGCACGTCCAAGTTGAGAATGTAATATGTAGCAACCCTATAATGACTACCAAAAAATAAAAGAAAAAAGATACAAGAATTTTCTGATGTCAATGGTTTCTTTTTCGCAGCTAGTTCTTTCAAACTCAACATGTCCCACCACCTAAACCTACGATGAACATTCCTACATAACACTCAATCATAGATATCTATGAACTGTTTTAACTAGAAAGTTGAGAGCATCAAAATTTAGTTTTAACCTTATTCTTTGTTTAAAATGCTACTTGTTAGAATTATGTGTTCTCAGAACCGAGTTTTAATAATTCTGTTAAACTCACATTTTGAACTCTATTTAGATAAATAAATAAAATAAAAAATAAAATAAAAGTTGAACAAATTATTATAGGATAATGATTAATTAACTCGGTATACTTAGTTATTATGGAAAGGATAATATTCGGAGGATTAACTTTTGTACCAAATTTTTAATATCAGTATATGTGGTATGTAATTTGTTACTACTCAATTGGTGATAATGTCTAATCTATTTATAGTAAATTTTAAAATACCAATTAGATAGTAACAACTTATATATCATATGTATTGATGCAAAAAATTTAGTACAAGAATTAAAATGTGTTATCCTTGTAGAAAATGTAGCTAAGCAAAAGATGAGAAAGTAGTTCTTTATATATATATAAAAGATTTTTATCTTTATCCCAGATTAGTGGATATGCAGCCACATTGATTTTACCTTGAAAGGACAGGAGGAGAATTAGCAGCGGGGAGGTTGACATAGCTGATCATATTGTCTATAAAATTCAAGACATGTTATAATAATTCTAAGACATTTCTGTATGGAATCTGCTATATAGATTGAAGAACGAAAAACTACATGGTGGCTGTATTAGTAGAAAATAGTTTTAGGCTATATGATACAATAACTATAGAGTCACCCTTTGAAACCATAGCCTTTCAGAAATGCCACCCTTTGAAAACCATAGCCTTTTAAGAAATATTAAGTAGGGTTCGCAATTCGTGTTATTGTATCGTGTTTGGGTCAACACAATTATGACACGACACAATAACACTTAATTCGAACACGACATGATTAATAAACGTATCAAAAATTTAAACTCGAATACGACACGATTAATACACATGTAACCCACTTAATAAACGTGTTATATATTATATTATGACCCATTTGACATGATTATTCAAAATTGACACAATTATTCTAATTTAACACGATTATGCACTACTTAATTTAATTTTACTTCTATAAATATATTTAGAATTAATCAAAATCACGTTTAATATATTAAAATATTAATAAATATGTCGTATTAGTGTCGTGTTGATAAGATATGAAAATGACACATTTAATTAAACGAGTTATATGAGTTATTTTCAGGTTAAGCGGGTTAACTCGAAACTCACCATCTTATTATACATGTTACACGTGTCAATCAAAAATTAATACGAAAATTAAATGAGACACCTAAATCTATTTACTTCGTGTCATTTTCGAATCGTATCATGTAGAAAATTACTAGCCTAATATTAAGTCCCAATATACATGCATCTAGCTAGGATCTCAACGGTGTTTCTTATACTTAAAACTATCTATCACATAGGGGGAAAAAAATGAATCTTATTTAGACATCAAGTCTATTAATTTTTTTTACATAATTTACTAAAGGACGACCCCAACCCCCCCACCCCTTTTTACCTTCCTAATCAAAGATTTTTGTTCTTTGGCTAAATTCCTAATCAAAGAACTTAGATGGTTTTGTAAGCATTTCAATCTGTTAACTTTCCACGAAATAAACAGAGTCGTACACTTCCTTTTCATATATTTTTATGGTATTAATTTTGATGAATCGATTTCCACTGCTGGTCTCTTCAAATTCATTACCAATATCTTTTCTGGGCAATCTACATCACGTGTCAAATCTAGCATTCTGGCATTTTCCAGAGAAGCTTAATGTATCTTTACAATTTCAATATATCTCCACCAGCCTTATATTAAACAATGTCTCTGATCACTATATCATATATGGTTTGAGTAAACTGTAAGTATTGGTACTAATCCAAGACCAATAGTGATGAATATGGCATTATTTAAAACTGAGGTGATGAATAATGTGCATTAGCAGCCACAAATAATGTATAAGCACACAATATGTTAACATCAACCTGCATAGAGCTAGACCCTTGTGGAATAGCGACGTAGGCACGAAATCGTAGGGGGGTGGGGTCCACATGACATGTTTAAGAATTCACTTTTCAATACTCTAAGATGGAATGAGAACACCCCACCAAAAAAAGAGGAGAAAAAAAAAGGAAGAATTATGCATTTAAATGCTGCTGAAAACTGATTAACATATTAAGATTAAATAGTATAATGTAAGTTGTAAGTTGTAACCATGGACTCTACATAAAGAAGTCTCCAAGCCAACCCATTATGCAGTTTCTAGCTCTTCAATTCTGATAGAATATATCAGATGACAAACTAAAGAGTTATGATGAACTCAAATTAATTGTACATCGATTGGTTTACTGTTCAGTGTTGGTTCAGAATACCAAGATCATAATCAACGGTATCGAATGGACTTGGATTTTACTGACCAGATTTTATCAGGAGCTTTATGGTAGGTACAAATGGTAGTAGAACACAGTGTTATCCCACTTGAAGTAAAAAAGGATTATGTGACGATCTTTAGTTTGTTCATGAAAAGGTGACTTGAATGTGACAGGGTTTTCCAAGATGGTGACTTCCATTAATAATAGAACTAAAGTACAATATAATTGAGCTGATAACAGAAACATGTAAAATGGAAGGCAACCATTACGTCTGAGTCAGACATATGGATGAAACTGTACTTTGTTTCTGTAAATTATCTTAATAATTAATGAAAATACAAAAACAGTAAAACTTAACTAAAAGGTTCTGGTTGCCAAGTACGCCTGAGACAGATTATTTAATCCTCTAGAGAATAGACAGATGATTGGTGATGTGTGTTATGGCTGGTGCTCACCTCAGTTTTCACTTGCATGGTAAAAGTAGTTGTACAATAATACATATATATGTGTGCGTGTGTGCGTGTGTGTGTGTGTGATGCAGATATCTATCCAGAGTAATTATCCATCTTAATAAATTTCCTCATTAAAATTATATTGTAAGGAATTTATTTCTTGGATTACTATGAAAATTTTGTTAACTAACGAAGACAAAATTGCTTCTTCAATTTTTTTTTTTTTTGCATCAAGACAACTAGCTTTTTCTTCATCAGTCCAGCTTTATCATCTCATCAGCTTGCTGTCACACTATAAATAAACTGGCTATAAATTTTACTCCTGAAATTGAATCACTTTCAAGTCTTTCTAATCACTTGAGAAAGTTGACGCAGATTTTATGTTCCGATTCAACTACTAACTTTCCAAGACAAACTGAGATTTTCATCCCTATTCTTTCGAAGTATGCTGGACTAAACATTTGAATGGCATCTCTTTGCTGCCATGTTTGTGTTTTTATGCGTGTATTTGGACTAAATCGACAATCTTGGAGTTTGTGTGACCAAACACATAATTCTTATGTAAGTTAGAATGTCCGAAATCGAAACATAGTTCGTGTAGATTTAATGCTCCCAAAATCATAGTAGTGATCAGAGTTTTAACTTTCAGTTGATGAAGTTTATTGTAGTTTACAACTTGCAATAAAAGAACAGCATATAATGGTACAAGTAGCTGATTTACATACATGGGATATGTTCAAGACTTTGTTAATGCTAAAAACATATTACATCACATGGAGTAAAAATTGGAGAAAAGAGAAAGAAGCAATAAGATTTCAACTGGGAATGAAAGAACACCAAAAGGCATCAAACAAACTGATCAATTTACTTCTTACAGGTAATGTGAAAAGCAAGTACGTACAGAAACAGGTATGGAAACCTTGGAGCACAGTATGAAAAGGGGAGAAAAAAATAATAATAAAGCTCTGAAACGGCAAGGTGTGCATATCACTTGCAATTTATTACAACCATTATATACGTCAAAATTTCGAATGAAAGAATGGACATGAAAGCAATCCTAATACAATCCTGTAAAAATTCACTCTCGTATGATGTGCTGCTTAAACGAACAAGTATGAAAGTTTTATATTGTACACTGTATAAACCTTTTTTTTCCACAAAATAAAGAACTTTTTTTTCGAACCATTGACCAGGGAGAACAATCAAGGATTCTGTTTATGCATAGCCTGTCTAAAACTGTTGCTGCCTACATGTTTTCAATATCACCCAAACATGGAACCAATTGAATTGCTTGATCAAAGCCAAAAGTGTAGCAGTGCCTGCCAAGGAAAATTGCTAGTATCATTGAACTTCACTAGGTGAACATAAAAAAGACAAGGGCAAATTCAGCAAAGATAGCAGGATATGCTAACCCATGTCTGGCTTTCCTTGCATATCAAAGTTCAAAGCAATAAATTATGTGCTGAAACAAAGCGATGACAGAGAGATTGAAAGGAGAAAAGGCAAGAAAGGCATACCTCCTTTAGACAATGTACTGACTGATCATCCTGCACTGGAGTTTTCTTTTTCGAGGGCTGTTCATCCTGCACGGGAGTTTTATTTTTGGTCCAACTACTAATTTCAGCTTGTATGGTGTTAAGTTGTTCTTGTATGTCTCTCAACAACTTCCTCTCTTCTTCACCTGTGTAAGTAATTTCTTGACTTACACCATTTCTCTCTCCCTCAAGCCGCTCAACCCTTCTAAACAACTGTTGAAACTTGGCCTGAGATTCAGCAACACCAATTGTTGGATGAACTAAAGCCACATCACAATCAAAACTTATTTCACCTCTTGGTTTAGACAAGTTGCTCTCATTGCTTGTGCAGTTCAGCATCGTCTTTACACTGTCTACTTCATCTGTAAGACAAAATTTTCCAGTTTCCTGTGACGTCAAATCTAACTTCCCGAGCTTATTTTCAACTCCTTCTGTCATCTTACTCTGCCCTTTGTTCTGTTGCTCACAAGTATTATGAATCTCTTTAAGTTTTGGAACTTCAAATATATCTTGAACACTAGACAAACAAGAAGGGTTAACAATTGTTTCGCTCTCCCTTAGATCATCGCTATGTTTTACTTGGTCCAAACTGTTAACAGTTTCTAATCTTGAAATGTCACAAGATGTGCCAATAGATACATGTTGGGGCAATGAACAAGACCTGTATCTACTCTTTAAGTTCGTAACTTTCTCTGTACCAGAATCTTTACAGCGCGAAATCTCCTTTACTTGTTCGTCCAACATCTTAATCTGCTGCCAGTAAGAGTTAAAGGTGCCACCTGAAGAATATCCTGATTTCTTCTCCGAATCCAAGCCATGGACACTAATTTCTTGGTCCCCCTTGTGATCCACTTTCTTCTGAACTAAATCTGACAAGGCATTCGCTGACTTTTCGCGTTCTATGGTGCCTTTCTTGTAGTAGGAATCCTTAATAGGTATTGGAGGCAAAGAACTAAACCTTCTAACATTACCACTAACACAAGAATCTCCTTTCCACAGATCACCCCCTTGTAACAACAGATTCTCCGGAAACTTACTTTCACTGCCAGCCAAATCATTGCATCCCAAGCTTAAAAGTTTGCACTTATAAGCCTGAACTTGGAACTCAAGCGAAGCGATTTCCATTTCTTTCTGATAAATGAGATCTTCGAACGTCGCAAGAGACTCCTCAGCATGACAAATCTTTTCCTCTGCCAATCTCTTGTACTGACTTGCTTCCATCTTCACAGCAGCTTTCTCTCCTTGCAAACGTAGTATCATCGATAGAGCTTCACTGGCTGCAGAAGCAGAAGCCTCTCTTTCCTGGTCCAACTCGGCATAAAGCTTTTGCAGAAGCTGTTGCTGAGCTTGAAGCGTTTCCTTCAAAGCTATTATATCAGCTTCAGACATCCCAGAAAATGTACTCCCTTCAGCCATACACATATATGTACTTGGTAGTAGAAACAATTAGCTTTTGATTCTGGGTACAAAAAGAATAGTAATTTATATCAGCAAAGCATCAACAAATATTCAAAATCATCATGACCCACTTCAAGATTCAAGTCTTAGATCTCAAAAGAGAAATCTAAAGTCAATTTGGACTATGATCACAACAAAATATATATACACAAATACGCACAAATACGCAAGCATTCTAGGAGACTAGGACTCAATGCCCATGAAAGCAAATCCTCTCAAAGATCATAGATTCTCACAAAGTTGATTCAGAACAGTGATTCAAGTATAAAGGCAAGTTTTTAACAGATTTTTATCATAAAAGTACGAATTTTTTAGTAAAATGGGACATGGGAAACCAGAAGAGAAAGATCATTTACCTGAAAACCTTGAGCAACCCAGTTGAGATAAATCCACTGTGAAAACAATATAAGTACCTTTATCAGAAGAAAACTCCAAAACTTGTCCAGAACAACAACGACAAACTTTGATACTGAGAAAACTAAAACCAAAACTTGCTTTTTGTTTCTTGAATGAACCAAGAACCCAGAAACGTACAATACCGTGGTCTTAAGTAATTATTAAAGCTTAACCGAATTTTTCTAATAAGGAAATTAAATGAAAATAAATCCATTCTTATATCATACTATTAAGAAAAATAAAGAAAGCCCATAATTACAAATCCCTGTACCTTCCAAGATTTCAGATTTCTTACCATGAAGAGCAACTATTTAGACAAGAAAAGCCACCGTGTACCCACAAACAAACAAGGCTTTCTTTTCTGTAATAACGTTTTCTCTGCTTTGCTTTCCTTACAAAGCAAAGTTGGTACCCCAAACATTTTCAAAAAAGATTAAAAAAATGAAAAAAAATTTTGAAAAGTGAAAAATGAAAAGAAGTTGGCTTGGGAATTAAATAACTACTGTGAGAAAATGATATTGCCGAGGGACAGATACTACAGATTGACCAAAACGTGGTCGTTTTGCCTTGTAATTATAAAAGGACTTTACCCCTTTAATTCTGGAGTAATTAATACTAGGTAACAGTAACACTCATGAATACCAAAACACTTTCGTCTTGTGTGGTTATAAAAATATTAAGAATCTGAAAAAAATAAAAGAGTATCCAAATAAGTTCTAAATAGTTAAGCAACAAATGTCACATGATTTATAATCACACAACTCAAAATAATATGGTATTATTTTCCAAAAAGAAAATAGTTAAATCATGTCAGATCAGCTAATGTAAATTTTATCTTGAAGAAATGAGAGTTTAATACTTTATACAGTACTCTTTGTTTTACTTATGTGATATTTTATGTCCAAATGTCCATTAAGTCTTTTTTTTTTTTTTGGGGTAAGTATCTTGATGATAATTTAGTCTTAGTTATCATTAAAATTCTGATATTTCTTGCTTTTCAAACGTTTAGTGATAGCAATGTGGGACCAGCTCATCTCTTTTCCCGCAATCGGTATCTAAGGGGGACCTCATAATTTTTAAAAGGTCGTTAATGGCGATTCTAACGGCTAGAATACTGGCCCACTAGTGTGGGCTGGTGGGTCCCACTTTGCCGACCATAAGGTACATTAATATACAAATAAGCTTTTTCTATAAGTTTTTTTTATAAGATAAGCTTTTTCTTTATTATCAACTATAGATAGGGTCAACCATACCTTTATTTATTTTCATTTTTTGGGTAGTTTTCTTGCAATGGATCAATCATAACTCTAAAAAAAAAAAAAAAAAACTATAAGTTTTTTTTATAAGATAAGCTTTTTCTTTATTATCAACTATAGATAGGGTCAACCATACCTTTATTTATTTTCATTTTTTGGGTAGTTTTCTTGCAATGGATCAATCATAACTCTTTGAAAAAAAAAAAAAAAAAAAAAAAAAAAGAAGAGAGTGGGATTGAATTGGGTCAATCATACAGTATTAACTACCATAATTTGCGAGAAAGAATCCTATGTCAAATTTTATTATGGGTGAGATATAGTTAAGAAGACGAATGAAAAATATTACAATTTGAGTTCTTCACAAACATTTTTGTTTATTTTTTTGCTTTTTAATTTTTAGTGGGATATATGCAATTCTTTTCTTTAGGATGAGGAATATAATAATATATGCAATGCTTTTCTTTAGGAGGAGAAAATTTGAGAGCTTTGAATTTATTTGTAATCCTTCAATTTCCTCTTCCATGGGATTCTCCCCTGATTTTCCAGGGGCCGGGGAGTCATTTACTTAATTCTCTAGCTCATTTACGGGGCAAAGACCATAAATGTTTTGATAATATCAATATGTACGTATATCATTTTATTTTTACCGGAAATATATTTATAATCTTTTAGGGAGGAAGGGGAGAAAAATATATGTATAATTATTGTATTTACTGACATAAAACAATAAATATGAAGCATTAATTAAGCATGCACTACATCTCATTTTTTAGGGAACCAGCAAGCAAAACAGAAAGATGAGCATCATGGAAAGTGGATGGTCCGGAATGAGTATTCTAGAGGACTTGAATGAATGAGGTCTTATTTTTTTTCATTTTTTATTTATTTTTATTTTATTTGATTTTTGAAGTCACCGGAAGTGTAATTATGAAAAAAAATAAATAAATAAATGAGTAATAAAAGTAATAAATGAATCAAACTGACTTCCATAGAAGCCCATGAATTGGAGTCAATTATTCCGAGTCCAACTGATGTGGCCCAGATTAAGGCCTTTATGTCACTTTGGGTTGGTGTGCGTGTGGGTGAAATCCTAATTTCAAAGAGGAGGGGGGGCAAAAAACAAGAATGAGAAAGAAAATGACAGTTACAACAGTCAAAGGGAGCAGTGGCCGAATAGCGGTTAGAGAAGTAATTGAGATAATGTGACTGACTGGCCAACAATTTCTGAGGTAACTAGCAAGACTGACGGAGCCACGATTTTGGTTCAGTAAGGGCTGAAAATACTTTTTGTTTATTTGGAGGTTTATTCTATATTTTGTCTATTTTGGGAGGGGCTTTTATAGACAATTTAAGTCTAGAATTTTAAATACATATAAATATTTAGATATTTTTTAAAGAAATATAAAATTGAGTGGGAGCTCGAGCCCCATTAGGCTTATCGTGGCTCTTTGATGGACTAGCAAGGAGATGTAACTCTCAAGGAGAAGAAAAAATTATACTAGCATTCTTAAAAAAAAATTAGGTGGATAACTAAATTTTTAAATTAGTTTTAAGTAGATAATTATATTCTAAATGTTATAGCTAAATGACTATTGTCTTTAAAATTTTAGTTGTGAAATATGTTACATTTTTATTTTTTTTTTCATTAAGTGAGTTAAACATTTAATTATAAATTTTTAAATTTGATCATATATTAAGTTTTGGGCCAAAAAATAGCCGAATGGCAACATCTTCTACTTAACATCAAAATTATACTAGCACTCTTTGGATTAAAAATAATACAATAGTATTGGTTAAAAAGACATTAAATTGTGGAATGAAATTTGGAAAATTTAGGTAAATATCTACCGTTTTAAATTTTGTTAAATATATGTCTAGGATTTGAAATCTATAGCTATATGTCCAATATTTAAAAAGACTATAGCTAATCTATTTTACTTTATTACTGTTAATTGAATTTTCAATTTTTGTTTTTATTTCGTACTCCTCATTTCTTTCTCTCTCTCTCTCTCTCTCTCTCTCTCTCTCTCTCTCTATCTTCTTTTCTCCCTAATCTCACTCAATCCGCCATTGATGTTACTTCTTTTTTTTCTTAAATCTTCATAATTTTCTTTGGATCTTTAGTGATTCTCCATTTTTTCTGGAGTTTTTTTTTTCTTTATTTTCCTTTTTCTGTGGTATTTTGCTCATTATCTTCTTCTTCAATGTTTTTGGTTCATCTTCTTAGAACTTTGGCCATTTTGGTAATTGTTCTATTTGCATTGGTCCAATTGTTTTAGATTTTAATCTTGTGTAGGTATGTTTTTGTCTATTGATGTTGATTTCGTTGTATATTAGATTTAGGGATTTTTTTTAATTTGTAATTCATATTAAAATTAATGTTAATTCAAGTATAATCTTATTTTTCTCTTATATATGAGTAATTATTTATATATTCTTGAGTGTTTTATAATTTTTTTGGTAATTAGCAATGGTTCATTAGTTTTTAGTTGTGATATATGTATTGTTGTAGTGGTATATGTGTATATGTGTGTATTTTTTTTTTGTGTGTGGTTTATAGTATTACTGTTTACTGATTTTTTTTTTTTTTTGTAGTGGCTCATCATTAGTTATTGTAGTACATATGATTTGTTCAGTAGTATATACAATTTTTTGATATGCTATATTGGTTTTCTGTTCGTTAGTTTTTGGTGGATGAAAATATTAATTATTTTTTCTTTGGTTCATTTATTTCTTGTGTTGGTATATGTTATTTTTGTTGTGGTACATATGCTTATTAACCTAGTACGAAGAATTATGTACTATTTTTTTTAGTACGTGTTGTAACTGTTAAATTTTTGTTAATTATTTGTTAATTTTTGTTATTTGTTCTCTTTTTACTTTTTAGTATATTGATTTTTTGCCTTAGTATATTTTTTTTAGAACTTGGTATACGATTATGTACCAGGTTAAGTATTATATCTTATTCATTAATTTTATTAGATTTAGTATCATCTTTAATTTTTTTTTCTTTATTTTTTTTATAGTCAAGTTCATACAGTTAGTTTACATTTATATCAATTTCGTTATAAGAATTTGAAGTTCATTGTGCATTTGGCACAACGTATTTATAGTTGTAAGAGGAAGGATTTTGAAGGTATTACATGCTCCATATACGTGCTATAGTTAGTAGGTTCAATTTGAGCTACTATAACTACTTATCTCACTTTTTCAAGAAGACTACTTATCACAATGCTTATGACGGGATTGTTTATCCAATTGGAAGCCAATCTGATTGGGATGTGTCAGACTTCATTAAAGAGCAACTTATTCTTTTACTAAATACTGAAAAAAGTTAGTGCTAGTATGCCAAAAGAGAAAACGATTCTTTCAGTCGGTGAATTTAAGAAGAAGAATCAAGTCAAGTACAGCTGATACAAGCAATTTGGCCATAATCAGAAAACTTGTTGAAAACCAGTTCCTGCTAAATTATGTGTTTCAAAGAGGAAGAAAAGGCGTAAAGATCAATAGTCTTTTTTCTATTGATTTTGTAGTTTGTTTTGTTATCAAATGGAAGATTTATTTTTTTTCCATATTATGATACATGAAATTTAGGTCATATAATATAGAAATTTTGTCATGGTATGCGAGATTATTTACTTGATTCAGATTCATTACATTAAGATATTGGATATTTTTATTTTCTTTCTATGTATTCTTACATAATAAATTTTTGATCATCGTATATAGAGCTATATACTAGATCCATTATTTTAAGTATAGGATATTATTATTTTGTTTTCAAGTACATAGATTTTTGGTCTTGGTATATGAAAATTTTGTCATGGTATATGAGGTTATATACCAGTTTCATTAATTTGAATATTTGATTTTTGCTATTTTATTTACATTTGTTCTCACTTTCAGGTACATAAAATTTTGTTCTTGGTATATTAAAATTTTGTCATGGTTCATGAAGCTATATATCATGTTACATATATATTGTGTTCGAGATTATATGAACGATTATAACTAATTTATATATATATATATTTATTTATATATATATATATATATATTATGGCATTTGAGTATATATACTGAGTTTCAATTCTTAAGATTTATGAAGAAAAAATATTATCATTCATAAATAGTTTAGATTACTCAAGCATACCTCAATAAATAGAAGCAAGCAAGTAACAATTTAGATTTGTATCAAATTATATTACACAAAATATATAAATCAAGGAGGAAATTTTCTAATATCTAGTATATTTAGAATTTAAAGTATTTAGTATAATAATACCTATCAAATCAAAAAACTAAAATATCGTACTATTTTTCCTAAACTAAAAGAATATCATACATTCGATATCACTTTCATATTTGTATTTCCGTATCACTTGTGTATCATGTTTTTATCTTGTTATCGATTTAATGATAAAATTCTATAGTCATATTTTGCCAAAAGAATGTCATTTTATCTTATGTTACTTCTTTTATGTCAATATTCATCATCAATGTCTCCGCTCTTTTATTACAAACATCCCGCAATTAATCATGTTTTCATGAAAGAAACTATCAAATTCATATACCAGACATTAAAAACCACATACACGTTCAAATTAGCATATACTTGAAGTGTTAAACTAAAGTCATAAGTCATATACCAAGTATTAAAAGTAATGTACTAATATATATATATATGTGTGTGTGTGTGTGCGCGCGCGCTTAAGATAAGACTCTTTAAGGCAGTACATGAACCATGTACAGAACCTAAAATCTAGTTCATATATGGAAAGATAGTTGCATGAATATTACAAATTAAACAACATATGTAAATGAAGCAAAATAGTATCAGAACCATCGTCGATTAAAAATGAAACAAAGAACAACAATTAAGATACGCAAAAAAAAAAAAAAAAACACTACAACAAAAGCTTTTTTAATTATTTATAATCTGAGTCATGAACCATATACCAAAATAATATTTAAAATATTTGATAATTTTACATTTATGTACTCTAAAATAAATACATCTATATCACTTATATATGTTATATAGAAAAGTTAGACCATGAAATATGAATCAGAAATCAATGAACCATTCACCTAATTTACCTATGAACAAACCAATAAATTTATCAACCATTTATCCATTTTACCTACAATCAAAATCAAAAACTCTATGGACCTAAAATTTGAACCCAGAGTCAAATAAGTCTTAAATATCAAATTTAAACTCAAGTATGAACCAAAACTTAAATATAATTTCTAATTATGAAAATATATGAACCAAATTTGAAAGAAAAAAAGGCAAAATATCCAAGAGCTATAAATAAAAAGTTATTATGTACAAACCCTAATATCTATGAACATAAATATATGAACCAAAATTTAAAGGACTAGTGTTTTTTCAAAGAAGCAAACCCCAAATTATTTGAATAACTATCCAAAATCAAAGCATATGAATTACGTAACACACAAATCCAACATGCACTAACCATTTAGATAAATTCATATACTAAACAAGGGAATGTGATATGTACGTACACAATAACTAATAAACACACAAATATATATATATATATGCACTAATCCAGTAGGTATTCTTTTTTACCTATACATATGTATCATTTTAGCTAATGAAAATTTATTATACATACTTTTTTGTATTAAAAAGTATGAGATAGAAAAAACATTAATGATGCATGTCTTTTTATGCACTTTATTATAGTCGTTTGATCACTATTAGATGATGATCCAACGACTAAAAAAAATACCGATACATAGGTAAAAAAAAATACTTACTAGATTGGCAACCTATATATATATATGAAATAGGATAAATGATATCTAAATGTACTTTTTTTGTCATATACCAAATTCAAAAAAAAAAATTCCATATCCTAATTCATATACCAGAGAGAAATCAAGCAACCATGAATATTATGTATTTGGATAATTTTACAAGCATGTAATATGAAACAGACACACCAATATATATATATATATGGTTGCTAATCCAATAGGTATTTTTTTTTTTTTACCTATGGGTAGGTATTTTTTTTTTAGCCGTTGGATCACTATCTAATGGTAATCCAATGGCTATAATGAAATACATGAAAAGACGTGCATCATTAATGCTCTTTCTCTCTCTCATACTTTTTATAATAAAAAAATGTGCATGCTATATTTTCATTGGCCAAATTGATACCTATGTATAGGTAAAAAAAAAAAAATACCTACCAGATTATATATATATACACGACAACCAAAACTATATACAAACCCTAAAATCCATGTACTAATCCTTAAATTCATATACAAAATAGAAATTAAACACGATTATATATAGGTTGCCAATCCAATAGGTACTTTTTTTCTTTATCTATGGGTAGGTATTTTTTTTTTTAGCTATTGGATCACTATCTAATGGTGATCTAATGGTCATAATGAAATGCATAAAAAGACGTGCATCATTAATGCTCTTTCTCTCTATTATTTTTTACAATAAAAAAATGTGGATGCTAAATTTTCATTGGCCAAATTGATATCTATGCATAAGTAAAAAAAAAATACCTACTATATATATAAGGGCACCAATCCAGTGGGTATTTTTTTCTTTTACCTATAGATAGGTATCAATTTGGCCAATGAAAATTTAGCATGTATATTTTTTTATTGTAAAAAATAAGAGAAAGAAAGAGCATTAATGATGTACGTCTTTTCATGCACTTCATTATAACCATTGGATCATCATTAGATGGTGATCCAACGGCTAAAAAAAAAATACCAAAAAAAATACCTATTGGATTGACAACCATATATATATATATATATATATACATATATATATATATAAAAAATAACAAAACAATAGAACCAAGTTATTACTAAACAAATATGAGGGAATGGCGCAGGCGATTAAGAGGATGAGGATGGTGGCCACGAGGTCTTCCTGGGCGATGTCGAAGGTGGAGAAGAAGGTCTCGGCCAAGTAAGGGACGATGTCAACGTCGGAGATGAGTAGGTGACATTCGGTAACGGAGCTTCGAACCAATTGGAGCTTCGAACTTTGATGAGAAAATGAGCGAGAAAATGGGAGAAAATAGTTCAGATTTTAGTGGAAAGGGCGAGAAAATTTGAGAAGAGGGAATCAAGTTGCAGAGTAGAGGGGAAGTGGGTTTTGGTTCGTTATAGAAGGAGAGAGAGATTCGTGGTAGAATTAGACGAAAAAAGGGTAGTTTAGAAATAAAATTATGACGGTTATTAGGCTGGACAATCTGCTATAATATTTTGAGCTTAGACATACCAATTTTTGGGCCTTGAATTGGTCATACAGCTATATCACCCTTGAAATTTTCTTTGCTATATTATGTCTAAATTTTAACAATAAAGTATTATTTCAATAAAAAAATATAAATTAAATGAAAATCTAATCGTCAATATTAAGATTTTAGTCAAACTTAATTAAAGGAAATGTTGACAATGTAATTTTTAAAGGGAGATTTCGTGTAAACATTTTTTTAAGGTATTAGTGGAAGTATTTGTAGTTTATGGTGTTAACGTAATTTTAACATAAAACATGAGGTATAAAATATAACTTTTCCGAGAGAAAATGACAACAGGACAGCTGCTTAGAGAATATGGATCTGAATATCAGAGTCCTGAAAAAAAAAATTAAAAAACAATAAAAATGGCAGATAAAGCATATTGCTAGTCTTTGAAAATTAATTGGATACGTGTCTGAACACATGCTTTGCTTCCAATTTCATGCTTCTTCGAAAATGATAGAGTTGAACAGAATTAGGGATAACATATATTTTATGTGGTAAGGTGTCACTACCACTCAAGGCTGACGTAACCAAGTCTCATAAGTGAAGTTAAACAGGTTTGGATGGGGAACACTCAACCCAACCTGATTGATCAATTACGAGGGTTATAAGGAAGAAGGTAAAGGGAATTTTCAATACCCAAAAAGGCTTGATCTGAAAAAGCCTAGTCAGCTGCAGTAAAAATAACACAGTTTGAGTTCAAATCATGTGCCACAACCGTATCAATTGTCTAATGAAAGCTCAAGAGTCCCTACCCAAGTAACCCAACAGGTTGAAGTTATCCACAAAACATGTTATTAAGCAAGTTGAACTACTGCTTAATGATTTTGCCATTTGAAAATTAGTGGTTCATAGCCAGGTAATTGAAAAAGCTTGCAACGCAATTATCCACTAAATGAATTAGCAGTACACTACGGTGCTAATCCCAAATTAGAGCCCAAACATTACTTATGGGGAAGAAACAGAGACATACACACTGTTTCTTTATTATTTTTATTGTCAGTCAACTGGGACTTCAACCTCCATCCTTGTACCAGAGTTGCCAAGAATCTGCAAGCAATGAGGCTATCACCTATCAGCCTTTGAATGTAACAAATGTGTTTTTCTAAACAATTTATTAAAAAACTTCAATGCAAAGCACATTTATTCAAACACATTCAAGAATGTTGAAACAAATAAAAATAAATAAAAATTGCCTAACAGGTTATGTAGGAAAAGTGACAAGATGACTAATTCAACTAATAGGTGAAATGCTTGCAACTTGATAAAATGGGAAAAAGCCAGCTCTGGAATTAAATGGTAAGCCCTACCAATCTAGTCCAAAAGATATTTACCCTCAAGAGAATACTTTGTAGAGCTTTATCGAATAAGCAGGAGGAGGCAAACACGCAAGCAACTATGAAATTCTACTCTCTTTCTCGCTCATAAAAAGGATAATGCAAAAGTAGTTCATATCTATAACCAAATTCATCAATCATGTGTCAAATAAAATTTAGAATGGTGCAATTGAACAAAGATAGATATTTGCTATACCTTCATGAAGTCAGATATGTTTAATGCAGAATCTTTTGTGTACCCTGATTCCTCTAGAACACGAGTCAACACTTGCTGTAACAAAACAGAATAAATGTTAGGAGCACGTCTCAACAATGCATGTTTTGGCTCTTGGTTATTATAGGTACATAACTTGGGTTTAGGGTACATGGCATAAACTGATCTTGCAGCAAGATAATTTGAACTTAGGTTTCATAGCTGTATGGACAAAATAACTACAATCAAAATTTTCAAACAGAAATTAAAAGTCTTAACATCGTTCCTGAAAATCCAAGCCATATTAATTGTTTAGAGAAATGAAATTCTTATAATTAAAACATCATATCTCCTTTTCACAACAAGCTGCCTTAGAAGAAAGACTAGTATTTTCAAACTCTACAGTCAAAGTATTAAAAGATTTTTTCAGCTTGCAATAATAATAAAAACCAGATTTAATACAAATTTACTTGCATTAATCAAATCACTAGATGGATTTTGTTCATTTCTCCTCTTTTAGCCTTGAGAATCAACTTACACCATTTTCGAAGGAAACCTAAATCCTACACGGTACCAGATGGTTTAAATATAGTTGGTGGAACTCTTAATGATGGTAGTATTGGAAAGTTTCAAGTTCTGAGATCCGTAACTCTAACCAATAACCAAACGATCTCAACATTAACTAATCATAATAGTGAATAGACAACAATAGCCACTCTAAGAGATCAAGCTCAGCCCAATCAATAAAGTTGATTTGATGCATTCTTTAAATAAAAATTGCCAAACTATCTGCCCCCGTTGAAGAAGGCCACTAATGGGTATATTGCATTCATAACTTCAAATACAATCAAGCCTCTCTGAATTTCAGAATCGAAAGGTAAGCCACCACCATTCTGTCTATTATCCAAGACTAAATTCGATAAGCGAAACTTTGAAGAAAGCCAAGCAAACCCAGTTCCTCAACTGTAAAGAGCTTCCATTCTCTTTTTGTTATTGAATCATCAACATTCACATACTATAGTGTCTTCTCCATCCTACATTTGATAAACAAAAAGAACAAAAGCAAAACAAATTTACAATAAAGTTTACCTCCCTTTGTTGCTCAGATATGAACTGTCCAGTCAAATCCCTCAAAATGTCCAATATATCACTAAATGTGACTTTTCCATTGCAGTCTGAATCATATACTTTGAAGATAACTAGAAAACAACGAACCCCAAAACTGAAATTCAGTAAAGAGACATCTAATCTGAGCTTGAACATCTATAATATACAAGCTAGTGTAGAATCATTACACTCAATCTTATGTTGCAGGGTTGCCCGAGGGCTGAATGCTGATAAAAATGCCACAAATTCCTTGAAGTTCAATCCATTCAACATCCTCAGCAATCTCTGAAAGTTGAATCGTAAAAATACAAATCAGTTATACATACATATATAGATAGATAGATAGATGCCTATTAGCGTACATGCCAATGCATACATAACTTAGCTCTTAAAACACTAAGGCGGACATGTTCATTAATCCGTATTGAAAAGAATCGTAAAGGAAAATGATTTAGGCCATGTTTACTACTCAGTAAAAGGCCATAATGCCATAATGAAAATTGAAATTAGAGAAGTGTTTTCGGTCCAACCCATTCACGTGTTTACTTGCCCATTTGAGACAAAAGTTTTTCTAAATCATTAGTTAAATTTGAGAAGGAATGAATCAATTTTTGATTCCTTCTCATTCCCATTTAAGATTCCTTTCATTACGGATCCCTCAGAGAGTTAGCCAAAGAAATCAAAAATTGGGTCATCTCTTCCCAATTTCGTTAATCGAGTGAATAATTCCAAAAAACTTCTGTTCTAAATGTATAAATAAACACACGAACAGACGGAAAACGGAAACACTTTGCTTATTTCTATTCTCATTACGGATCAGTAAAACATCATGCGGTTGTATCCAGTTCTAAATACACGGTAAAATTAGGACCTGAGAGAGAGGATTGACGGCGAATTCAGGTATGGATAGGAACTCGTCGGAGGAGATGAAGCCTCGGCCATTGCGATCGAGCTGACAGAATCTCTGGTACAGAGAAACAATCTCTTGCTGCGAAACTAGAGCATATAGAAAAACAGCCAAATCAAAATCAAAATCAAAATCAAAATCAAAATCGAAATCAAAATCGAATCAAACGCCACCGATCAGAACGAAGCGAGAACGATTATACTCACAGGTGTGATTACAGCGCTCTTGGACTTCTTCGATGTCGTATTGAGTGAGCATGGAGGAGGTGTTGCCCATGGTGGCGGAAGAGAGAGAGAGAGAGAGAGAGAGGAGAGGAAAGCCCTAGCGTGGGATCATTACATTACATTTACAGTCTCTCTCAAGACTCCAACTCTCTAACACCACCTTCTTCTCTGCAGATTGCAGGTGAAAAAAGTCCCAAGTTCTGCAGTCCAGGGAGGGAGGTTGGTTGGTCGGTTCTTGGTTTGGTCTCGCTTGGTGGGCGCGTGCTAACGACGCGTTTAGAGACGGCAACTCAACGAGGCGAATTCGTACGATTTCTTTGATTACAATCTACATTTTTAAAAGTCAATCTCGTAAATTATTTTTTAAAATACGAAGACGAGCGAATATAATAAAAAAAATTTCATTACTTATCATTTATCGATAATAATAAAATAAAATAAAAAATTAAGATTAAAATATTATATTCTTTTCATAATTATTAAAATATTAAACACAATAATATATTAATAATTTTAAACTTGAAAATTTAAATATATTCATTATTTTAATAAAAAAATAAGAATATAAATAACATAAAATTAAATATATATATATATATATAATAATAATTTTTTATATAAATATATTGAGACAATGTAGACTATAATAATACTGTCTATACACATCGTACTCACATATTAATAATACGGTTATTGTCTACTCTAATCATTTTATCTGTTTGAATAGTTTTTTCCTTCTTTTTTACATCCTATTAGCATCTGATAACCACGGACGTTAGGGTCAATATTATCATCCGCAAGAACTACGACATGTACTCTGGCAAATAATTATTATTATATTTGCACTATCGATTGATGTAAAGGCACAACTTAAAAATAAAAGATAATTTATTACATGTTTATCAAATACTAAAATGTACCATTATATACCTTTTAATTAAACTTATAATATTTTATTTTAATAGTTACACCCTATTTTAATTACAGTTAAAAGTTTTAAACTTTTCCTTAAGGTTCTGTCTCCAAGCCATATTAAAATTATTTTGACAATTTTGTAAATCCACAAAACAATATAATTATGAACTTTCTTCATAATTTAAAGGACGATCTAACGTGAAAGTTTTAAACATTTTAATCACTTTTCCGAAATCTCATCTATGGATATTGGATAATATATATATATAGGTTGTCAATTCAATAGGTATTTTTTTTTTTACTTATGGGTAGGTATTTTTTTTTTAGCCATTAGATTACCATCTAATGGTGATCCAATGGCTATAATGAAGTGCATGAAAAGACGTGCATCATTAATGCTCTTTCT